>JAZKJV010000947.1:1200000-1601137 GCA_037367405.1 Ottelia alismoides | reverse complement strand
CCTGGAGAAGACTTCAGATACCTCAGTATCATGTGTATAGCATCCATGTGAACCTGTCTTGGCTGCTCCACAAATTGACTCACCCTGCTAACTGCAAATGCAATGTCTGGACGAGTTATGGTAATGTAGAGGAGTTTTCCCACCATTTCTCTATATCTCCTTTTATCTACTTCATCAGTATCACCATCATACAACTTCATGCTAGGGTCCATGGGAATACTTGATGGTTTGCATCCATCCATGCCAGTCTCAATCAGGAAGTCTGTAATGTACTTCCGTTGGGTCATCACCAAGCCCTGTGCATTCCTTGCAAATTCCAACCCCAGAAAATATCTTAGGGTTCCAAGATCCTTTGTAACAAACTGACGGCCTAGGAATGCCTTCGCCCTTTCTATGTCCTGAACATCATCTCATGTCACAAGAATATCATCTACATAGACCATAATGACAACCGTACCTGTCGATGACTTCTGAACAAACAACGAGTGATCGGCATTTGACCTCTTGAATCCTTGTTGCTCAATTAGGTTGGACAGCTTCTGGAACCATGCTCTCAGACTCTATTTGAGGCCATATATCGCCTTGTGAAGTCTACAGACCATCTGCTTCTCCCCCTCAGAAGTAAACCCAGGTGGCTGCTGCATGTAGACTTCCTCCTGTAAGTCCCCGTACAGAAAGACATTCTTGACATCTAGTTGAGATATACTCCATTCATGAACCACAGCAACAGATAAGAGAATACGAAGGGTAGAGTATCTCACCACTGGAGAGAACGTATCCATGTAATCCACGCCATAGGTTTGTGTAAACCCACGGGCGACCAAGCGTGCTTTGTACCGATCCAACGTGCCATCTGCATGATATTTAACTGTGAAGACCCACTTACAGCTCATAATGGATGCATCAGGAGGTGCAGGGACCAAAGACCATGTGCCACGGGACTGCAAGGCCCTCATCTCTTCTTCCATAGCTAATCTCCAGCAATCATTCTTCAAAGCTTCCTGGTAGGTCCGTGGTATATCCACGGAAGACAAGGCTGAGGCAAATCTCTGAAAATCACCAGTGAAACGGTGAAAGGAAACCTGTGAAGCAAATGGATAAGAGGCACATTGCCGCCTCTGCTTCCAAATAGCAATCGGAACATCAAGATCATCATCTGCTGTACTGGATGGGCTAGTGTCGTCCTGTACTGAAGAATCCTGCACATGTACCAAACCTGACCCGTCAGTAGTAATACCATCTGTACATACCTGAGGCGTGATGAGTGGCTGATGTGTAGTCTAAGCAGGACCTGACCGACGCGTATAGAATTTTGGTAGCGGTGAAACGATAGGTCGTGGAATGGGTGGAGGAGGAGGTGGTGGTGGGGGTGCTGGCATGGAGACAGGCACAGGGGAAGAATCAGGTGAACTCCATGTAGGTGGTGGAGGAACATAGACATCATCAGCGGTAGTGGATGGTACCAGTTTGTCACCTGCAGGAGAGAAATACATGACAGACTCAAAGAAAGTGACATCAGCACTCTCGAAGTACTTCTTATTCGTAGGATCATAACACCGGTAGCCCTTCTGAGTCCTGGAATAACCAACAAAGACGCACTTGACTGCTCTAGGAGAGAGTTTGTCAAGTCCGGGAGATAGAAGATGAACAAAAGCCACAGTACCAAAGACACGTGGAGTCAGTGAGAATAACTCCTTGTCTGGAAAAATAAGGGAGATAGGTATCTTCTCACCAAGAACTGAGGATGGCATTCAATTGACGAGATAACATGCAGTAAGAACAACGTCCCCCCAGAAGGAAATAGGGGCACAACTCTGAATCAACAGGGTTCGAGTAATATCCAAGAGATGGCGATGCTTTCTTTCCTCCACACCATTTTGTTGTGATGTATATGCACAAGTAGTTTGGTGAATAATACCCTTTGATGAAAGGAATTGAGAAAGTGAGCGTGTACAAAATTCAAGGGCATTATCCATCCGAACATATTTGACTGAGGAAGAGAAAACATTGTGCACTTCATTTATTAAATTCTTGATCACATCTCCAGCTTCAGATTTATTCTTCAAAAGAAAGACCCATGACACACGAGAAAAATCATCCACTACGACAAGATAAAATCTGTGCCCCTGATGATCGGGAATACGACTCGGACCCCATATATCTATATGTAACAACTCGAATGGGGAGCTACTGCTCCGACTCTGACGACTTGGAAAGCTCGACCTATGATGCTTTCCCAACTGACATGCTTCACAGCGGAAAGACGAACTACGAGAGATCTGGGGCAGAAGATGGCGCATTTTCTGCAGCGGAAGGTGACCAAACCGGAGACGCCAGATGTACGGAGAGACTGGTCCGGCAGAATGAGAGGAGACGCCAAAATAGGAATCCCGAACCAGCCGATATAGACCATTCTGCTCAGAGCAACAGCCAATCACCCTGCCCGTGAGTATGTCCTGAAAAATGAGAGAAAACGGGTCAAATATGGCACGACAATGCAAATCCTTCGTAATCTGACTAATAGATAACAGATTCATTGAGAACTCAGGAGCATGTAGGATGTTCTGTAGCTGCATAGTGGAGGATAGGAAGACCTCCCCTGTCCAACAAGGGGTGAATAGGTTCCATCTGCGATCTGCACTGAACGGCCAGGCGGAATGTCCCTGTAGGCCTGTAATGCGACTGGAATGCGACTGATGGGGGTGGAGTAGAAGAACTGGAGGAAACTGGAATGCGACTGAGCTTTCTGTAAACATCCTCCACTAGAGGAATAACTGAATCACCTAGAATCTGAGACCGAGCGGCATCATATTCAGGATCAAGAGCCGCAAGTAAAACACCCACCATGGTGGCGTTCCGAAACGTCTTCTGCTGTTCAGGAGTAGCAGTGAGTGGAATGGTACTGTATAACTTCTCAAACATCCCTCTTAGGGATGTGTAACCAAGTCAAACCACGCTCACCTAAAACTCTCCATACTTCTACAGGGATGTCATCCGGTCCTACACCTTTTCCAGGTCTCATAACCTTCAAAGCCTCCTGTACTTCCTTTCTTTGTATCCGTCTATAGCACGCACGATTCAAGTAACTTTCACTACGGGCCTGTTTGGTTGCAGGGTTGGGCAGGGTTGGCCCAACCCTGGTTACTATTCACAAGGGTACTTCCTCCTCACAGATTACTATTCACCCATCCCAACCCAGCCCAACCCAACCCTGCCCAACCCTGCAACCAAACAGGCCCTACAAGCTAGATCACCCAAAGTGATATCTCTATTTCCTTCCCAATGAAAAGTTTATGGAAGTACTGCTCCCATCTAGTCTTTATATCCTTCTGAGTAGAAAGCACATGACCTTCCTCGTCATTAATGCATCTCACCTGAAAAAGGTCTTTGGTTTTTCTTTCTCTTGCTTTGGCCAACCTGAATATATCCTTTTGTCCCTCCTTAGAGTCGAGATTTTTATACAAAACTTCATAAGCTTTTGACTTAGCTTCGCTTACGGCCTTCTTTGCTTCCTTCTTCGCTATTTTGTAGTTTGTGACAGTTTCCTCTATTCTATCCTTACACATAGCTTTAAAGCACGCTCTTTTTATTTTTAGCTTCTCTTGCACCCCTTCACTCCACCACCAAACCTCCTTTTGACAAGGAGCTCCTCCCTTTGACTCACCTAGCATCTCTTTAGCTACCTTTCGGATACAAGATTCTACTGCCTCCCACATCTCGTCCCACCACTGGAGAACCCTACTCCCTAAGGAGCGGGATGAAACCACGGGAGAACGACTCAGGGGGTTGATAGCCTATTGCTTTTCTCAATGGATACAGGAGGTCTAGGGCTCCTTATATAACCTCCACAGAGCCTCCAAGTCCCACCACTGGTAGATCTAGGACTAAACATATGGATGGGAAATTTGGATACTGGAGGTATCCATCTACCCATATACATCATAAGAGACGCAGAACCAAATACTCCAACACTCCCCTCAAGTCGGAGCATGCAATACTCAACTTGGACAAATAGAAAGAAACTCAACTCATGCTACAAGACACTACATACAATATCAACTCAACGCGTACAACTGTTGGTTGTTGTTGAGGATGTTGCTTCTCATGCCATGCTGGTGAGGAGGACGAACGGGCTGGAGTGTGAGTCAACTGAAACTCCTCATCAGAGAGCATGTGCTCTGTACTGCGCATGTCAGAGTCACTGCAACTGAAAATGAGTCCCCTCGTCAGAGTACTCTGGCCCACAACATGTGGACAACTGCTCCATCTTTGAAAAGGGCCGAACTAAAAGGTCGTGGAGTGCACTCCTCGTCAAAGTCCACGGTCACTGGAGAATGTAGTCTGAAAAAGTCTCCTCGTCGGAGAATTGGATCTCCCCCATCTGGTACAGAGAATGGTACTCTACTCTGGAGTTCCTATGATACCACATAAAAACCCTTACCCACATGGTATAGGGAATGGACCTCTACTCTGGAGTCCCTAAGGCTCACATGAAAACTCTGGACAAAACAACAAGAATGATGTGGACCGCGACAAAAAATGGCAAACATGTGCTCATTAGAAAAAAACCGCATACATGTGCACGTATGAACTGAAGACTCAAAATCTGACGTCGAGTCTGAATATATGTTGTAGAGTCTGGAAATCTGACTGGTCTGGAGAATCTGAATCTGGATCCAACCTGAGACTCTACACAATACTCCACCTTCCTCCCATACTGGTCGTAATGAAGACATCGAACAAGTTGGTAGAAGACAAGATAGATGGGGAGAAAATCAAAGAAGCCATCATTTTTTTGGCTTATCTTGCAAAAAAATCCTTTTCTAGGCTATTTCCAAAAAAAGTATAAAGTTGTCACATTTTTTTCTTCTTTTCTTTTTTCCTTTTTTTTGAAAAAAATTATGTACGTCATTTTATTGTACACGCCTTTTTTCTCTCTCTCCTTTTTTTACAATTCACTCGACCCAATGTTAGGCCCAAACTTTCTCTCTTAAAACTCTCCTTTTTTTTAAACACTCCTCACAGCCCATACCGTTAGGCCTCAAATATGCGAATTTTTTTAAACATGATCTGGCCCGCTTGGGTCCCTTATTGTGCGCCCCCTCCCCTTTAGGGTTCCTACTTGCGAGCCCTTTGAATGTGCGTCGCCACTTGGGAAAGATTGCGTACAAGGGGATTGGGGGAGCTGGAGGCGCGCAAGGTTGCGTCACCCGAGAAATTTTGCCACCAGCGCATTAGAGTGTGTGCGAGAGGTAGTGCAGAGGTTTGCGCCATCATGCGCAAGGAGGAAGAAGGATGCGGAAACACCCTTTCCGCCTGGAGGTGCCGTCGCGGCTGAATGGAAGCTGGCTGGCTGGGAGCATGAGGTGTTATGGGAGCGGGAACACGTGGTGCTTTGGGCCCGCCTAGAGCTACTGGCTGCTTAGACGAAGTAGTTGGCGGCGCTACCCTGGTGCTACCCGTCCCACGTCGCCTGCACATTGGATAAGGGCTTGTGATGGGGCTAGGAGGATTAGCGTTCAGCGCCGCCTGTGCACGATGAATCCCACCACCTAGAGCGAGGTCAAGGTGCGGCTGCGCCGCTTGGAGCTCTGCCACCTGGAATCGTCGGGGGTGGCGTAAGGAGTTCCTCATGGAACCCTAGATCAAGAAAAATGGATAGCCGCACTGGAGAGGCGCCTTGGTTGTGCTCCCTGGAGGCTTCTTGGCACTTGGAGAGGCATTTGTGTACCCTGTTGTAAGTTGCGCAAAACGAGAGGAGATGGCGATGCTCAGATCTACATACGGAATTATGGTTTCATCAAAACCCTAGAAACTTGGATAACAAATCCGAACAAGAACGATAATCTTCAAACATAATCAGCTCTTGATAATCGAATCTTAAATAGAAAAAAATAAATACTTAAGAACAAATCCTCGAGAATCGAACCTGCTCTGATACCATGTTAGAAAATAGAGAATGTGGAAGCGTATCAGAAATAATGATAAAGAAATATGAACAAGACAGGATTTTACATGGAACCCTACTCCCTAAGGAGCAGGATGAAAGAACAAGAGAATGCCTCAGAGGGCTGATAGTCTATTGCTTTTCTCAATGGATACAAGAGGTCTGGGGCTCCTTATATAGCCTACACAGAGCCTCCAAGTCCCACCACTGGTAGATGTGGGACTAAACATATGGACGGAGTATTACCCATTTACATCACAAGAGGCACACAACCAAATACTCCAACACAAGGGTTGTGTAGAAGAAGATGCTGAAGAATGAAGGGCATAATTGCAATAAAAGTTTGCATGTTTGCCCCTCTGAGGGGTATAATTGTTAATGGCCCAAGAAGGAAGGGACATAACTGTAATTGTAGAATTTCAAAGGGGTACAAGCGTAAAAAAACTCCTCTCCTTAGCCAAATCTTGGAGTAAACCACGGTTTGATTCATCTCATTGACGACCAAACTAATAAAAGTGTGTTAATAGTGTAAGAAGGTAGGGGCACAAGTGATATTGCAAAAAAGTTTGGAGCATAATTGTAATTGCAAAATCTCGAAAGGACACGTGTAAAAAAACCAATAAATAATATATAATTTTGAAGGCTCTTCTCCCATTTATCACATCCAAGCTTTAACAAGCTGCATCAAAATTGTCCACTCTTAATCGTACAGTGTTTCCTTCTACTTTTCTCATTCTTTCACAAGTCATGTGTTTAATCTTTATTTAATAAAATGGTCCCTCCGGAGAAACCTTCAACCAATTTAGTTGGGAGTCCACCATTCATGTTTTTGCTGCCAGATGCAGTGCATCCTTGCCGCAAAATCCAGTCCATCCTCGTTGAATTCAGATCTTAATATATCCTGATTCCATCCTACAACTTTGCACCAGTTGACATTATCACTGAACTGGATATTTTAATGACTAAAAATTCCCAAAGACTGAGGATGGCACTAATTTATAGTAGGACATTTTCAGTTGACTTTTCTATAAAAATTTTGGTCCAGACCTACTCCACTGAATATGAATAGAATGATAACTGAACAATATTATTTTTAATGAAATTTTTTTGGCGGTGACGGGGGATCACTCTCCTTACAATCAAAAAAAACCAACCAATATTATTAAAAATAAAAATAAAATTATTCACACCTCAATACAGCAAGCTATAACATCCTCAGAGAAGCCCTTAAATTGAGGACCCCAAAAAGACAATCTTGGTTGTAGAGAGAGAAAATAACTATGAGAACTAAAAAACTGTTGAGAGGCTTATTATAAACTCGCAAAGTAAAAGAACCCATGCCAAACTAAAAGCAATCCCCAATGGTGTATAACCAAATACAGTGTTATGCTTCAAATTCTAGTATCAACAGAGCCATAAAGACAGCTAATACCGTTTACATTGCTCTTTAAGTCCCTCGTGACTTCACTCTCATTTGATTGATGAGGCTTGTGACCAGAACATAAACCACATAGCCAACGGCCCATTATCTCTATCCTTCAGCCTTTAGAGGATCTCAGCAATCAATCATGGAATTAGTAGAATGCTTAAGAACCGATTAAACCATCAATAAAAGTTATTAAACAGAGAATGCATGTGAACTATTTCCCACTAAAGAGGAATTGTACACCACTTAGCCAAAAACTAATATAAAAACAAACAGGAACTTAATTAAGGAAAATGGGGTAGATATATTTGTCTGCTACAATGGAGACATCTTCGATAAATAAACAGCTACTCGGTGATGTAAGAAACACCTTAGTAGTATCGGCATTATACTAGACTTAACAATTGTGAGTGTGGGATGCTTTGTATTCTTATATTGGTTCAATAAATACAAATTTAAGCTCAATTTGCCGTTGTAGAATGTTATATATTGTGGTTCCATTAGAGTAAAAAGAGAATAACTCCGAACCAAAAGAATGTTCCATATAATTACACAAACTGCTCCAACACATCCCCCCCCCCCCCACACACACACACCCTCTCTTCAGAAACTCTAATAAAGATTGGAACCACCTCTCTATACCTATTACACCCTTTTACCTATGTCTTCTACCTTGATTATGCTTCCTCACCCCAAGGAAGAAGAAACCTGAAGGAGAAAGATGGGGCAACAATCACTGATCATGAATTCTTTATTTCCAAACAAATACAATTTGGGCCATGACCAAACTTAGATCTAAAAATATGTCCTAAATAATTTCTTCCCACCATCTTTGGCCCATCACAGCCCTTTCTTCTTATAACTTCTTGCACCATTGGAATTAGGGATGCAAACGGTCGGATATGGATACGGATATAGGTATTACCATATTCTTATCCGTTTTTAATACGAATACGGATGCGGATACGGATATTGACGGATATTAAAACTATCTTACCATATCCTTAAAAAACGGATACGGATGTAAAACGGATATTGATCGCACATGAGTAACGTTAGAAATACTCTATAAAATCGACTTAAATATATAAGAATTGGATGGAAAACACATGATATTAATTTACTAAATGTGTTTGTATCATAAAAGTATATAAATATGGTAAAAGGAGGTAGAGAATTATGTTATATATGGTTAAAAATAAATCTACGACTATATTTATATACTAAAACGGATATACGGATACGGATACGGATGTTTGCGGATATCAAAACGATATCCATATCCGTATCCATTTTAAAACGGATACGGATGGCAAAATCTGTATAAAACGGATACGGTGACGGATCGGATACGGATATATCCATATCCGTTTGCATCCCTAATTGGAATCATAGCAGTAAAAGTCTTTAGCACATGTCCAAACCACCTTAAACAAGTTTCTCTTATTTTATATTTTATCGCTACCACATGAACCTTTATGTGATAGACATTTCAAACCTGATCCTTCATTGTGTGTCATACATACACCAGAATATCTTCATCTCAGATATGTATGCTCTCTTCTCAGTTGTCATAAAGCATTGCAAGTCTCACTGCAAGCTAATAGTAATAACCTTTTACCTGCTCCTCTTGAGAAAAATTCTTAAGTAACATGAATGGAAAATAAAATGCCATGTTTATGGTGAAAAAGATTCCTGTGAATACCGCAACAATTTCGTATCTTTAAGTGCCGACATCGGTAATGCAATTCTCATTGGTGGTACCAATATCGCATGTTAAGAATGCGATAGCAGAGGCGCATTTCTGAAAATGATACAATATCACCTTTCATTCGTGCAATATGTTCTCAGATGCTCCTTTACTACAGGAATTTCCAGTAATCTCTAAAGCGGGTACTTGAAGTCCAGAAGTATTCACGCAAGTCTTCCCTCCCATTAGTCTTGCCTCTCTCGCTCATGAGATCTTCCTCAGGCACCCTAACCAATCTCTTCCTCAGCCATCCCTCGTTGATCGCCGCCCATAGGCACACAAGTTGCACCTCGGTCATAGGTGAGCATTCATTCAAAGCAATCTTTGTTTTTGAATTAGGGTTTAAAAATCAAAATTTTTGGAGTTTTCCACGAGAGCTAAGGTACTTTACTATATATACTATAATTTTCATTTTCTTCGAATTGTTGCTATATTTTTTTACATTTCAATGGCTTCTACATATTGCTTGTTCCATTTGAATGACAGTAAGGGTGAGTCACACAGTCCCTTAGTGTGAGGTATAGGGTTGTGATTGTCTACGACATTTGATGCGATGTTTGGAGTTGATATGCCGAAGTTTAATTTAGGGATATTTACACCCATAACCCTAAGTAATTTCGTAATTACCCCAGGAACCCTCGATAATCACGAATTACATACAAGACCTTGAGTAATGCTTAACTCTTACACCCAGAACCCCGTGTTAATTTCCATCCAATTTCTCGTCAACTATAACGATATCCGTCAAGTATTTTATATTTTATACCCTTTAACTTTTAGTTATTTACAAATAAGACCATTATCCCCTTCCTCCTCCTTCCCCACTCGTCCTCCAAGCAGCACTCCCACCCAAGTCGAGGTCTCCCGCCGACCACCCCGCCTACCCCAGTACGCCCCCTCCTCCTCTGCCTGCAACCCAGGTCGAGGCCTCCCCCCCCCCAACCCCTCTCCTCCCCCCTGCAACCCCAGGTCGAGCCCCCCCTCCCTCCCCCCGGGTAAAGACCCGCCCGCAGCGGAGGTCATGCCCGCGGAGGCGCCTCCGCCTGTACCCCTCCCCTCTGCCTGCCATCGAGCCACAGCCACCCCCCCTCTCGACATGCACGGATGCCTCAACTGGAGCCCTACGGGGCACTGGAAGCCCCTTCTTTGGTCGAAGATGAGCGCATCAATCTCATGGATTGGCGCAATAACAGAGATCTCGTCGTTGCCCTGGGAGATAATGTCATACTTGCCAGCAATAAGAAAGACAACCGAGATTTGTTCCATGTCTCCGAGCTTGATTCTGTGGAATACGAAAATGGGCCTGTCAACGGCGTAGCTTGGCCTCCCCCTAACATTGCCAACAAACACTGGATTACTGTTGGGATGAACAGTGGCCGCGTGCAGCTATGGGATACTTCCTCGTCATCACCGCCACGCTTGCTCAGGACCTTCCCAAGCATCCACACCGGTCCTGTATGCTCCCTCTCGTGGAATGGCAACATCTTAACGACGGGCGATATGGACGGTCTCATCGCCAACATGGATGTCCGAGCACGCGACCGTAAGCCGAACATCAAGTACATGGGCCACTCGGGCATATCCCTCCTGTGTGTACCTCCGTCGCTTCCCGCAACACTCCATGGAAGACCCCATCGGCTGCAAGCTCCAGGATTGAACCCACCTCCTCCCTCCTTCCTTTTTTTGATTAATCTCAGCCGTTAGATCATGGATTGGGTTAGATTAACTCAGCCATGTGGTTGAGTTAATGAACTAAACTAACAGAAGGTTATGGGTGTAAAACGGAGCGGTTATTCAAGGTCTTGTATGTAATTCATGATTATCGAGGGTTCCTGGGGTAATTACTAAACTACTCAGGGCTATGGGTGTAAATATCCCTTTAATTTATATAGGAGTAAGCTGGTAATCAAGTTTTCACATTACATCCCACATGGAACAGCATCTAACCATATATTGATGTCCATGATAGACAATGATGAAGCCCATGGCAAATTTCTTTATGTTAAGTCTATTAGGAAGTCATATCCTACGGAGTTGATAATTGACCCTATTTTAATTGAAGTCCATTTATGCGTGCACGCGTGCGTGCGTGCGTGGGTGTGTGTGTGCATGTGTGTGCGCGTGCGTGCGTTTGTGCGTGCGTGCGTGCGTGCGTGTGTGTGTGTGTGCGATCTGAATGACATGGTGTATCATTTTTTTGCAAGTCTACATTTTCGATATCATGTAGTAAAGGAGCAATTTCTGATGTCTGATATATTGTCGTTGATCAAGACTATTTTTTGTCGTCTTCAGGAACAGGAAACATCAGTTGGATGAGTTCAGACCCTGTCTTCTGTAGAGAATTCAGCCCACTTTGCCTCATCTTGGAGAGGATGACTGAGTTTTCGAGGAGGTCGAGGCCACGACTCTGGTCGCGATCATGGATGTGACATACGCCAAGGTCGTGACTCAGGTTGTGACTGAGGGCGTGACACTAGCACTCCTCAGTACTCACAGTACATCCACTACCAATGTTGGAACCACCAATCGAAGTGATGTTAGGCAAAGTTTGGCTAGCCTCCATATGCCAACGGTGTCTATGAGAGTGTCTATGATTCTACAGAGGTGTCTCCTAATCCGGACTCTAGTGGACAAATTGTCTAACTCAGTACTACAGATTACTCACGCCAAACGCAACTCCTACAGAACTACAGTTCTTCCACCAGTAAGAGTGCTACTATTGCTATTATGGCTACCACTTCAGAAACAATAGCCAATTCTGTCATTGCTTATGCTTCTTCTTGGATTATTGATTCTAGAACTTTGACACATTTGACAGGAGAATGTAGTCTAATAACCTTCCCCAAACCCTCTTCCTTGGTGAAGTCGGTTCAAGTCACCAATGAAGCTCATTCCCCTGTTACCAGTGGGGGGAAGTTCTCCTCCAAGCTCTGACTCATTGGAGTTCATTATGTACATGATTTCCCTCTGAACTTGTTGTTTGTTCATAAGCTTTGTACTAAGCTTAATTATCGTGTGATTTTTAATGAGTCATGTAGTTATTTTTAGGATATCCTAATGAGGCAGATTTTTAGAGGGGGCATGAGAAGAACAATCTATATTATCTTGACATGCCCTCTAATTCCATTCACTAATGTCGCATCTATCTTCACTGACCTGATCCTTTGGCATCTTCATCTTGGGCAACCTTTTATTAGGGTAATGTCCATGATGTTCCATGAACTCTCTGCTCTGAAGGCCCTTGAATGCGAGGTGTGTGAGTTTGGGAAACATCATTGAGCTTCATTTCCTGCTCGTGCTGAGTCGTGCCGTACTACTCCTTTTTTCTTTAATCCATTGTGATGTTTGGGGACCCTGTCCAGTGCGTACTTTGAGCGGTCACAAATATTGTGTAGTCTTTATAGATAGATCTTCTTGGGTCTATCGTATAAAGGAACGTTTCACTCAGCCATGGCTGGTCCCAAGCCCAAGTAAATTGAGGAGGGTTGCGCGTTAGGTAGCTAACAGCCAGCGTTAGGTTGAGATAAAAATTCCTAAATAGTGTTCTTCTAAGAATACTATTTAGGAATTTGTCTCAAAATTGTTCGGATAAATTCCTAAATAGTGTCCTTTTACGAACACTATTTAGGAATTTGTCTCGAATTCGTTGGGATCTTTTAATCATTGATTGAAGCAAATATCTAGATTTTGTTGGGGTGTTCACTACTTGCGACGCATTGCATCGCCAAAATGCAATGAGAAGTTGGCAAAGGTTGCTACATCATTACCCAGATGTAGTTCAAAATTTGCAAGGGTTCTCGCATGAGGAATACATGCGAGTAAATAAGATAGTTTCATTGCATCGTCGCCCGGATGCAGTCCAAAATTTGCAAGGATTCTCGCATGATGGACGTATGTAGGTAAAGAAGTTAGTCCAAAAGAGGTTGCAAAGAAAGTTGCGGATATGTAGTTGGAAAATTGGCACTTTGACTGGTAAATCAATGGAGAAAGTTGATGCGATGGAAAGAAGGAAGATTCAGATATTGTCTACAAGAGACAAAATGGGTTGCAGAGAAAGCAAGGGAGATCGAGAAGACGGGCTTTAAACTTTGGTATTCAGGTAAAATTAAGGGCAGAAATAGTGTTGGAGTGGTTGTTTATAAGATTTTGAAGGAATGTTTGGTTGAGGTGCAAAGATCTGTGGATCGGATTATATTACTAAAAGTGGTACTCGAAGAAGAAATTCTGAATATCATCTCAATTTATGCACCACAAACAGTTTCAGATGACAGGATTAAACAAGCTTTTTAGCAGGATTTGGATAAGATTATGCAAGGAATCCCACAAAGAGATGTTTTGTCTAGGTGGAGATCTTAATGGACATGTGGGAAAGGATGTTTCAGGGTATGCTAGTGTTTATGGAGGACATGACTTCGGGGATAGAAATGAAGAGGGAAAAGTCTTTCTGGATTTTGTAACAGTTTAAGATCTTTTCATTGCAAATACTCTCTTCAAGAAGAGGGATGAGCATTTAATTACTTATAAGAGTGGCTCGACTAGAACACATAGACTACTTTGCATTGAGAAGAAGAGATCATTTGTTTTGCAAAGACCGCAAAGTAATCACAGGAGAGAGCCTAACCACCCGACATCGCTTGTTAGTCATGGATGTGCAAATAAAAGGGCTAATAAAGAAAAGGAGGGTTTCCAAGATCACTAGAACTAGACGGTGGAATTTTCAATTAAAGCAATCAAGCTTCCGGGAGAAGGTTTTAGAAGACTTATCTTGGGATTGTAACGCAAGTGCTAATGAGATGTGGGAGGCGGTAGCATCTTGTATCCGAAGGGTAGCCAAAGAGATGCTAGGCGAGTCAAAGGTAGGAGCTCCAGGCCAAAAAGAGGCTTGGTGGTGGAGTGAAGAGGTGCAAGAGAAGCTCAAAATTAAAAGAGCTTGCTTTAAAGCTATGTCTAAGGATAGAACATATGAAATTGTCATAAACTACAAAATAACTAAGAAGGAAGCAAAGAAGGCGGTAAACGAAGCTAAGTTAAAAGCTTATGAAGTTTTGTATAAAAATATCGATTCTAAGGAGGGTCAGAAGGATATGTTCAGGTTGGCTAAAGAAAGAGAAAGAAGGACCAAACATCTTTCTCAAGTGAGATGCATTAAAGATGACGAAGGTCATGTGCTTGTTACTCAAAAGGACATAGAGACTAGATGGAAGCAATATTTTCATAAGCTTTTCATCGGGGAAGGAAATAAAGAGATCACTTTGGGAAATCTAGCTAGTAGTGAAGTTACTTGAATCGTGCAAGCTGCAGACGAATACAAAGGAAGAAAGTAAAGGAGGCTTTGAAGGTTATGAGACATGGGAAAGGTATAGGACCTGATGACATTCCTGTAGAAGTTTGGAGAGTTTTAGGTCAGCGTGGTTTGACTTGGCTTAAATTCAAGAAAAATCCTGAAGAATGGAGGAGAAGCATCGTGGTGCCGCTTTATAAGAACAAAGGAGACATTCAAAATTGTTCAAATTATAGAGGTATCAAGCTGATGAGTCACACCAAGAAAATTTGGGAACGTGTGTTCAAAAGAAGGTTGAGAAAAGTTTCCAAAGTAAAAGAAAATTAATTCAGATTCATATCAGGGAGCTCAACTATTGAAACATCCACTTACTAAGGAGAACAATGGAGATTTACAGAGCTAAAAGGAAGAACTTTCGAAGGAGATATTGTGGACAGTTTTGGAGAAGAGACAAGTACCTATCCTATACATTAATCTCATAAAAGATATGTATAATAAAGCTTCATCTTGTGTAAGGATACAGTCTGGGAAGACTGACTATTTTGACATCAAGACTAGTCTGCATCAAGGTTCAACTTTGAGTCAATTCCTTTTTACTTTAATTATGGACGAGTTGACAAGTCATATTCAGGATGAGATAGTTTGGTGTATGTAATCCGTTGATGATATTGTGTTGATTGATGAGACTAGAGATGGAGTAAATGAGAAGCTTGAGGTCTAAAGACATGCTTTGGAGACTAAAGGATTTCTTATAAGTAGGGATAAAACTGAATATATAGAGTGTACTTTTGATGGAAGCAATGGTGAAGGAATTGATGTTAAGATTGGTGATAATAACATTCAGAAGAGAGATTTGTTTAGATACTTGGGATCTATTTTGCAACATGATGGAGAAATTGAGGGAAATGTTACAAATAGAATAAATGCGGGTTGGAGAAAGTGGAGAGGAGCCTCTATTGTTCTCTGTGTCCTTTAAAAATCAAAAGAAAGTTTTACAAAGTAGCTGTGAGGCATGCTATGCTCTATGGATCCGAATGTTGGCCTGTGAACGATAGACACGTGTAGAGAATAGCAGTAGCAGAAATGAAAATGCTAAGATGGATGTGTGGACACACACGTAAAGATCATATTCAGAATTATGACGTCAGAATGAAAGTGGATGTAGCTCCAATCGTAGATAAGATGAAAGAAAATCGCTTAAGGTGATTTCGCCATTTACAAAGGAGGTCAGCTGATGCACCGGTGAGGAGATGTAAGTTTTGGAATGTTGAGCTGGCTAAAAGAGGGTGTGGAAGGTCCAAGAAGTGTTAGAATGAGACTATAAAAATGGATCTTAGTTTTTTGGATCTATGCTCGAGAATGACCCAAAATAGATCTGAATGGAGGCAAAAAAATCCATGTAGCCAACCCTACTTAAAGTGGGAAAAAGCTTTGTTGTTGTTATATTTTGTTATATAAACTTTAGTTCATAATCTGGGGTATATGTGTGATTGTTTTTGTAACCCTAGCCTCCCTTCTATATAAGGGATAGTTGTTCAATGAGAAACACAAGTTTATTTTTTCCCATTTCTAGTAAATTAACATGAGGCTCCCTCTCTTTAGGGCTTAGCGACTTAGTGCCTCCAGCTCTCCTCCATCGTGCATGGAAACAACCACCACTCCATCACCTACTCCATCATCAACAGCCCTACTCCATTACCAGCAACCACTCGCCGTCGCCACTCTCCTGCGCACGCCATCACCACTTGTCACCGCCACTCGCCATCACCACTCATCATTACTACAATAGCCATTCCATCAACCATTGCCTATCACTTCAACAACGATCACACATCACTCCATCGCCCATCACTCAGCATCCACCATTGCCTGGCACTACCACCATCGTCTAGCACTACCACCATCGCCTAATATCGCCTACCATCATCGCCTACCAATGCTTACCACCAGCACCTACCACTGCCTACCACCATCACTACCAGCGCCTACCAACACCCGCCAGTGGAGATCTTGGTTATCCAAATCGTCAAGGATGTCGGTTTGCATACTTTTTATCCACCTTAAGATTGCTACGGTATTCCTTTCTTTGTTGATTGTGTGATTGATATTTGAATAGATTTCATGACCAGGAGTACATGATTTGAAATTTGAAATTCATGTTATTATGGTCTGCTCTTGTTGCTTCCGTTGTAAATGTTGGATGGGTCCTCTACGTTGTCAAATATGTTTGAGGTAGTAGATTCAGCTACTCATGAAGGGGAAATGAAAGACCCCTTCTTTGGCATCATCACCAAGTTGAATGGTACGAATTATGTACGGTGGTTCAGTCTCTTTTGAATGTAATAAAAGGATAAGACAATGAGCAATCATTAGCAAGGAGGAATCAACTGAGAACACCAGCACGAATGCAACATTGAAAAAGGACAATGTTATGATCAAACCATGGATTATGAATAGCTACATCTCGTGTATTACAAATGATATTGTGTACTACAATATAGCTGAATGTATGTGGGACAGTCGGTAAAATGTACTCAGAAGAGAAGAGTTATGCCAAGATCTTTTAGACATATGTTGATATGTCTCGATTGAAGCAAAATAACAATCATCTTGCCTAATTATATTCGATGGTGAATTTAGGGTTCTAGAGATTGAACTCGTATATGGCCATTTATACATGTTTGATGCAGATTGCTTTCAGGAATCAATTGATGGTTGGCCTTTTTCTTGAAGGATTAATCATATATATGAAGTCGATAGAGAACAAATGAACATTACATCTGAGATTCCATCTGTACAAGAAGTCTTCAGCCGGCTTAGCAGGTTGTTTATATCTCTTCCAACAAAGACTCATGTTGAGACCCCATCGACTATGGTCATACCCTCAGGCAGAGGTCGAAGGACTTTCTTCAGAGACACGGGACGAAGTCATGATTTGCGGCCTAGAACTCCCTGCACCTTTTGTGGTTGCATGGGTCACACTGAAAATTGTTGTTGGGGGAAGCATGGAAAACCCCTGATGGCACATCATACCATCCCAACGCAGGATAATATCTCATCAAGTATATCCATGATAAAATATGAGGACTTGATGCAGTAGTTGAGCCAGCATGGGGTTGCATCGTAACCGTCTTTGTTGAATAAAAGCTACCATGGGCATCACCTCAACCGATGCTACAACCTTTGTTGATCACTCAGGTATACCTTTATTGTGATGTGCCTATAGGAGTTCATCTAGTTTTTCTGAGTGGTTGGTAGACTTGGATGCATCACGACACATTAGCAGCAACAAAAATCAGTTCTCTACACTTCCAGAGATTACACCAGGTCGTACCATTGAGGTGGCAGACGATCCCCTATTGCTGGACAGGATGGTTGCCAAAACTTTCTTTCAGTGGATCAATACATCTTTTTTTGTTAATGTTCAGATTATAAGAACTGACAATACTCTTGAGTTCACCCAACAAGACTCGTTGTCCTTCTTTGCTTCTAAGGGATTTTTTCTCAAACTTCATGTCCATATATCTCACAGCAAAATGGGTTTGCGAAAGGAAACTTCAGCATATTCTTGATATTGCACGATTTTTACTCACTCAAATGAAGATTCCTGAGTCATATTGGGGGATGTCATTCTCACAGTTGTCCATCTCATTAACAGGGTTATGCCTTCCATTTTAAAGGGAGGCACTCCTTTCTCCTTAATCTAACCTACTAAAACACCTTTCTCATTACCGCTAAAGCTTTTTGGGTGCACTTCTTTTGTGCATAATTTTCAAACTGCTAACAACTTGTCACCTAGAGCTACCAAGTGTGTTTTTCTTGGGTACTCCTGCACTCAGAAGGGCTACAGGTGTTACAATCATATTAGTCATCGGTACCATATCTATGCTGATGTCACCTTCTTTGAGCAGACAAGCTACTTTATACAGTCTATCAGCGATATACCTTTGGAGTTACCACCACCGATTGTTTATAAACACAAACACACTACTCGATATTTTTATGTGTCTTTGAGCATTCCTTATTTATAAGATAATGTACCTCCTTTGAGTACCCCCGCCATGCATTTGATGTGCCTCAGGATCTTCCTATAGCTCTGTAGAAATCAAAAAGGTAATGTAAATTTCATCATGTCACATTTTACGTCTATGACGGTTTATATAGTTGTAACAAGAGATTCACATATGCTCTCATGATTTTTTATATTCCTCGAGATCATCATAGTGCATTGCAAGACCGTAGCAAGAAACAAGCCATAGATAAAGCGATAGACGCCCTTATATCGTGGGGCGCATAGGATCTTGTTATGTACACTCAGGGAGTCAGACCTATGGCATGCATATGGGTCTTCATGACTAAACAATCGCCTAATGGGTCCATAAACAGATTGAAAGCCAGGCTGGTAGCTAAAGGCTTCACATAGACCCACAGTGTGGATTACTTCGAGACTTTCTCTCCAGTCGCCACAATGGGATCCAAACGCACCATTCTTTATGTAGAGATATATTTATGTTTTGTGAATTATTTTTCTATTTATTTTTACTTATGTCTACCTTATGTAATTTAATCATGGGTCTCTCTTTTATATAAGAGGGCCCAAGGTTCCCATGAATAATAACTTTTCATTCTTTTTCCCAACCTGGTGTCAGAGCGGCGGTCCTAGGCCGGAGCTTTCATACCCGAGAAAGCCCTAACCCCACCGTCAAGCCTCTACACACCCCCTTTTTTTGGGATGGTAATGGGCTCACAGGAAGAGATGGCATGTGGGCATCATCGTTTAAATCTGATGAAGTCAACCTATGAACTATGGGTGAAAATACATCACCGACTCAAAAATTGTAACATCAGCACTAACATAATATTTCCTGCGCAATGGGTCATAGCATCTATATCCATTCTGTGTCATGGAGTACCCAATAAAAACACATTTGACAGCTTTAGGAGAGAGCTTGTCTAAACCTGGAGACAACTGGAGGATAAATGCGACCAAGCCAAAAACACGAGGAGTAAGTGAGAACCATTCTTTCTCTGGAAATGCCATAGAGAAAGGGATTTTCTCATCCACGACAGATGAGGGCATGCGATTCACAAGATAACATACCGTAAGAATTGCATCACCCAGAATGAGTATGGGGCACAACTCTGAATGAGAAGAGTTCTGCTAACATCAAGTAAATGGCAATGTTTTCTCGCTGCAACATCTGTCTGTTAAGAAGTATAGGCACACTATGTTTGATGAATCCATGGGATGAAAAGAATCTTGAAAAGAGCATGTGTACAGAATTCCAAAGCATTATCAGTTCTCACAAATTTCACGGATAAAGAAAAAATATTCTGCACTTCATTGATAAAAGTTTTCATAACATCACATTCTTCAGATTTATTATTCAAAAGAAAAACCCATGACAAACAAGAAAAATCAATTGCGACTAGGCGTAACATGTGTCCATGATGATCGGGAACACGACTTGGACCTCAAATATCAATATGAAATAACTCAAAAATGGAGCCACTGATCTGACTCTGGTGACTAGGAAAAGCATATCGATAATGCTTTCCCAACTGACAAACATCGCACTGGAAGGAAGAGCGATGTGAGATCTGAGGCAGAACATGGCACATCTTATGGAGTGGAAGATGATCAAAGCACAGGTGCCACAGGATAGGAGAGGCCGGTCCAAAAAAGAATGAGAAGATAGGCCTGCATAGGGGGTTTAGACCAGTCGATAGAGGCCGCCCTACTCACAGCCACAACCAATCACCCTGTCCGTAAGTATGTCCTGAAAGACAAAAGACAATGGGTCAAAGATAGCTCTATAATGCAAATCCTTCATAATCTGACTAATAGACAATAAATTCATAGAAAAATCGGGTGCATGCAACATACAAGTGCATCGAAGGCATCAAACTACACTCCCCATGATCGATGATCGGGGAGTGAGTCCCATCATCAATGACAATTGTCCTCCCTGGAGGAATCTGTCTATAAGTTGTAAGTTGATCTCTGTCTCCTCACAAGTGATGTTTAGCCCCAGAGTCCATAATCCATTCAGTAATATCATGTCCATGACAAAAGGTAAGGGCATAAATGCTACCTGAGGTACTGACAGTAGCAGAAATACTGGTAAAGGCAGAAGCTACAGCATCTGAGTGGCCTCCTGGAGTAGGCGAAATAACTAGGGAACTCCCTGAAGGCATAATATCCCTCAATCAAGCAACGAGGTCATCATACCTCTGATCCGAAGAAGCAGCAACATGAGGATCTGCTTGCTCCGCTACACTACCTTTGTTATCTACAACCTAAAGCAGAGCCCTCAACCATGGTTTGATTAGGCTCACTGCCGAGATTAGTTCTCTTAGCTTCCATTGGATGAGAACTGACTATTCTGTCTTTGTCGGACGACATTCCACTGGGATTTTTATATTGTTTATCTATGATGATGATATGGTTATCACTTGTGATAACAAAGCAAGCATTTCATAGAAGAAAGCCTTCCATCAGAAGGTATTTGTGACTAAAGATCTTGGTCAACTCCACTACTTATTGGGAATTGAGGTGATACGTACCACAGAGGGATTGCATCTCGGACAACCGAAGTATTGCCTAGATATTCTGACAGAAGCAGGACTACTTGGAAGCAAACAATTAGGCATTCCTACATAACTAAGAAAGCACTCGACGTCTACCGATCCTGAGTTTGAGGACACTACACGATATACAAACCGCGCTACCTTATTGTCACTAAGACCTAACATATTGTATGTTGTGAGCAGAGCAAGCCGGCACATGAAGAGACATCTATAGTTATTGGCAGGATGTTCTTATAATCCTTTGATAATCGAAGGAGTCTCCACAGGGTGTAGTCTCTTTTGTGGGGTGAACAACCATACCAATGTCATCGCTTATGTTAATGTTAATCATGCTAGTTCTTTAGAGGATCGATGATCGACTATTGGATACGCTATGTTTGTTGGTAACAATCTTGTTACATGGTGCAATAAGAAGCAGACAATGATTTCTAGGTCAAGTGCAGAGGCATAAAACAAGGCAATGGCTCAAGCTACCTAGGAGGATACATGACCTCTCTTTTCTATAGGAACTTGGACTCCATACTACCATTCTAATCCCCTATACTGTGATAACAAGTCTGCCACCTATATTGCCATCAATCGAGTTTTTCATGTGCGGACTAAACACATTGAAGTTAGTTGTCACTTCATTCGCAATGTTGTATGGGAAGAGAAAATGACTACTCCTATCTCCATGGATCTTCAACTCATAGATATTTCACGAAGGTTCTACCAAAGAAATGCCTCTCGTGGATGACTTCCAAGTTAGGCATGATCGATAGATATGCTCCAACATGAAAGGGAGTGTTAGAGTTACTAAATCTTTCTATGTATTTCTTATTTCAATCCTATAACCCCCTCCGAGGTTTCTATGTAATTTCCCTTTTTGCTCCTCTAGTTTTTTTTATGGTAAAGATGGTGAGTCCCTGCTTGGGGGTTCACTGCAAAATATTTCTCATTAACCAAAAATTAGGGTATATAACTCTATAAGCTAGAGATTGTAAAGAGCATTACAGTGATTTGATACATTTTCAAAGGAAAATCTCTTGTTGTTGGAGATCCGATCATTTCGTCCTAACCAGATTGCCCATAAGGCGGCAAAAGGTTTGGCACGGTCGTCAGTTAAGTTGTTGCCAACCGTCTGGATTGATCTCCAGGATATCGCAGCATCGTTTGTCGCTAACCAAGGTATTCCCACTGCCCTCCATACCTGCTCGGATGTCGTGCACGTCAAGAATAGGTGCTCGGTGTCCTCCTCCAACCCTTCGCACCTGTCGCAGTGTGTATCTGCCACCCCAAACAACCTGACCTTGTCACACAAGCAGCCTCTTCTCAAGCATCACAGGAAAACCTTGACTCTACACGGAATCTTCGATGCCCAAACAACCCTCATGTCCTGGTAAAGCTCCTTTTCCTACTTGTCAGTAGTCCGTCTCAAGGCCATATAAGCTTTCTTCATTGAGAACTTTGTGCCCTCCCCCCCCCCAAAGAAAATGGTCTCTTCCCGTGGAAGATTCACCAGATGAGGGATGTCAGCCTGCAACCTAAGATACTGCTCCATAAGTTGGTTGAAGAGGTCCGCCTGAAATGTCGACGTCTACGACCCCGATGTCGCCACCTGTGCCAAAGAACTCTCCCTCGAAGCTGACAGAGCGTAGAGCCTCGGATATCTTTCATGCGGAGTACTCTCCCCAAAACAATCGTCCCACCAAAATCTGAAAAGGCGTCTATTAGAGTTACTAGATTTACATTTATGTTTGTAACCCTTCGGATTCCGTAACCTCCCGTGACCCTTTGGGTTCCGTAACCCTTCAAGTTCTATAACCCCCCGTGACCTTTCGGGTTCCGTAACCCTTGTACTCTCTAGGGTTTTCTCTCTATATAAGAAACCCTAGCTCTATGGAATAACATCTCATTCGGTTCCTCTTCTCAACATGGTATCAGAGCGACGGTCCTAGATCGAAGCCTAATACCCTAAATCCGCCGTCACTACCAGCCCTCTCTCCGCCAACAAGGAGAGAGGGCTGGACCTCATGCGTCGCTTGTGGATTCGATGGTTTCACGCAAGGCAGTCCAAGTCCCCAGCAACACCAGCTGCAACCACCAACGGCACCTAAAGTATCGCTCGAGTCTCCAGCAGCTCCAGTCGCACCTCCTGGAGCCCCCCCTCCAATAGGGGGAGTTAGAGATGATTCTTCAGGACATCTATTACCCTACCATGACTGATAAACCGCCGCTCCAAACTACTACTCAGATCATCCATCTTCACCGAGCATCGACTTCTTCATCAGGGCGTATACTTCTTCTTTTACGACCCGACTACTGCTCTGCGCTAGACTTCTTCTACAGCGATTATTCTCCAGGCACGACAGAGATATGTTCCGGTGACCTGCAGGCACGACAGAGATATGTTCCGGTGACCTGATATCGCAGCGACTCTACAGGCATGGCAGTGATACGTTCCGATGACCTGAAAGCCGCAAACCCGTCCTCGAGCGAGGTCTTATACAAGCAGCGGACATATGTTCTTATGATGCATCGTGTGAAGATGTGGTGTATAAATTTTTTTGTTACAAGTTGTAGCTTTCTCAGCTCCAACTTGAGGGGGAGTGTTAGAGTTACTAGATTTACATTTATGTTTGTAACCCTTCGGGTTCCGTAACCTCCCGTGATCCTTTGGGTTCCGTAACCCTCTGTGATCCTTCAAGTTCTGTAACCCCCCGTGACCTTTCGGGTTCCGTAACCCTTGTACTCTGTAGGGTTTTCTCTCTATATAAGAGACCCTAGCTCTATGGAATAAACATCTCATTTGTCTCTCTTCTCAACAGCGTCAATTACCCACTTTTGGTCAAAGATTAGGCACAATGATTGGCAAGACCACACGTATGCCCACCCAGAGCGGAGACTCGAAACGAATTCTTCCCACAGCCATATCTGCTTTAACCTCATATATCCTCCTTACTAGTCTAACAGCGAGCGAGGTTGACGGCCCCCATATATATGTTACCCATTTTGCAATTAACACCTTATTCAAGCACTCGACGTCACGCAGTGCAAGTCCGGTCCTTACGTCCCTTTGTAACCTCCTCCCAATTGTTTACATGCCCTTGCCTCTTCTCGTCCGACCAGAAGAATCTCCTCATCAAAATCTCAATTTTCTTCCTTACCCCTACCGGCATCGGTCTTGTGGAGTAGAAAAAGATGGGTATGGACGAGAGAACGTGCTTAAGCAAAACCAACATTCCCCCCTGGACAGGGTGACCGCCTTCCAGCCCACCAGTCGTCGATCCATTCTCTGAACTACATCATCCCAATATACCTTTTTTTAGTTTCCCCGCAACCAGTGGTAGCCATAAGTAGCGGGTAGGGAGTGCACCCAGTGGGCATCCAGTCAACTCTGACACTCTGGCACTCTCCGCTTCACTCATCCTTAAGGTGATTATCGCTGACTTCTGATTATTGATTTCAAGGTCTGAAATATTGCCAAAACTTCTGACCAGTTGTACCGCATTAGCATTCTGATCTTCAGTTCCTCCAAGCAAGAGGATCGTGTCATCCGCATGCTGTAGTAGAGGGATAGAGATGTCATCCTTGCGGAAGCCCTTACACCATCCAACCTTAATGGCATGTCTGAAGAGCACGCCCAAAGTATCAGTCACAAGGATGAAGAGCATGGGAGCCAACAGGCACCCCTGTCGCACACCACACTGTGGCTGGAAGAAGCCCCCCTCAGGCTTACTGTTCACCAAGATGGACAAAGAGGAAGTAGTGACACACTGCTTCATCTAATCGACCCAAAAGTCCGGGAAGCCATGCCTTCGTAAAGACATCCACAAGAATCACCAGTCAATGCAGTCGTAAGTCTTAGCATAGTCGATCTTCCACAGAGCCCCTCTCGTCTTCGTCCTCTTCCAGTCGAGACAAATCTCCGAGGCCATCACAAAACCATATGTCATCTATCTCGCCATCACAAAACCATATGTCATCTATCTCCCAAGTATAAACGTCGCCAGGCCCTCCAGCACCACATAGTCCAGAATGCCTTTTAACCGGTCTGCCAGTATCCTTAGCCATAATAAGGTAGATTGCATTGGAAAGCGCTATAGGTCTGAAATCCTCCACTCGAACAGGGGTGTCCTTTGGCAATAGGAAAAGCAGCGCCTGATTCACCTTCTTAAATCTCCATTCCCCTCCATGAACTCATCAAGCAGCTCCACAACCTTCTCCTTCAAGAGATCCCAAAACTCCCGATAGAAAAACATTGGGAAGCCATCTGGGCCCGGAGCCCCATCCACATTCAAAACCCAAATCGCTTTCCTCGTTTCCTCCTCCGTGAAGGGAGCCAAGAGATTGCTCCTTTATTTGTTAATATTTGAAGAAACACCTATTACTAGAATAAATGATACATGAATGCTCCACAAGATCTACATATGTAAGCAACATCGAAAGGAACTTTATGGTGGCTATCTACCTAGGATTATCAGTCCACGGTCGGTGCCTCTTTAGAGTTCGACGAATTTGGCAGTGGTGCCTCTATCTGCCATCAGTTATCATAAGCACATAATAAGGGATGCATGTGTAGTAATGGCCACAAGACAACCATTATTTACTCCATTTAGGTCGTATGACTCGTATCAAGGAATGTAAGGGGCCTAGGAATCCCGGATAAAAGGGGACAATCCATAGGTTATTATGTGAATGACATGGGGATGTGGCTTAGCTTCAGGAATCCAAGATTCGGTCTTGGTCAGACCAGCTGTGGAGTTTGGGAGAATCTTCTCTCTTACTTCATGTAGTAAGGAGTATGAGTAATTTTCTTGTTACATCGAATGGAAAGTTTTTAGATATGTAGGTCGAGTTAATTGGTAGATATATGGTCTCAATAGTGTTCAGGAACAAGCAAAATAGTGATTGTGGGGTTGTCTCTTGTTTGTATGGCCCCATGTATGTTTCGCTTTACCCATGCATCTCATTGGATTTACGGATCGCATAGGCTCATTCCCTTCAAATGCATTGTTGTTCGAATTTGACTTTAAAGTTACTTGGACTGAGGGAAAACAATAAAAGAAGTCAATAGAATGCGATAAAGAAAGGTTTTGACTATTATACAATCGAAATCTAACTACATGTATGATCATGGTGAGTAAGACGACTCAGACTTTGGTTTATGTGCGAGGTCTAATAGTTTCGTACCTTAGTCAATCTTTTATAAGAATCGATTCTCTTTGCCTCGATTAACCTTCCTTCTTGCATGCATTTTCCTGACTTCTTCCTCATAAAGGACCATACGCAACCTTCCCACAAATGCAACACCAATCAGAAAGTGGTTTAGTCACAACATTGCAACGGGACCCATTATAATAAGCATGCTAGAGAGTCAACTTCGATATTGCACCATCATAGATTGTGCCTTTCATCGTTAGACAACTGCCCCTCATCATCAGACAAGCAAGTTGCATTGCAACCTTACGGCTACTCCCAGAAGTTTCGAAACATCAATATACTACAAGCCCTCGAAAGCACAAAGGTCCCCAGCAGCCGAATTATATCTCCATTGAACCCCCCCAATCCATCACTACACCTGTCAACTGTCACACTATCACCACCATCTCATCATAATCCACTTAATCTTCAAGTCCACCAACCAGACAACCCCTTAAAGCAACATCCCCCTGTCCGACCATCACCTCCCGTTTACCAACCGGACACCTACCCCACATCCTCCATGAACCCTCAATAATGCTACTCCACAAGTGATGTTCAAACTTTGCGTAGAGGAAGGAGACATTCAAGTCCCAACAATCATGTACAAAGTATCTCAAATCACCACACTGCAAACACCCACCATCCAACAATTGCACCTACCCGTTATTCCATCAAATTTCACCATTTCTAAAAGCAATTTCACTCCAATCCACTATTTCTATTAAAATCATGAACTGTTCAAACAAGCACGCAAATTCGCTATCATCTTTAACATAATCTGAATAGTGCCGTTGTCAGATAGGCCAAAAGAAATAATTATTCCACTGATTTTGTCTTCAGCATCGAATCTTGTGTAAGGCAAAGTTGTCTATGAATTCTACATCAAAGCATTACAACGAAACTCTCTTAACGATTATTTGCTTAATCTGGAGTAAAAGGATGGCATTTAGAGTGATAATTTTTTAATCCTGCAAATTGGAAGGCAATGCTCCTTTGAGAGATGTTTGTCCTATCGTTCTGCCAGAGACAGCCCTTGATATCCTCATGACCAGTCTGATCCAGCAAATAAATAAAGGGAACAGTGTGCCCTCCTATTGCCCTCTGTCCTATAAGTGTGTAGAGCAGCTAGCTTTCATAAGTTCGTGATGGGCTAAAGGAGTGGATTATTCATGAAGAATCAGAAGCAAAAAATCAATATTAACCAAGAAGTCAAAATAAAAAGCACCAACCACGTGAAATCTACACAAAAGACGAGTAATCAACCGAGAACAAATAGAGGGAACCGAGGAAATTGGGGATTGGAAGGACAGATTGGAGCTCACCAAGTGAGGATTGGGAGCGATGCGACGACCTCCGCGTAGCGATTGTGGCGGAGCTGTTAGGGTCGGGAACGGGGGAGGTGGAAAGGGTCCAAAATGGGAGGACGGCGTGGATATATATCGTGACAGCGATCGGTAGTTAACGCGGACGCGGTCTTGCGTGGAATTAGAAACGGAAGCTGTCGAGATGCCCAATTTCCTACGCGTTTCTTTCATTTAGATACTTCCAACAATTAAGAGGTGCGAGAGAACTCGACAAGTTCTCATTAGTCATACTCGAAAAGTAATTAAATACGAATTTGGGGTTGGATAAATAATTTATTGAAGTTATCGAGTCAGTTCGAGACTTGATTTGACTTTACAAGTTTTTCATATATTTCACATTCCATGTGAAGATACATGATATATGAATTAGGGAGAAATGGTGAGGCAGCACCATATATATTTAGAGTTGTGTGATGTTTATATATACTTGTATTATATGTCGATTCTTATAGTTCTTATCGAATGCACATAAACAAATACATTTATATATAGTAGAAAAATTCCATCGAAATTATATTATTAATGAAATTCCTAGTGAGTTTGAATGGTTCTTTAAAGAAAGTTTACAAACAACGAATATAAAATCAATCTACAGAAAGCTCATTAGATGCTCATGATCCAACTCTAGCTCAATGAGTTTGAATTTGAGTTTGCACACTTGGGCTCGAAGCCTATCAAGTCAAATTTGAGTCTGAGTTTGATTATCGAGTTTGAGTTTGAGTCAAGGATGACTCGATTCATTCAACTTGATGGATGCCCTTAGTGTTGACTTTTTTTCTGATTTCGTTTTGATTGTCATGTTGAGATATTGCAACAAAATGGTGAAATTTTGAGCATACAAAAAGTCATAATCAATTACAATTGTTGGAAGTCGATGGTGGTCATTGCTTAATAAGTCATAGTCAATTAGAACTAACGACTATCTATTGATTATTGTGCTTGGATTATAAAATAACAAAATTTTGAATGCTTATCATATATCTATATTAAACTAACATGTACATATGCTTAAAATTTATAAATCGCTCTTGAGTAACTTGCAATCTTTCATCCATACAATTAGATTTTCAAGCATTCTCATGACAAGATAGATTCTTTCATTCCATGATTCATCTCATTCGTATACCATTAGAAACATATTTTGGAGGGGTAGTGTACTTTTGTGTTATTACATCAATATGTTTAAAACCATGTCAGGATTACTTCAAAACCATTTAGTTGTCGTAATTACTCCATGACCCCCTGTAAAGTATACCACGACTTTTGTAGCATGATAAGATATACCTTTAACATGTGATTCGGTTTCAGTTCAAACTTCAATATTAACAAATCAAATGTTTATTGTTCTAATAGCATATTAACTACGTTAAGTGTGAGAACACAACCGAGCACCAAAAGACAATGGTAAATCTTGAGAGACAAGGTTTATGGAGGCTAAAAAATATATTGACTATTTGCTTGAGTATTAAGCTCACGTTTCATGCTCTCCAAGAATCCAATAAATTGAAAAATGATTTTTCTCCTTTTGTTAATTATAGGGATGAGCACGGGTCGGACCCTATGTGGCCTAAGAAACTTGTGTCTTAGAAATATGTAAGTGCATACGCAGGTATACGAGACAAATTTTAATAGAGTAAATATATTACAAATAAGAGAACGAATTAACATCACACAGGGACTGACGTAGTACCACTCCTGGATCACCTCAGGATACATTTAAATGATTCCAACAGATATAGCGAGAAAGATGTAGGATGCGAAAGTAGCATCGGCTACAAGCTTCTTTATTCCTCTCCTCACGATTCGCGTTATCCAGTACCCCTTCTGGATCTTCGTGGCGATTTAATTGTTGTCTCCTCGTGCATTGTGGAACCTTGCATGAAACACAAGCACCAAAACAAAACATGATCAGCTGCCTATCCATGTAATGGAGTACGTGCACGACGTTTTACTCAGGACGAGATTATATACGTTTGATACAGTAACAAGTTAGGTTGAAAGAGCGACAATCCCTTATGTGGAGAAGAGGGGGTTCATGTAATATATAATGGCCAAGACAACTAACCTTCGGCCACCGGAGCCCGATTCTCGCTGGCAGTTGAAGTAGACGGCTGCGACCGGTGGGCCGAGATTGTTGATGATGGCAAACTCTCTGGTGTTGAAATTGTGCCTCAAAAGAGGAGGGCACACCGTGTCACGTCCGAACTGTGGATAAAGAATGAAAACGAAGCGGTGGATTCCGTTCACTGGGTTCGGGCTCTCGTACACCACCGTTTCTTTCCCTTCAAACACCAAAACACAGCCTTACCGCACGCTTAGTTTAGCTATTCCCTTTTATCAGATATAGGAAACGCACGCACTTGTCTATATACATAAATAAATACACACATATATATAGAGAGAGTGGGAGGGGGAAGGGGGAGGAGATTACTTCATTAAGCATGTAACTTACCTACTTCACATCAACTTTTGATAATTTTTTTATTTGTTTGAAAAATACCATCATCGATTTTCATAACTATATCCCTCTAATATGCTATTCAAATTTCGTCAGAAATAGAGACTTCTATATCTTCTATCCAGACCATGTAATTTTAACATCCTTAGATTTGTTGTAATCGACTTTTTTCTGGATTGAGGGATATAGTTATAAAAATACATGATTAAAAATTTGTCAAAAATGAACGTGAAGTAGGTAAGGTGACCTACTATATGAAGTAGGCTCCCTTTCCTCACACATGCACACATGCACACGCACGCACACACATATGGGAAAATATGGCTGCCTCCTAAGAGGAGCTAAATTAGCTCCACCAACCCCATTTTCCCCCATGCAGTCCCATTTAACTTGACTCATCCTGCCTCATTTTTCCATATTTTTATTTTTTGGAAAATTCTTTTATGAATATTCGTCACTATATCTCTATATTATGTCATTCAAATTTCATGTAAAAAAAGAAACTCCTACGGCCTTCATTCAGACATTCATTTTTTAAATAGGCGTAGGATTATTAAAAAATGATTGTCTGGATGGAGGATGTAGTAGTCTCTGTTTCACACAGAATTTGAATGTCATAACATAGGGATATAATAATGAAAATCTATGGAAGTATTTAAAAAAATGGGAAAAATGAGGCGGGAGGAGCCAAGTAGCTCCCCTTGGGGACAACCTCATTTTACCCACATACATACATGCATGCATGCATGCACACACACACACACATATACATACATACATATGTAACTGATCTTACGGGAGCAAAAAATGGTGAGAGCATGAGAGCAATGATTCTGGACCACTAGATATCATCTCTCTTCTGATTGATTGGAGGAGGAGAGAGATGAGCAAAATCTAGTGGTACAGATTCATTGCTCTCATGTTCTCATAGTTTTTGACTCTAACAGGATCATCCTCCCTCCCTCTCCCTCCCTCCCTCCCCCCCCCCTCTCTCTCTCTCTCTCTCTCTCTATATATATATATATATATATATATATATATATGACTAATCATGTGAGAGCCAAAAACTATGAGAGCATGAGAGCAGTGAATCTAGACTACTAGATTCTTCTCTCCTCTCTCCTCTTGCAATCAACTAGGAGAGAGATGACATAATCTAGTGGTCCAGAACTATTGCTTTCATGTTCTCACATTTTTTTACTCTCAGGTTAATCTATATATATATATATAGAGGTAAATGGGGCTGCCCCCAGGGAGTAGCCAACTTGGCTACTCCCACCCCTATTTTTTCCTCATTTTTTTATTTTTTTGAAAAATAAAAATTTGTATATTCATAATTATATCCCTCTCACATTCTATTAAAATTTCGTCAGAAACAGAGACTCCTACGGCCTCCATCCAAACATGGTCAATTTAAAAAATCCTGCGACCGTTAAAAAAAATAACGTCTGGATGGAGGGCTTAGGAGTCTCTGTTTCTGACAAAATTTTAATAGAATGTGAGAGGGATATAATGATGAATATACAAATTTTTATTTTCCACAAAAATAAAAAAATGAGGGGAAAATAGGGGTGGGAGTAGCCAACTTGGCTACTCCCTGGTGGCAGCCCCATTTTACCTATATATATATATATATATAATCGATCCTGTGAGAGCAAAAGACTGTGAGAGCATGAGAGTAATGATTCTAGTCCACTAGATTCTGCTCATTTCTCTCCTCCTCCAATCAACTAGGATAAAGATTGAAAAAAATCTAGTTGTCAAGAATCATTACTATCATACTCTCACATTTTTTTGCTCTCACATGATCATCCCTTTCTCTTTAGACACACACATACACACACAAGTACTTATCGATTAAACTCTTACCAAATCGTGTGCCAGTCGTAGCGGGGATGTCCGTTACCAACCTGAAAAACCACCGCCAACGTATCATATAAATCTACGGGAATTCTAATATTATCAGAGTATATAGATAGATATTGTGGAATAGATGGACAGAAAGTAGCTTGTGATGCATTTACGTGTTGGGCGTGGATCCTCTGCAGCTGAGTGGATCGTTTGTTGTAGTGCAATAGGTGCTGTACTCGAGGGGACCGTCCGATGAGGATTTGACTACCTAGTCTGATCCCCATCGGGCAGTCCCCTCGAGTACAACACTTGTTGTACTACAAGAGACGATCTGGTCTCTTTTTTGCAGTATTGTAGAGGCCTGCTGTAAAAAAGGTGCGCGTCCCGAGGTTCACACGGTAAGGACTATAAAAACCCGGATTTCTGTGAACCGCTCGATCTTGATCGAACGGTTTGGGACGTGCATCTCTTTACAACATGACATATTGCTATAAATGAATAATATAACAATTGTGGTCCCTTAGACTTATTTTAATAATAGGTCCTAAATTGGACATGATTGGAAAATTTTTACCAAAAAAACCAAATATGAACCTTTAGCAATAAAATGGCATTCGCCGTGAAATTTACTAAAAACACAAATTATTTTGCAACATCTAATATTTCTTGCCATATATTTAACATTGAGGATATTGCAGCGAATATTCAAATTATTCGTTGTCGTAAATTAATTTTGTTACGGCAACAAGTGATATTATAATAACGATTGCATGTTTACTTTTTCTTTCGGTCATTGCTAAATTAGCAATGGTTATTGTGAAGTTTAACAAGAAAAGTTAATATATAATCATCATTCTATGAACCTAAACGACACATATTGCATTTTTCACGAATTATAAAAATAAAAGATAATTTTATAACGGACAGTATCTGTTATTAAAAATATTAACATCAAGCGACACAACTAGAAATAGTCAAATTATTTGTAGACAGAGACTAATTTTGCAGGAGTGATAGATGTTAAAACATTAACCATTGTCCGACTTTTTGAGCAAATAAACTCTATATTATTTAGACATAACCTTTTTAGTACATAAAATATGTATATATGGATAAATCAATACACTTGAATATTTAATAGATGAGATTTTGAAGTCTAAACAGATTTTAATAATTTTGAGACAGATATCCCAGTAATTGATGCTACATTAATCCTGTAGTAGAAAAAATTAGATAATATTTAACAGGCTTATGAAAAGATCGATAGGAGGCAGACCAATGCAAATATTCTCGGAGCGTCGGATTGCTGGGATTTGGAGCGTCAGGGTCGACCATAATCTACAAAAAGGTAAAGCAAAAAAGATTACGTCAAAATTAAATACAAGCAGGTAACGTTATTAATATTTTTTTATGGAAAAGAAGACGAGCTCTCAACGTGGGAGTCACCGCGAAAATATTATAATATTAAAAAGAAGAGTTATAAGATACATTACTTGAACTCCCAAAAACTCATGAGAACCTTATAATGAGACACAACATTTTATGAATAAAACATCCGATTCTTAAAAATGAGCTCATTTCTCGCCAGTCAAATTGTCCACAACACTACAAATAGTTTAGCAACATCGTCACGGGAGTTGCCTCCTACCTTCCTTATCGCCTTCTAGAAGCTCACGAATCCGCCCACATCTACCCACGAGATCACCCGCTCCCTTCAAACCTTTGCTGAAGTATCACAAGTGAAGAAAAGATGTTCTGAATTCTTCATTTGCTCCCTGCTTATCACAAGACAAATCCTAAAGCCCCAAAATCCTCGCCCTCCTAACCTTGTCACAAAGTTTATCACTCCTAAGGCACCAAAGGATAACCTTTATCCTGCTTGGGATCTTGCACGCCCAAATAATCTTCACGTCCTGGCACAAGTCGTGATCATGTCCCTCTCCACCATTTCACAGCTCGCCATATAACTGTTTGACAGAGAATCTTGTATCTGTCCACTCTTAATGGTCCCTGTAATGAGAGAAATCCTGGGAAAGGAGCTGCAACCAGTAGTCTAATAAACTCCTCCCTCCTTCTATATGGGAGGACCGCAACAAAAAATTAGCTCTACTCTCCGAAATGAGCCAACTCCCTCAAAGTGGCCTCCTTGGACGACGCCATCACAAAAAGTCTTGGAAATCGCATCTCTAGAACACCTTTCGCTGTCCAATCATCCCTCCAAATTTGAAGCCTCTCCCATCCCCCAGCTTAGGCATTAGCCTATATGATACAAGCCTCAAAACATCATGCACTCCTTATCATAGGGGTGACTCAAACCGAATAGTCCCTTCCACCAAGTCACCTTTCTCCCCATAAATCTTTCTCATCTATCTTATAGCTAGATCCATCAATGGTTCCCAAATTCACATCACCCATTTTGCCACCAAAGCTTTGTTCATGCATGCCAAGTCCTAAACTCCAACCCCCCCCCCCCCCCCCCCGATCCCTAGTTCTCGTGATCGCATCCCATACCACCAGATGCATACCTGACTTCTGTTATTTCCCGTTCGACCAGAAGATCTTCTCATCAACTTTTCAATCTTCTTTCTCACCTCCACTAGCATCATCCTAACCGAGAAAAAGAAGGTTAGAATGGTGTATAGAACATGCTTCAACAAAATCATATTCCCATCCATAGATGAAGTAACCGTCTTCCACCCTGCCAGTCTACCCTTTATCTTCTAGATAACTGCATCCCTATCAACTACTCTGAGTTTGCCTGCCACCAATGGAAAACCTAGGTAAGTAATCGACATGTCCCCAATGGACAGCCAAGAAGCTCTGCTACCCTGATCCGTTCATCATTCTATAACCCAAAATTTATAACCACCGATTTCTGTAGATTTATCTCTAGCCCAGACATACTACTAAAAATATCCAGTAACTGAGTCGCTCTATAATTGTCTCATCCGACCTACCTAGAAAAAGCATCGTCTCATCAACATACTGCAGCAACGACACAAAGATGTCATCTAGACAAAAATATCCACACTAGTCACCATCAACCGCTTGCCTGAACATGACCGTCAATGCATCCGCAACCAGAACAAAAAGCATGAGCGCTAAGGGACACCCCTAATGCACACCTCTCGATGATTGGAAAAATCCCCCTTCCAACCACCCATTCACTAAGATTGAGAAGGAAGATGTAGTGATACATCTTTTCATCCACACAACCCAGCTATCTAGGAACCCTCTTCTCCTAAATGATAGCCACAGGAAGCTCCAGTCAACACAGCTGTATGCTATGGCAAAATCGATCTTCTACAACACACCGTTTGCACATCTGCATCTCCACTCTAAGCGAATCTTCGATGCCAAGACCAACACATCTGCATTTAGCATCCAGAAATGAACGCAGATTGACCCTCCAGAAAAATAGAAACCATGACCCCATTGAGTCTGTTTGCCAACACTTTTGTCATAATGATATAGTTCCCATTCGATAGAGCGATTGGTCTGAAATCTTCAACTCTTGCCGGGTGATCTTTCTTTGGAAGCAAAAACATCATTGTCATGTTAACCTTCTCGAACCACTTGTTCCCTTCTCCGAACTCTTCCAGCATCTCTAGGATCTCAACCTTCAGTTCCAAAACTCTCTATAAAAGAATATCAAAAAACGGTCTGACCTCGGTTCACGTCCGCATTCAGTTCCCAAGCTGCTTTCTTCACTTCAGCCTCCAAAAAGGGTGTCGCCAGCTCCTCCGTTGGCCCCGACGACAGAGATTTCACCCCCTTCCCAGCCACCCCCATCCATCCCGTCGCCTTCTCTGCGATGTCTCAACAAAATGGCCTCTTAGTGCACTACCAATTTGCACTTCTCGGAATAGCCTCAACCCCCCATATGTAGTTCTCAAATGTGATTCCTCCTCCTTCTGCCATATGTCACGGTGTGAAAGAATCTGGTATTAGCATACCCTTCTCGTAGCAACTTCTGTGTGGATCTCTATCTCCATTCCATCTCTTCCTTCTAATATTCTAGCATAATCACCTCCAAAAGCATGGATCTCTTTGCCATCTCCTCCTAGTCCAACCCTCTCAGATCGTCTAGCCCATCCAGATGAACCACCTCCTCCCGTGCCTCACCTTTCTTCATCCTTCTCTTCACTCTCACCTCTCTCCCAAACTCCTTCAAGAATGACTTAGGCAGCACAAGTATAGCTGCTAACCGACTAACCGTCGAACCCACCGGACACCACCCCCTCTAGTAATCTGCCACCAACTCCCCGAAGACATCTTTCAACAGCCAAGACCGCTCAAAGCGAAAAAAGAACCTGCTTTTTCCCTCCTCACCAGAAGACCAGATAATGGGTGTGTGATTTAAGTGAGCCCGCAGAAGAGACAAGCCCAATAAATTGTTAACGTTTCCACATCCTCAATGGAAAGCAGGAACCTGTCCAATCTCAACCTTGACCTCGCATTGCGCCATGTATAAGAACAACCTATCACATCCATAATTGTTAATCTCAAAGAATGTGTCAATTCCAAAACTCTGCTGAGCCGACATCCCTCTCGCCTTCACCACGAGGGTGGTCTTCCAGTCGCAACGTAATGTTGAGATCCCCCCACAAGCCATACCACATCAATTTGGATGGAGTACATCTACGTCAAGTTTGCCGCTAAAAGATCCCTCCCATTACCACTAGACCCATAAACATTTGTCACCATAAAGGAGAAGCCATCTACCCAAAGACTAAGATGAACCGAGAGCAAAAAGGTGGACCTCCACTCGGCAATCACCTCAAAATCATCCTTCCGTCACCCCATGAGCAGCCCTCCCATCGCTCATTGTGCCTTCATCTCTACGGCCTCAAAGCATCACCCAATAACCAAATCACGTCCAGCCTCAACCATACTGCGAGACAACTTCGTTTCTTGCAACAAGAAGATATCCACTTTGGCTTCATGGATCAGATTCCCTACCCCAGGTGCTTTTTGGGTCAACCTAGACCCCTCACAATATAGGATAGCAACTTCACTTAGCAACCATAGCAACCAAGAAGTTCTTCCTAGATGGATGTGGTTGCACCACCCCCAACATTTGGCTAATCCTCGATCTAAAAGGCTAAAATGAATCGTATTCCCCCAAGGTGAATCATCAACCGCTTGTGGCTGAGACGAAAGCACCAGCTGCTCTACATCCATCATAAGCTCTACCCTTCGCCTCCTTCTAGCCGACTTCATCGCATCCTTCTTCTCAAGGTAAACTCCCTACCTTGTCCCCCACTGGTCGGAGACAGGCCACCCCTTCTGACAGCTGCCCCGAAGCTCCTTCTCTTCTAGACAACAGTATATGCTCCAACCCTGACTGCAAATTCTTCTGAATCTGCATCTGAAGCCCCCCCTCCCCCCCTACTGCCACCCTCTTTGAACCAGACTTCGTCAACCTCATCGAGCCAGACACCGCCATCACCTCTGCCAACCCCTCCGCCAAGCCCTCCGGTCCCTCGAGCCTCCGAGCTAGACTCCACCACCCTTCAACTCCTCCGAGCCTTGAGCCCTCTGATCCTTCAAGCTTCCTACCCTCTAGTCTCAATGCCTCCCGATCCTCCGAGCCAAGCACAGCCAACCCCTCCACCATCTCCTCTAAGCTGCCCTCCGCAAACCCTTCCGAGCTAGCCCCTTCGATGCATCCTCATCCACTCCCTGCCTCCAACCCCACCTCCCGACCCTCCCTCTTCCAACGTTCTTCTGGGGGTCCACTTCCACAGCCACGGGACCGAAGGTGACCCCCTCCCCTTCCACTTGCTTTCTCACCAACCCATGATCCTCGCATGGTGCCACTCCCTTCCCACCGGAACCACCTCCAGGGTCCGGGCACAGGCCCCCGCATCCGCATCCACTATAGTAACCACACTGGATTCACATGTCCCTGGTCGAACAACACGGAAGACCCTAGTGTCGCCCGCAAGTGGACCCCGAGGCCATAACTCCAGGTCCGAAATGAGTACACGAGAGATCCATCCCTCACTTACCGGGCTAGTGTTCGAGTTCGATCCCAGATCCATTAACAGACCTGCGTCCACCATGGCCCACTCAGATGGATCGGGACCATTAACAAAATCCCCATCATTTACCTTCAACACCGCCTCGAAATGCATGGTCACAATCGGCACCTTTCGCTTGAAATCCTACTCTAGAATCGAAAATGCCTCTGTTGTTTCAGGAATATTCTTTGAACACGATATGCCTTTGTATCCTATGCGAGATTCGAGGTGGCAGTTTCACGATGAGATGAAATGCTGCAGCGCTTTGACCTGTGCACTCATCGGCTGGCTGCGCTGCCAGCCGACACTTTACCATCTTTGTCGATGCCTTGCGAAGGCCGACCTCGCGGATCACCGCCTCCCCGTGGAGGACACAGGGCCTGACCGTTGACACTTCGACGTCCAGAACATCGTCGTGAAAACGTACCTTCTTCCAACCCAGTGCCGATGGACTGGAACTCCACATATGGACCACCAAGTCCGTTTCATTCCCCGTCTCACTGCCATCCGACACGATCCCGATGACCGGCAACACCACTGCGAGGATCACCCGCACTCCTCTAAATTTCTCCAGATGAGAGGTATACCCCGCACCCACACCGACTTCAGCCGCTGAAAATCCACACGTCCATAAAAAATGCCCGGTAGATGCCATCACAGGAGGGCCTGTTTGTTCTCGCTCAGCCACAACAACGCATTCGTCTCATGCTCTGCAAGGCCTCACGCCATCACCTGCCACGGACTCAGCATCGTGACATCCCCACCAAATATCCCTTCCGTTGTTGCTCTCCCGTCCGATGTGCCGGGAACATGGACCAAGACCTACCTCCTTCGCCGATTAGTACGTCTCCCTCCCAAAACACCTCCTTTTTGCCCCCCCCCCCTCCTTTTTGCCGCCCCCCCCGGGAACATTGGTATATGGATGTCAAGGCAACATTCCTAAATGGATACCTCGAAGAGGATATATATACGTATGTATGTATGTATGTATGTATGTGTGTGTGTGTGTATACGGGTATATATACGGGTAAAATGGGGTTGCCCCCATGGGAGGAGTTAACTTGGCTTCCCCCGCACCATTTCACCCGTTTTTTTATTTTTTTTTGAAAATCTCTTCTGTGGATTTTCATAAATATATCCATATATCATGTCATTAAAAATTTGCGCGAAACATAGACTCCTACGACCTCCATCCAGACGGTGTCATTTTTAGCAATTCTGTCACCGTTAGAAAATGTCTGTCTGGATGGAGGTCGTAGGAGTCTCTGTTTCGCACGAAATTTTAATGACATAATATAGGGATATAATGATGAAATTCCATGGAAGAAATTTTTTTAAAAATATAAAAAACGGGCGAAATGGGACGGGAGGAGCCAAGTTAGCTCCCCTCAAGGGGCAGCCCCATTTAACCATATGTATATATATATATATATACACATACATACATACATACATACATACATACATACATACATACATACATACATACATACATACATACATACATACATACATACATACACACACACACTCACACATACACACCCACATATGGGTTAAATGGGGCTGCTACTCCCACCCCTATTTTTCCCTCATTTTTTTATTTCTTTGGAAAATAAAAATTTGTAAATTCATCATTATATCTCTCTAACATTCTATTAAAATTTTGTCAGAAACAGAGACTCCTACGGCCTCCATCCAAACAGGGTCGATTTAAAAAATCCTGCGACTGTTAAAAAAATGACGTCTGGATGGAGGGCCTAGGAGTCTCTGTACGAAATTTTAATAGAATGTTAGAGGGATATAGTGATGAATATACAAATTTTTATTACTAAAAAATGAGGGAAAATAGGGGTGGGAGTAGCCAAGTTGGCTACTCCCAGGGGGCAGCCCCATTTTACCCTATATATATATATATATATATATATATATATATATATATATGAAACAATCCCAGGGCTTCATAGTTGAGGAAGGTAAAGTTTGTAAGCGGAATAAATCCATATGTGGGCTCAAACAAGATTCTTGAAGTTGGAACATCTAATTTGATTAAGCCATAAAAAGTTACAATTTCATTCAAAATCAAGATGTGCTATGTGTGTAATCTTACTGGAAGAGCCGTAGTTTTCATTATGCTTTTATGTAGATGACATCCTTATCATTGGGAAAGATATTTGAATGATGACTACTGTTAAGGTCATATTGTCCAATATTTTTGAGATGAAATATCCTGGAGAAGTCTCTTACATCTTAGGTCTAACATTATTTAGAAATATAGAAAAGAGGGCATTGGTACTATCATAACAAGGATATATCAAGGAGATCTTAGAAAGATTCAAGATGGACAAATACAAGAACGGATTCCTTCCTTTAAGACATGGTATTCACCTATCTAAAGGAATTACTCCTTAAACCGTTGAGGAAAAGAAAGCCATGATCGGATGCTCTTATGCATCAGTTGTAGGAATATTGATGCACGCCATGACGTGTACAAGATCAAACATCTGCCATGCAGTGGGAGTGGTAAGACATTACCAATCCTACTATGGAGAGAAACATCATACCACAATGAAATCATCTTCAAGTAGCTAAGAAGAACTCAAGACTATGCCCTTGTTTAAGGATATAATGATCTCCATGTATTATGGTACATGGATTCGGACTTCCAATCAGATGAGATGATAGGAATTCAATCTCTAGGTTCTTAATCTTGTTGGACGGTAGTGTTTGCTATCTAAGTATAACAAGAAGCAAAACCGTAAGGATGTTTTGATAAAGTCAAGTATTGAATGCATAATATGTAATTGCATTAGATGCATTTACTGTTTACTCATGATATGAACGTTTGTAACATAATTTAGCATAGTCGTTGGTTATTAAGTGATTAATCAACATCTATGCATGTGTATGTATTTTACGGGTAAAGTATATGCCACTAGGGAGTAGCTTACTTGGCTAATCCTGCATTTTTTTTAAAAAAATTCATGGTATTTTTTGAAAACTCTCAGGGTATTTAGGCCACATATTATCATGATGTTATTAAAATTTCATAAAAAATAGCCGCTCCTTCGTCGGGAGTGTATCAATTTCAACAATTTTGAGACTATCAAATTTTGACAAGCATGATGCATGGCATAGGTTTCTCAGAAAAAGTTGAAATTTGAATGCCAACATCTTGATAATAGTTGGTCTAAATCCTTTAGGAGTTTTAATATAAACATGAAATAAATTCAAAAAAAAGGGATGGTAGTAGCCAAGTTAGTTATTCCCTGGTAGCATATGAATTTTACCCATATATGATTGACATATATTATTCGAATGCAAATATGTGAATATGATTATGATGAATAGTCATTCATCTATTTTTATTCGTCCATTTTGCATTTACACATGTAAATACAACTAACTTGTACAAATCAACATTCTTATTCATTTGTAAATACTATATATACACATGTATTTAACTCCAAAATAAAAGAATAAATAAAAGAAAAGAAAAGGAGAAGAATGAAGTATCAAAGATACTTAATGAACCTAAATCCTGAAACCAAGTCAATATTGACTTGGCCGACGAGGAATAAGTAGGGAGAGATAAGGCTCCGCACTGTATACATGAAACCCTAAATTTTGTTCTGAAAATACCTATTTTTACTTGATTTTATTCTGCACTTTACACACTCCAAATAACAAAATGTTCTACATGAAATTTGTATATAAAATACAAAAAAATTACAAAAATAGTTGCACATAAAAAGAATACACTGTACAACTAGGACACACATATAAGAAAACCATAAACTGAACTTCACTGGTCAATATTTTCTCCATATGAATTCAAACCTCATCAAATTCAGCTTCATTGTATTTAGAATTAAATTATCTATCTAATGAAATTAAAAATAGAGTTAAGATACAAAAGCTGACTTTCTGAGGTCCAATTGTACTATGTATCTAAATATTTTATTCATATAATTCGTCCTTTACATTTTTACTCTTCTTATATTTTTAAGGACTTGTATATGTTATTTGAAACATATAAAAATATAAACATAAAACAAACCCATTAAAACATACTTAAAATAAATAAAACATTAAAATATATAGGTATAATAAACCTATAATGTATATACATCTATTTATTTAAGTATGTAAATAAAAGCATAAAAATAAAATAAAAAATGCACATATGTTTTTATTTATATTATAAATATATAAAATATGTACATAAGATAATAAAATGAAAAATACAAAATAAAAAATATCTAAAATATAGGTATATATACATGCATATACTTGTAAAAATTGACACCTATAAACAAAAATATCCATAAAATAGCTTATAAAATAAGGAATATTTTCATGTTTGTTGTTTTATTTAATAAATTCATTGTCTATTTTATTCTTAATTTTCTTTTCATTTTACTTATATTTTGTCCCGATGCATCCTACGTGGACCAATTAGAACTCTTCAATTGTTGACCCATCGGTCAACTGTCCGGCCCGCCTCTGACTTCTGTCATATCCTAATGAGACACCCCTTTTCTCCATAATTTCACTCTATCACCACTCCTTCCTTCTCCCTTGAGATCCACCCTCTCTTCAGAACCCATCACCCTCTTCCAGACCTGCCTCTTAGGCTTCACCAACCGCTTCTCCTCCAAACCATCATCTTCTTCCTAATGTCTCTGCTCACCATGTCTATAAATAAGCATCTATGACCTATTTTGCAAGTTTGATCTCTCTTGGCCCTCAGTAACCCCAATCCTTAGAAGTTTGAGCTTCTTAGTGATAGTAGACGGCTCGCCAAGGTGTCGATGAGGATAAGGAGTGGTTGGAATCGATCCATCATTGTCAAGCATTGTCTCTGGTAACGTTCATTTGCTCCCTAGTTTCCCAAAGTTTGAGCTGAATTTTCTTTCTTTCTTAGTTAGATTTTTATTCTAGCATTTCATTTTGTCTTTTAATTCACACGTTTAGATCAAGTTTTAACCGTACTTATTTTAATCATAGTTCACCAGATATAGGCTCTGGCAACCTATTCCATTGTATTGTAGTCACTGTTTTGACTCAATCTCCGCTTCCATTTCGTTCCTCATTTGCTCCATCAATTTACTATGGTCGGATCATCCTGATTGATTTACAATCGACGAATCCATTCTCCCTCCTCTGCCCGTTACTAAAGATCATCATCCACTTTCATCCTGATGCTTTTAGCTTCAATTTTCAGGTCGAGGAGATGCCCCTCAAGCCCCATAGTATTTTTGTGCAGGAGCCAAACATTGGAAGTCCTTTTGCAGCTTGAATCGAAGGAGGAACCATCTCTTCAGGTTTCCTGAATGCACCGACTTCCAGACCTCTCACCAGTGAGGTCTAGACATCATCGAGGGCTCCTGTAGCCATGAAAGGACCCTAGGAAGGAGAAGTACCTACTAGAGGAGGAAGAGCTCATCGAAGAGTCGAGTATTTCATATTCAAAGCCAGGGGAATAATTTGTTCTTCCAGTTCTTCAAGATACCTCTAGATCCGTTACATGATGAACGTGACCAGATTTAATCTGGGTTATTGATTATAGGTGAACTATTATGCTCTCTTGACCGTCTATTGACTTAAGTGGTGTGATGTGGCATTACCTCTGCTGTTGGATAGAGCACCTCATTGGGTATATTTCACGCATGACCTTCCACCTTTTTGTATTATAAAATAATATTATAAATATAAGTTGTAGTCTAAAATAAATACGAAAAATTGTTAAGTGGACCCTAAATATTTTGTTATTGGCATTTAGGTCCTTCCGCCTCATGTGTTGCGCTAGGTAAGGTGCGGTAAAAATTGCATGTATGCCCTGGTACTTTTATGACTTGTTATTAAATGATTTCAGTATTTCCATAAATTATATTTAGGTCCCTATAACTTTGGCATTTTATTTTTCTTTATATTTGGCATAATAAATATTTTTATTACTAAACAGATATAGAAAAATTAGTGTAAGTAATTGATATTGTGATTGAACATGACTTATTTTTATGTGGCATTAAAGTTACTTTTCCTATTTATTAAAAATACAAAAACATGTATTTATTCCCTATTTGAATATTAAAATCCCAAAAATATAAAATCACTTTTAAGTTCAAAATATAGATTAGCTATGTCATTATATATTCTACCTTATATTAAAAAATCACATAAAAAATATAAAACACAAATCATAAAAATAGCAAAACTGTAAAAATCTTACTTGTAAACAATTATTGAAAATCCAAAAATATATTTTACTGTCTTTGAAATATCTTTATATTATATAATATATATTAAAAATAGTTTTAGGTAAATTTTGGACCTATTTATGTTTATTAAACCCAAAACTATCTCATGTAATTAATTTATGTATTATTTTGAGATATTTATTACTTTAAAAATACCTAAAAATTTGTAAGAAATCTAAAATATTACGAAAAATGTAGAAAAATATTAAAAACAAAAAACATTTTATTTTTATTTTATGATATTTATGTATATTTAAAAATATAATACCTAATACGTACTAAATATATTACTTACATAATACCATTATTATTATATATGAAAAGGAGTATGCTTCCTGGGAGCATGTAACTTACATGCTCTCACCCTTTTTTCTCCTATTTTTTTATTTTTCTGAAATGAAACCTAATAGAATTTAGATCACAATTTTTCACCATGTTATCAATCAAAATTCGACTTAATTCGAGACATCTATCCACTCCATCAAGACTGTCAAATTTTAACGGTATCAGAATTGCTGAAATTGACCCCTTTTAGATGGAAGTTTTAGGAACGTCTACTTTACACAATTTAAAATACCTATTCCACTTATTAATGTAAGTAAATCCCTCCAAGTTTCAAAAAAATAAAAAAATTTGCGTAAATGAGGTGGGAGCATACTCTTATATGCTCTTAGGGGGCACACTCATTTTTCCTACATATAATTTTATAATCTATTTTAAAATTAAAAGAAATAAAAATTTGTAAAACTAAAAAGAAAAAAATTAAAAATTAAAAATATAAAAACATTAAATATTCATAAAAATCAAATATAATTAAAAACCCACATAAAAATAAGAAAAGTCTAAAAATTAAAAATAACTATTATTAATTAACAATAATTAATAATATTTAAGCTATCCACCGTTTGCTCTCAGTGGTTCTACTTCTACTGTTTGTCACTATACACATTTTTGTAGAGTCATAATAATATTTAGCTCATGCTTTACATTTATTTCTTATCTAATTTGTGGGTTACTTGTTAACGATATGCATGGGTTGGGTGCCACATGCCATGAAAGAAACCGATACAACAATTGTCGAATCCAGTCTGTCAGGCATCCCATACCATCCTAGACTGGGCCTTGGTACCTCGATACGAGCATCCCAACAAATGGTGTCGTTGCCGGGGAGCAACAGATAGGATAATACATATATAGTTGTATCTTTTTATTTCCATTTTCTATCTTTATCAATAATTGTTTATCTATTTTAATCCATCTCTTGTTTGGCTTCTCTGTGAGGGCCCACCAACTGAGGAGGACTTTTAGGAGGACATGTGCAGCCTCACAAAACAGAGATCAGCTATTTTGACCAAGCCGATAGGAGAGAGCATGAAGAAGACTATGAAAGAGTGGAGCATATTAACATCAGTGTAGATTTTTATTCTTATTTTTGTGTGTGAGAGAGAGAGACATTTTAATTAATTGCAATAATATAGCTTGAAGACTCTCTAGACTCTTGGACTTTACTCGAGCCTATTTTACCAAGTCTGTGTTCACTTGGGGGCCCACATGGTTTTTCATGTTTTTATTCGCATTGTACATTATATTTCTCCTTATTTTCTCTTTGTTTTTATTTATTTTCCATGGTTTGTGCTTTCTGTCTTTTTTATACTTTATGTCTTGTGTGAATAAGCCCTTAGACATTAGGATTGCTTGATCGATTAATCTAGATCCAAAACCCAAACTATCTCATGTGCCTATAGTCTTTAATGTTTGGACTTAGACCAAATCAAATGTGTGCTTTATGATAATAGTAATTCATGTCAGGATGATTTCATCATGCATTCATAAAGTATAGATTGTCAATTCTTGTCTAGCATCCTGCATGGAAAGAGCTAAAAAGCAAGGTGAGCACATCTGACTTAGCATTCATCATCGCTTTTTGTCTCGCATTGCTTTTCTGATATCTCCCTCTAATTATGAGCACTTTGGATAATGAGGGAACCAGAAGTCTCATTAGGCAGCTATTATTGAAAAATACTAAAAAAACTGAAAAATCCAAGAATTAAAATAAGGAGACTTCTAAATAAACTTTGACCCAAATTAAAATTCATAATATACATCATTGTATTGGGTTTATAAAGCCCACATTGTTTTGATGTACATTCCAGACAGAGTGAGGCACAACCCTAGGAAATATCCAAATTCCCATCTTGAATACTGCCTTGTTGATTGGTTGTATTCATGAAGTATTGATTCTTCTATCATTGCGTAGGCAGGTAGGGTTGAGTCTGCTTGCAAGATTGATTTGTAGTATTGATCTTTGGAGAACTATGATGATGGGTCTCTGTCTCATCGTACCACGGCTGAGTACCATGCAAGTGGGAAGTATCGATTTTGCATATCGTCTGCCTCCTCTATTCTTAGCTGAGTAGTGGATCCATACCCAATTACAAGGATTCTTAATAAAGTACATTCACAAAGTACATGACACTTGGTTGGTTTTACTCACTTTCCTATAGGGTTAACCACTCAGTACTTGTTATAAGATTTCCTTAAGCAACCAATAAAAAATACAAAGATAATAGCCAAACTATGACGACTTCACTTGTGTCGTGTTGGTGAATCAATTTTCTTTGTTGTCCTGTTTGGATCTATATTAAGGTCAAGGATCATAGTCCCACACATTTTCTCCTTTTCTTTTTTACTTCATGTATCATTCCCTTTTCATTTTGCTCATTTGAACCTTTTCCCATTTCCTCCACTTTACTTCTAGTGTATCTCTGTTCTCATTATTCTTCATCTCATTTCCTTTTGTATCTCAAGATGTCGGGTCTTCGATGGCTTAGTCTGGACTCCACACATGACCACATCGATTCCATGACTCCGACATTTCCAATAATTTGGGGGCAATTATAGACAGATCGGTTCATATTTTGGGAGATACTCTCAAGATAATCGGTATTCTTCATTCCAAATAAATCGAGATCATTCTTATCCCGACATTCCTTCCTTGTGGATGGAGATCAATTTTTATCCATACACATTACTGAGTTCAATAATGTTCTGTACCATTCCAATCTGATCAGGATTCCTTTTATCTTATAGATATGCAACCCAATCAGGATTCCATCAACTTTCAGTTCGATTCAGAGATGGATCCACCAAAAGAAAAGGCAGCACAAGTTAAGCAGAATGAAGTGAATGCTCAGATACTCGCCTCTATACCGACAATTCAGACACAACTGACTACACATGCTGAAGCTCAGGTCGCCTTCCAAGAGATGCTAATGGAACTAAGGAGAGATAAAGAGAACACCGAAGGAGGAGAAGCACAAGAAGATGGACCCCATGGAGGGGAAGAGGAGGAAAGAAGAGAGGCTCCCAAGCTACCCTAAAAGAAACGTACAATCTTAGCACTGGCAAGATGACAGAGTAGATCCAGATTCCACCGATCCATGTACACTTTGAGCTGGAACCACAACTCTTATATCTTCTTCCCTCATTCTATGGGAATATGAATGAGGAACCTTATATTCATCTCCAGCAGTTTGGCTGCATTTGAGACACTATTCACTACCCTAACATCCCGTTAGGCATAGTTAAGATGGCTGCCTTTTCCTTTAGCCTTCAGGAATAGGCTCTATAATGGACCAATCATCGAGGGAAGGTAGTGACAACACGGGAGGAGCTCAAGTCAGCATTCCTACATAAATATTACCCTCTCGGTTGTCTAACTAGATGCTTTCTCGCATCTCGAACTTCTCCCAAGTCTGTTCATGAAGCCTGGGAGAGGTTCAAGGATTTGCACGAGAAGTGCCCCTACCATGACATCCGACGACCATTCTGGTCCAACACTTCTTTTGGGTCTTGAACTAAGAAAGCCAGGGGCTGATAGATATTGCCTGTGGCAGATTTCACTTCAACAAGGATGAAGACATTACCTGACAAGTCCTTGAAGAAAAGGTTGGAGGGGAGGTCGCATTATCTTCATCCTGTGCATTCCAAAAGCAACCCATATCCACCACAACCCCATCACCATGGTGGCATCACTTGATGAGGATATGGATAAGAGATCCAACCTCAACAATATTGAGAGTCACCTGTCTAGAGTGGACATTATTGAGAAGCGATAACATGACCTTGAAAAACTAGATGTGATGAAACAAAATGAATAACCTGGACAAATTGTACTAGATCACTAAGCATGTAGAGCACTCGGAGAGTACCATCAACTCTTGCTAGTCCATGAGTGAATCATCCATGACTTAATGTTGAGTTAAAAAAATCATCATCTTCACAGAGTCTAGGGCACCCATTATCTGTTAGCACGTCTATTATGTGTAGGTACCTAACCTGGCACCACCATCACCGCACCCACAACAATAGTTGATCGTGTACCACTCAGAGCCCAGCCTTTTGTAGAGATGTTGTTCCCACCTCCACCCCAAATTCAAGAGCTGAATGGCATATGAAACAATGATGCACAACTAACCCGTCTTGGGAGGCATCAATAGGGTCTGTCTTCTACCATCCGACCGTACCACTAATCACATGTTGGGAAATTTATCCAGAGTCATCCTCAATAGCACAAGTATCTACCACAAGCCGTCACATGGAGAAAATCTTACCAGTAGTCGGTGTACCACATCATCAATATCCGACTGCTCAGTATGATCAGTATCCCCCTCCTCCTCTTCCTTATTATCAACATAAGTATCCTCCTCAATATCATTTGCAAAATAATCAATCGCAACCTCTGCAACACCACTACTAGAGTCACTGTAGTCAGCACGCTGAAGCCTCTAAGGTTGCTCCCATTAACCCCGACTTGTATTGTTTGGCTCAGCTTGTGAAAAGCCTAGCATAGTTGAACCAGAAACTTGACTTTCTCATTGTCACCAAAATGATCATACCAACGTAGTTTGAGGCGAACCCCAATAATTTCAATCATAAAGAGCAGGTAGTCCGCGATGAATGCTCTAAACTTGATGAGTCATATATTGATGATTTTATGTTATCTGATGTTGTGACTTTCAAGAGTGGTAGGACCTTGCAACCATATGCTACAATAAATGGGAAGAAGAAAGAGTCCACTAACGAATCGTCATCTTCTGCATCAACCGATCTAGCAACCGGGTTAGGTGAAAAAGAAGAGGAATGAGGAGCTGCACTAGGGAAACTAAAAAATTGAAGAAAAACAAAAAGACAAAAAATAAAATAAGAGCCAAGGCAGAATGGATTCAACCAAGGAGAAAGCCGTAGTAGTAGGCGAGCATGAGAAATCGAAGAAGTCGAAGCTCTTGTATTTGCTTTTTTGCCTTTTTTGAATAATTGTGCACCTTCTAGCTAGTCGTTTGTATAGAATGATTCAACTATAAATAAGAACAATGCTTTTGATTATGTAAATATTTCATATCCTAATGCTATGAAAAACTCCAAAAAAGTTCAAAAATTATACAATGCATTTCCTGAGTCCAGGCATCATTGAGATTTTCAAAATATTTTTCTTGAAATGCCTTTGTTAAAAGACATTGAATACATACCTTCTATGAAGAAAAGATTAAAAGAGGCATGCACATCAAAGCTTCAACCTTGCAAAAACAGACGTAACGGATCAGATAAGCACATCCTGATCATGGCTACAGTAAATGTGGTCAGTGACCTCTCAATGAAGAAGAAAGACATGGGAGCATCTTTAATCAGAGTGAAATTTTGATCAGATAGTTGAGCGAACTCTGCTTGATAGCGGTTCCTCCATAAACCTTCTTCCCTCTTCATTACTTCAAGAATTTGGGCTAAGTTTGCTTAAACCCACACACATGATCCTTCCGTTTGCTCATAGATCCATTAAGAGACCTAGAGGTTTATTGGAGGACATAATCGTTATGGTACATGACATGAAATTCCCAATGGACTCTGTTGTCATGGGCATATATTACCCTAAACGGTTACTCCAGACCTCAATTATTCTTGGTCTACGTTCCTTTGAATAACCAAAGCTGTAGTTCATTATGGGTCAAGAAAGATCATGTTCTCCTCCTACAGTGTAAAGGTCATCATGGACATGATCAATGAGATGAAAGTCGCAGAGGGAACATCTAAGAGAAGAGAGACATCATTGATCATAGAAGATTATGATGATATTGAGCAAATCAAAGATCCATGCATTTCTTTGAATGACTTCTTGACACATGAAGTCCTCTATCTAGAGGAGGAACTGGACATCACAATCTACTCTTGCTCCTTTGCCACAGGGAGGATAATGCATAGGCACTAATAGAGCTATTCAAAGAATATTCATGCAAAACACAACAAGAAGAAATAATTGAATATATGTTTGGTACCTTATTGTTAGAGCCACAAATGATAGAGGTGAACAACAAATTATTATCAGTAGATTATTCACCTACCTGTTCAGTTTAAGAAGTGGATGAAAAGCCGACTCAGACACTACCAGAGTTAAAGCAAGTTCCGACAAATCTTAAGTATGTTTTACTTGCAAGTGAGCAGAGTATGTATCTGATGATCATTAGTATCCTATTGAACACTGATTAGGAAAATCTCTTGTTAGAGATTATAGAGAAAAACGACAAGGAACTTGATTGGAATATTTTGGATCTTCGAGGGATAAATCTGGCTTTGTGTTCACACGATATCTTCTTAGAGGACGATTGTAAACTGTTCCGTGAAATTCTAGAGAAGGTTAATCCCTAATATTCAAGACGTCATCATGAAAGATATAATGAAATGGTGTGAGTCTGGCTTCATTTATCCTATCTTCAACTCGAAATGTGTTTGCTCATTGCACGTAGTTCCGAAGAAATTTGGAATTACGATGGTCACAAATGATTAAGGAGAGGAGATTTCTAATAGAGTACGCAGTTCATGTCATGTATGTGTTGATTACAGATGCTTGAATTTAGCGAGTGATGAATCTCCATTTTATCACCTTTATTCTATCATTTTAGTCATAAAAACCCTAGCTAAATGCATGTAAATAACATCATTTTGTACAAATTAATATTCATCATTTATCCCATTTATTATATATAAAATATACTTTTTAATGCCAAAATTATAGAATAAAGAAAAACATGCCAAAGATATTTAATGACCTTAAACCCCGAGACCTAGGCATCATGATGACTGGGTCGACAAGGAATAAAGTAGGGAAAGATAAATGCCAATAATCAATAAAATTCCCTTTTATTTATTATTCAATAAGTCTTATTTGAGACCTATTTTATTTTATATTCTCTATACCTCAAATAAAGAAATTTTGTACATGAAATTTTAGATAATAGTATAAAGAAAAATATAAAATTGATTCAATACAAAAATAATACATAATGTACAGTTTATACTCAAAATAAAAAGGCAAAACACAAACTTCCCAGACTTCTATCTTCTCCATATGAACTCAAAATGTACCAAAATCACTTGAATTGCATATAATGTTTAATAAGATATTTAATGAAGGTAGTTTCATTTACTTTGGAGTTAAGATGCAAAGGTCCCCATATTGTACTATATACCTGAATAAAGTATTAATTTTTTATTTATTCTTTACAAAATTTATAGTTTTATATTTTTATAATTTTTTAGATATTATCTATAGTATATGTACATATTGAAAAGATAATTAAACCATAAATAAAACATAAAAATAGAATAGCCTATATAAAGACATATATGAATATATTATACTTATAACTATATAATAAGTATACATATTTATTTATGTATACATATTATATCAGAAAAATATAAAAATATTATGTACATAAAATTATGTTATAAATATATAAATTATTAATTAAAATAATAAAATACAAAATAAAATAAAATATACAACCTAGGTAAATATACTTATAAATAAGACCTCAAAAGTAACTTGTAATAAAACAACTCATAAAAATAAATAAAAGTCATATTAAAATACTATATAAAATAGTAAAAATTTGTATTTTTTCCTAAAATCAATAATATTATTTACTAATTTATTTCAATTTATCTTTATTTTTTCATCCGGCTTGTCTTTTTACGAGTGACGTGGCCCAATCAGGGCCCGTCACCTGTTGACATGAGTCAACTATCTAACTCAAGTCGTAGGTCTGTCAGTTCAACCCTTAACCCCTTGATTCTCTATTTTCTACCTCATGATACATTTCTCGAGTGTGATGGGTTTCTTCATAATATTTTTTTCCATTTTCACCCCTGATCCACGTCGACTCCTTGCTTAGGTCCGAGCTTCATCGATCCACTTGCTAACCCTAAGCGAAGTCATCTCGTCACCGTCCTGTACAAATACTCCTCCTCCATTTTCACTTTTTGGTTCCCTTTCTCCCTCTCTCAATAGGACTTCCACGGTGTAGAGACTTGTGACAGGAGTGCTCCTTTACCCTTTGTAGCGTGGAGGAGTGCGGAGGAGGCGTTCCCACGCATCTTCGGCTATCTTAGCCGTCGGGTTATCTCCTTGACTCCGGTCGAGCGAGGTTAATTTTCTTTGCTTTTTAGTTAGTTTTAGTTCCTAGTTTCTTTTGGTGCATTTATTTTTTATCTTAATCACTTATATTAGTTTAGATTTAGGTTTAGACATTTCTAGAGCACTTGAGCTCCGGTGACCTCTATCTCGTTGTGAACATGTTGTTTTAACCCACAACCACCTCACCCTCTTTCCCCCTTCATTTCTCCACATTTCACACCATCTATCTCCCCCAGATCCTTACAGATCTGGAATTCAAGTCCACCCCTCCACCTTCATCGGAGACCTTACCGCCACCGTCCATATCACTCCTATCCACTGCTAATAATGACCATGACCCTCTCATTTGCATTTTCATTCTTTATATTTCCTTTTAGGGCTTGAAGAGGGCATTTGATCCCTTCTCGCTTTGAAGAACACCCACTTGGTGCATTTATGTTCCATTGAGCCCCAAATCTGTCACCATTGGGATCTGAGACATTTTGAAGCATCCATCGACTGCGGGAGGCAGGCACGAGCGTGAGGAAGACTTTGGAAATGCTCCAAGTGGCTGGAGGCTCGAGCATTACTGATTCCAAACTCACCTAGGGCGAGTTCTTCATGTGTTCTTCTAATAACCTTGCCCATCGTCCAATCTTACTCCACCATCCAACCAATGAAGCGACCGTCCTATCTGAACGAGCTTCAACTGTAGGGTCCATCCCAAGGATCTAATCCAGATTGTTAGCTGTGAAGAGTCATCGCGAGTTGTGGGTGTGGTGCGTGACAAGTCAGATGATCTCAGTCCTCCGCTCGGCTGCTTAATGGGGTGTAAATTGCAAATCTACCCCCCATTTTTGTCTTATTTCATTTTAATAATGTAAAAGTTTTATTCTTGCTTTATATTTTTGTAAAAACTGCATTGGAACCCCTTACTTTTATGATATTTACTTTTGGTTCCACTTCACATCACCTAACGTGCGATCCTACATGAGGTAATGATTTTGCATTTAATCCCCTATGGTTTTCATTTTAGTCTTGATACTTTAAATATTAGTAATAATATTTTGGTTATTTTACAGAAACAACCTTACATTTTAACTTAATTGTAAAAATGCTCTTAGTAGTTCATTAATTTTTGTTTATGTTTTCCATTTAAAAATACCATTAGTGCTCTAAAAATTATGAAAGATTAGGATTACATGCCTTCTAGCATACACATTCATGCCACATTTTTTTTGCATTTTAAGCATTTAACTATTTACTAAAAATCAGAAGAGCACATTTTCTATCCTTGTTTGAATTAAAAATTAAAAAAAATATTAAACCTTTTTAAAAAATTCCAAAAAAGTATATTTTCTTTATTTTATATTTTGAGCCTTCAAACCAAAAACCACTCAAACCATAAAAAGAAAAAGACTAAGTAATTAAAAAGCTCCAAAATCATTTATAAAAATATAAAAAATGCTCAAGAACTCCAAAAATACTCATTTATATTTTGTAAGTTTCTTTATATTATATAATATTTATTAAAATAGATTTTGGGAATTGAGGCTTTTTGCTATTTAGATCCTAACTCAATTTGTCTTATTTATTTAGTCCCTATTTTGGGATATTTCTTACTTGAAAAATAAATAAAATTTTGCAAAAATCCTCCAAAAATCATTAAAATAATAGAAAATTATTTAAAATCCATAAATATTTAACTGTAATTTTCGAGTATTTTTAGTTGTATTTATAATTATATACTTGTATTATATATATAGCCTTATATATTTCTATATTATCTAATTAAAAATAAAAAAGGAATTATTAAAAAAAGAATATAAAAATAAAATAATTATAAAATTAAAAAAATTTAAAAATATAAAAAATAAAATAAAAAATATAAAAATTAAACCCACATAAAAACACTTAGACAAGAAGGAGAACCCAAATTTTGCACTTAATTTGCCCAACCAACCATTTGCTCCCTGTGTTCGACAATCTACACATACTTACACCTATACACACATTTGTAGAGTTATAATAAATTTAACTCCACATCTTATTTTTCATAGCTCGATTTATATTGTAGGTTAATTGTTGAATTATTCAGGTTTCGTTAGCAGACACTTCAGCGACAATGTAGTTCTCGACGTATGTAGATTACACTAACCCCTCTCAAAATCTGAGTTTTCAAATGGCACCGCTGTCAGGGAGCAACTACGCATAGATTAGATTTCTTTGTTTGTGCCTTCTTGTCTGCATTTTCCCTGTATTTATTTTCTATTTCATTTGATATTATTTGCGAATTATAATCATCTTCCTTGTTTGAATTTGTTTCGAGGGACCATGGATCAAGGGAGGCTCTCCTAGGAGTGTGCCTACACACCATCGTGAAGTGAAGTCAGCTTTTCTGACCTAGCCGATAATAGAGAGCAACAAGTGAGGATTTGGAGGAATTTTGAAGAAAATATCACTTTAATTTCATTTTATTTAGGGATATTTACACCCATAATCCTGAGTAACTTTATAATTACCTCAAATACCCTCTATAGTCATGAATTACACCCAAAACACTCAATAACCACTCCGTTTTACACACATAACTTTCCGTTAGTTTAGTTCATTCACTCAACCAGATAGCTGAGTTAATCTAACCCAAATCGTGATCTAACAACTGATATTAATAAAAAAAGAAAAGAAGGAAGGAGCAGGTGGGTTCCGTCCTAGATCTTGTTGTGGGCGATGGGGGTTTTTCACGAAGGGCGGCTGCCAACGACGGAGGTGTGCATAGATGGAGATTTGCAGGAAGGAGGTTGGGCATGACCTGGACCTGGGGGGAGAGCATGATCTAGACCAGGGGGGGGATGCAGGCGGAGGCGCGACGGTGGGGGGGGGGACCTACATGCATAGATGCGGGGAGGGGGGGTGCAGGTGGAGGCGTGCGGGGGGGAGGGGGGTTCTGCAGATGGATGTGCGTGGGGAAGGGGGGCTGCAAGCGGAGGCACGCGGGGGAAGGGGGGTACCTGCATGCGGAGGCACATGGGGGGGGGGGTTACAAGAAGAGGTGTGCGAGGTAGAGGGGCCTGCAGGCAGAGGCATGCGAGGGGGGGTACTGACCTAGAGTTGCGAAGCACGTGCCAGTAGGGGGGAGCACGACCTGGGGCTTGCATGTAGAGGCGCGTGGGAGTGGGGGGGCACGACCTGGGACTTGCAGGACCTGGGGGCGTAGTGGGTTGTAGGAGGGCGGGGGCTCTGATTTGGGATGGGGGTGCTGCTTGGAGGACGAAGGGGAGGAGGAGGTGGTCGAAGGATCTAGTTGCTGCTTGGAGGAGCAAGGGGAGGAGGATGTGGGTGCTGCTTGGAGGACGAAGCGGGCAAGGTGGAGGAGGAAGGGAATAACGAGCTTATTTGTAAATAATTGAATGTTAAAGGGTATACAATGCAAAATACTTGACAGATACTGTTATATTTAATGAAAAATTAAATGGAAGTTTCACACGGGGTTATGAGTGTAAGAGTTAAGTACTATTCAGGGTCTTGAGTGTAATTCGTAATTATAAAGGGTATCCGGGGTAATTATGAAGTTACTCAGAGTTATGGCTGTAAATATCCCTTTTATTTATTTGTAATTTAAATGAGAGAGAGATACATTATTTGTAATAATTTGGACTCTCCAGGACTCTTCACACTTCACGAGTCTCAGTACTCGAGCAATTGTTTACTTGGGGGCCTCGTCAATTTTATCGCACTTTCATCACTTTTCTTTTTATTTTTGAATTTATTTTTATTTGTTTTGTATGATTGAGCCCTATCTTACGATTTGATTGCTCCATAGATTAATGTCCAAAGCCATAATATATTTTCATGTACCTATAGATTCACTTTGGGCTGAGGTAAATCGTAATTGTTGATTTTTTGGACTTGAGACCGCGCACTGTGAGGAACTTCACATAGTGCTTGCAGGACCCATTGTGGTGGGCATCGAGAGGTTCCTTAAACCGACTTAGGTTTCATATCTAAATAATTAACATCTAGTGCTTCATGATAATACTATATTCTACTCTAGGGCAATTTCATCGGATTTCATTTGCATATACATATGTTTCAATTCTGCTTAACATCCTTGCACGAAGAGAGCTGGAGGCAAGATGAGCATTTCTACGTAGCATTCATCATCGATTATTCTTGAATTGCTTTTCCGACTCTCTCCCTATGATTTTGACCATATAGGATCTAAAAAGAATTGAATCCTCATTAGGTTTTTGCTTTCTTATTAAAAAGAAAAAAGTTATAATCAATAAATTGGGACTGCTAAGATTACTCGACCATAAAATCAAAAAGAAAAATCACTATCTTGGGGAGAGTAACCCACTCATTGTATGTGCACTTTATTTTGATACCTATACACTAAGGAGTAGTGCCCCAATCCTAGGCCTTCCTACGTGATTGTACAACTTCGTGTTTATCACCTATGGCTAAATTTTGAAAATACAAAAAGACCAAACTTTTACGGTCCTCATTGTGTTGAGTAGGTGAATCGAGGGATTTGTTTTGTATATATTTGTTTTTGTTTGTGCATACTCGATCTCTCTGCACATTTCTGCCTTTTTCTTGCGTATCTTGATTTGACCTTCATGTTCTCCCAATCATTTTCTTTTGTTTCGAAGATGGCCGACTGGAGTGATTTTTATCCGGACTTACATATCCCTCGAACCCTCCAACCGGTTCACCTCCATTTTCCAGAAGGACTTTTCTCCTGACTCTTCTGTTTGTACATATCTACCCAATCCACTATTTCAGACATCGGATTTTGAGTTTTACTTACCACACCCTCACATTTCCCTCCATTCCACCCACTTGATACTGAGATTTTGGAGTCACCTCTCATGCAGACCGCTCTTTAGCACATGAACCAGTTAGTGGAGCGAATCGAGGATAGATGACCTCACTAGCTTAAATAAGATCCACACTGTTGCTTCACCACCCTATTTCATGGATTCGTTTGAGGATACCCATGAAAGCTTGCAATCGCCCAAAATACAAAAAACGAGAAAATTTTTCTTGTTGGGAAGCATCAACCATTGGATTCAAGTGATGCTCCAGATCTTTTTCCGGTCGTCGGATCAAGCAGAAAATCAATGTTAGATCCATCGTGGGATCAAATCAAAGACACTCATTGACGAAGGGGTATCGAGAATCAGCACATGCAACATGTATTAGTGATGAACACTTCTCACCCATGTTTTTTGTGTAAATTATTTAGTTTTCAAACATTCATTTGTAACGTAAATACTTATGTAATATTTGCATCCAGACCCTCACACTTTCCTCTATTTGTTATGAAGTCCAGTCCAACTCACCTCATGTGTCCATAAACGTAAGGCACTGGACATTTTGCAAGGATCCCCTTTTAGGTTCCTTTATTTCAAATTGGTCCTAGAAATTGTAGATTGTGTAATATTTATGGGACAAATTGTATTTTTGGACCTAGAACACAATTTCTTTATATTTATACCTTTATTAGTTGGTGAATATATTTATATTATTGGAAATATTATATGTATACCCCGTGATTCTATTGATATGTTATTAAATGCAAACATTGTCTTGAGAAATTGCATCTAGGTCACTTTACTGTTGTGTAATTTAACTTATTGTATTTTATTTATTAAATATTTATTTTTTAAATGGATCTGATTATGCATAAATTCTAGGAGAATTAGGTTAGATGCCTCAGATCAAAACCTAACATGTATATTTTTCTTTAGCCATTTAAATCTAGTTTTTATTTATTAAAAATTAGAAACCATGCACTTTCCACTGTTTAGATTTTAAAAATTCATAGAAAACACAAAAATATTTTTAAAAATTGCAAAAAAAATACGTTAGGCTTCTTTTATTAGGTTTGACTTCTATCCAAAAAGAACTCAAAATAAAAAAACCATAAAATCTATAAAACCCTAAAATACTTATAAAAGTTTTGCCTTTATATATATATTAAACCTAAACAAGCTTGGATGTTTAATATTTTCACTAATTAGTATATTTTTAACTTTAAAATCCATAAAAATTCTAAAAACCCTCTAAAAATCCCAAAACATTTGTAAAATATTAAAAATACCAAAAATATTTTATTTCTTTTATTTTGAATTTAGTTGAAAGATTTGAAAAAATATGGAAACATTTTTTATTTTATTATATTTCTTTCTTATATATTATTTCCTATATTTTTAATTATTGTATTTTTATTTATTAATATAAAAAAAACCCATTTAAAAACCTTAAAAAATATAAAACACTTAAACATAGAAAACAAAGTATAAACCCACAAAAAACTTAAAAAAGATGAAAATTATAATAAGAGATTATTATTAATTAGCAACAAGTAATTATTCATTTCTCAATCTATGTCTTGCTCCATGTGTTCCATACTCTTTATACACTTGTCACTATACACCTTTTGTAGAGTTTAAAATAAAATGAATTTTAACTCACATACCTTAATTGATTTATCTATTTGATTGTGGGTTGATTATTGATTAATTGGTCTCTTGAGTCTGGTCACACATGGACATCAATCTAATATGTCAAACTAGTAGACTGCCCCAAAAGTGAGTTGTCAAATGACACCGTTGTTAGGGAGCAATAAAGTATAGGTTATTTATTTTGTTTCTTTTAGCTTTTATTATCTATCATTTTCTTTTTCAGTTTTGTTTATTTTAATCTATATGTTGTGAACTGTTCTGACCACGTCTCTTTGTTTGCCTTTGTTTCATAGGGTCGTAAATCGAGGGAGAATATCTTAGGAGTCTTGTGTACCTAAGTGAAGTGGAGGTCGATTTTTTTTCTGACTAAGCCGACCAGTGAGAGCGACTAAGTAAGACTAAGAGCTGTGCGGAATAGTTATAGTCTTTCTTAGTATAGATTTTTATCTATTTTTTATTTTATTTTTATTTAGAGAGAGAGAGAGTTTATTTATTATTTTGTAACAATGAATTAGACTCTGGACACTTAGACACTCACAGGTCCATTTCGTTAGGTAACTGTTAACTTGGGGGACCTGGTCATTTTTTGAGGCTTTTCGTCGCATTCTTCTCTTTTATTCCTCCTGCATTTCCCCCTTATTTTACTTTTTGTTTTATGTGATTTTAGTTTTTTCCTTTCTTTTTATTTGTTTTGCGTGATTTAGGACTTGCTTAACTCGGTATCTAGGTCCAAATACCTAATTATCTCATGTTCCTATAGTTTCTGATACATTTGGACTTTGATCAAATCAACATGCTCTTCACACTAATAATAATAATTCCAGTCTTATGGTGATTTCAACAATTGCATTGCTTATGGGATAGTTTCAATTCCTGTCTTAAATCCCACATGGAGATATATAGGAATCATGGTGAGCCATTCTGACTGAGCATTCATCATTCATTTACAACTTGCATTGCTTTTCCAACCCTTTCCCTTTGATTTTAATCACATAAGATACTAATAATTTTAATTTCATCAGGCGGTTGCATGAAAAATACCAAAAAGATGATAACCTAAATAAAATCGGGATTGTTTAACTTCACTTGATCTTAAAATTTAAACATAATTTGATTTATTATTTTGGGAAGAGAATTCCCTCATTATATACAGGTACTCCAGACGAGTGAGGCACTCACCCATAAGGAATAGAGCTCCCATCCTTGGACTTGTACCTTAAGCGCTTAGGTCAGCTCTTGGGCCCTATTTTCTCTTCAAGCACTTGCCTCTGACCTTAGACGAAGTGGTACGGTGTTTAAGAAGGTGTGTTCCGCTGACTCAGGCACAACCACTGTAGGAGACTACACCCATGAGTATGATTAATTAACTACATGGAAATAACCTACTCTAAAATTGAAAAGATAATGACCGCACTCTTATGGTCATCACTGTGTTGAGTAGGTGAATTGGAGTTTGCTTTGAGTTTGTTTGTGATTTGAATCTTATTGTGTTCTTCTTTCTTTGCATTTAGCAATCCTAAAGTTTTTATCTTAAGTAGTTTTTCCTTTTTATCATTATCTGTGTCGATATAATAGGTCACTCTTCTCTTCTACTAGATCTCACATCTAGTTTTCACCCATATCACCCTTGTGCCCATGGTCCGGTTCATGATGATTCTCTTCTTGAACCACAATTTTATCTCATCACGTTAACTATGACCTCCATGTTGTTGGTTTCTTATCTGGCCTTCTATAATGTATGTCTTTCCTACCCTCTTTGTTCCCATCTGTATCACCTTCTCTTACTCCTAGGCATGTTGTGCTGAGCAATGAGGCTCGAATTTATGATACTGCTCATATGAAAGCCATGCCTTGTTGATGCTAGAATGAGTGTGCTCTCTTTGGTGGATGTTAGACCTGATATGTGTGATGCCATTCTTGAGTATTTATCTCTTTCACACTGGAGTGAAGTGATGAATCCACATTTCATCATCTTTATTCTATCATTTTGGCATCAAAAACCCTAGCAAATGCCTGTAAATAGCCTTAAATATAGCATCTTAGCATTCATGCATGTGCATCTCATTAGTGTATAAAATACTGTAAATAAAGCCAAAATTATAGAATAAATAAAAGAAAAGAAAAAGAATAAAATATTGTAAATATTTTACGACCCAATCCCCCGAGACCTAGGCATCTTGATGAATAGGTCGACAAGGAATAGAGTAGGGGGAGATAAGGGTCATATACCTACAATTCTATTCATTCTTTATTCATTTTGGGACCTACTTTTGGTTCCACTTTTTATACATAAAACAAAGAAACTTTGTACATGAAAGTTGTAGATAATTTAATAAAGAAAAATACAAAATTGATTTCACCGAAAAATAATGTACAGATAAAAAGTTATGGTCAGAATAAAAATCCAAAATCCCAACTTCCCAGACCCGTATCTCACAAATGAAAACTCCAAATGCAGCATACTCACATTTAGTTGTATATAGAATAAAATAAGCTATTTAATGGCGGTGGTTTCGCGTTTGGCAGAGCTACGGTTTGAAAGTTGAGTTTTGGACCCTCATTGTATACTTGTACATATTAAAATATTCAATTTATTATTTATTAATTATTTTGATAATTTTTTTATATATTTATAATTATGAAAATATTACTTATAATAATTATGTACACTAAAATCAGAATAAAAACCTAAATAAAACTTAAAATAAAATACTTACATACTTGATACACAGGTGTACTACCTATACCTATACCTATACAACACCTATTTATATTTTATTAAATATATCAGAAAAATAAAATAAAAATATATTTGTTTATATAAAAGTATTTTATAATTTTATAAAATAAGAAATAAAAATAAATAACATTACAATACACAGAATAAAAATAAAGGCTAAAATATATAGGTATTATACCTAGATAGGGTGTAAAAAGTAACTTGTAAAAATAAACCTCATAAAAATAATTAAAAATCGGAATAAAATACTTTATAAAATAAGAAACATTTTTTATTAAATAAACTAAAATTAATTAAATCATTTAGTATTTTTAATTTACTTTACAAATCTTTTGTCTGATTTTTGTCTTTTTGCGGATGACGTGGCCCAATCAGGCCACGCCATCCGTTGACCGGGGGTCAACTCCTTGACCCCAGGTCTGCGACCGCTGGGTTTGTCTGAGCATCCAACTTCTTGGATTTTTCGCGGGTCAATCGTATACCAAATCATGCTAGAGTCTGCACGACTTTTGCTCATCGTGGAATGGTCTTATACGCTCGTTGATTATTTTGGACTGAGAGCCATCGATTCACCCGATCATCCTCGTTCTTTGGACCCCCCGCATAAACCATTCAAAACCAACCCCCTTGACTTCATTCGAAAATGGAACCGCAATTCCATCCAAGTTTTCCCCCCTTGACCTCGTTGGAGTCTCTGGAGGTGACAACTCCGTGAATCCCTCTTCAAGGCGGGTGATCAGCAAGACTTGGGCGAGTTCCAATCGACCTCCGGTCACCCCATTGAGGTACCTTCTTCCTCGCTCTCTCTGAGCTCGAGGGCCGTCTAACCATCTTATTTTTTGCTTCCACTTCATTCCCTCTAATCCGAGCTCCATCACGACCCCTTTATCTAACTCGCTCGCCCATCGATTCACCAAATCGATAGTTGGCCGGAGCCATCTCCGGCCACCTTCATTTCCGCTCCAACTACCACTGACCGCCCATTCGCCATCACCATAGAGCCCCCAGTTCTTTTCTTTGTGTGCCGTGCTAACTCCTGCAGGAACTGGAGGCTCGCGAGAACCCATCCGGGTTCGATTTTGTGAAGACCAAAGGTTCCTGGAGCACTCCCCGTCCTTCCTCGTCGCGGCGGCTAGCTGGCGAGTTTCGCGCCATTTTGGGGCCGCCAAACGCCAGAAGGGTGCTCCAGGCTGCTTGCCGGACACACCCTTTTTTGAAGCTCCGGCGGCCGCTGGAGGCGGCGTTCTCCGCGGGGGAAACTCGCTCCGGCGAGGGTTCCTCCCTGTTCTTCCAGCCTTGCCCGCCACCGTCCAATTGACCAGAAGATCCAGATCCTCCAGCAACCGTCGGATCGTGATCGCTCCCAGCCGTCAGATCATTCAAAGTCCATCTAATCTCGGCCGTCCGTGGCCGAAGGGGTATCGGGAGCTCCTGCGTTGCCACATGTTAAGTTGGTTAACGCCCACCGTCGGATCGCCACTGGAGCTGGGTATTTTGCAACTTAAACCCAGCACTTTTTGTAGTTATTAAAGACTCTCTAAACTTTCATTGGATGCTTTAACTTTTAGTAATATTTGCTAAACAACCCCCGTACTTTCCATTTTTACGATTGAGTCCCTGCCAGGTCACGTGCACAGTGTACGTGACTTGACGATTTTGTAGGGAGGCCCTGAGGTTTTGCCTTATTTAAGTTTGGTGCCCAAACTTTTATCTGCAGTTAATTAATTTCTGTTATTTTTGCAACTTTTCCCCTTGAGCTATTGAGTATTTCATCTGTGCCCCTCCCAGGCGTGCGTGCGACGCACGTGGGTCTGGGATTTTTACAGAGAAGCCCCTGCGGCTTTGGGTGTTGGATTTTGGTCCAGACTATATTTAATTCAGTACTAACTTTTGTGGACATTTTTTATACGTGCCCCTGGACTTTTGGATATTTGCACTTATACCCCTGCCAGGCTGTGATATTTTTGTGTGCTTGTATTAATTAATTAAGGCATCGTTTTAATTTTAAAAATTCTCAAAAATTAGGGTTAAGCTCATGTGTGCTTGTACTATAACGCATATTTTTTAGTTTTTGATTTTGTGTCCTTTTCATATTTATTAAAAATCAAGAACATGCTTTTTGCCTACTGTTAGGCTTAGAAAATGCCAAACAAATATTAAAATACCTCGAAAAATTCCAAAAAAATTTTTCTAGTGTGTATTTTAAACTCTTTTAGTGTCATTCCAAAAATCAATAAAAATGTCAAAAGAAAAACCTTAAAAATTCAAAAATACGTAAAAACTTCAAAAAATCTATAAAATCAAGAAAAACTCAGAAAAATATAAACTCAGTTCCTGTTTCTTCTATATTTTATCATCTTTATTTGAAAAATTTTGTGGAAAAATTTTGTGGCTGTGTGCTAGTTTTAATTCCTATTTTACTCACAGCCAGTCCACATTTCACTGTTTTCTTTTATTTCAGTATTTAAAAATACCAAGAACACCTTGAAAAATACCCAAAAATCACAAAAACAGTAAAAAACTCTAAAAATATCAAAAAATATTGTATTTCTGGATTTTTGGTTATTTTAGCATATTTTTATAAATATTTGATCTTCCCTTTTATTACATTGTGCTTATATTGCAATATTGAAAAAAGGAAAAAATATACAAAATATAAAATATAAAAATCAGAAAATTAAAAATCAAAATACAAAAATAAAAATTAAAAAAAATTAAAAAAATTAAAATTAAAAACCCACAAAAATCTTTGCTTGCTTAGTGTCGACAACACTTACATTCAGTCAGACACATTTATTTGAATTACCCTGTTTGCTCCCTGTGTTCGAACTCTCTGCATACTTGCTTGCTATACATTTTGTGCAGAGTTAAAAATAAATTTTAGCTCCACATTTATTTCTAATTGTTGATATGTAGTGTGGGTTAATTGTTGATTAAATATAGTATTTTGTGGTGGTCAAGACATCGACTGTTGACTCGCCTTGTAAGTCAATACGACCGCTCTCAATTCTGTGTTTATCAAATGGCGCCGTTGCCGGGGAGCAACAACGAGTAGTTCATATCTTTGCTTGTTTGTGTTTGTTGTCTACCATAGCTTTATTTTATCTCTCTTGCATCTTTGATATACACTGTTGAGATTTCTGACCATTCTTTTCTTGTCTTCTTGAGAGGGACCGCGGAGTAAGGTGGATCGCCTAGGTGACCCGAAGCAACCTTGGAAAGCGGAGCTGGCTATTCTCTAGCCAAGCTGGCAGGAGAGAGTAGGAGGAGTGAGAGAGAGTGCTTAGATTAGTTGCAATTTATTTTTGTGAGAGAGTGATTTCATAATTTGTAATAATACAGGGACTTGGACACTTAGACTCTTCGGGCCTAATTTCCGGGTGTTTGTTCACCCGGGGGCTCACCGCGGTTTTTGACGAGTTTTCCACCGCTGTCATTTGCCGGTTTTGATTTCATTTTCACTTTCTTTTGTGGATTGAGCCCTTAGTTTTAGGCCTGCTTGATCGACTAAATTAGGTCCAAACACACTAATAACCTTTGCATGTACCTATAGTTCGTACTTGGACTTAGTTTAAATCAAATAGTTAACTCACCTTCTGAGATCCGCCACGCCGTGAGCCCTCCCCATCAAGCGCTACTCCTGAACTCAATGTGTCAAGAAGAGGAGGGGAGGGTCTAGACCGGACTCTTAGGATCGACGATCGGTGGTTGACTTGTGGTTCTTCACGCTAGCAGTTGCCTATCTTAGGACGATTTCCGCATTGCATATCGGCATGTAGATTAGGTTTATAAATTTCTGCTTTGCATCCTGCATGGAGAGAGCTGGGATTCGCTGTAAGTCTTCTTACTTTGCATCCATCATTTAGGCACAAAGGTGAGATTTCCATCTTTGTGTCGGCTTGCACGGCTTTTCCGACTCTATTCTCCCTCTGTTTTTGGACAAAGTAGGATCAAGAAATACAAAAATCATTAGGCGCTTGTTTGAATATACTCAAAAGAAGCGATAACACCAAAAAATTAAAAAAGGGACTGCTAAGAAAACCTTGACCAAAAATAAAATCGGTAATTGGATTCATTGATTGGGGAGAGTAACACCCTCACTTGTTTTCAGGTTGCATGGGAAGGTCTCCTTCCAAGTGAGGTGAGCGCTTCGTAAGGATTAGAGCCAAAATCCCAGCTTGTGGCTGCCTTGTGTATCGCCTGGATTTTCGAAGTATTGGCGCTTCTATCGTACGTGGACGAGTAGGGCTTGGTCAACATTGGTGACTCTCTATTGTGTAGAGCATCGACCTTGTCCGAAGTATCGAGCCTAGGCCATGCCTTCACAGGGGTGTCTGTCTCATCGTCTCGCGTCCGAGTAGGTTCTTGCACGCTCACGGGTGATTCCGTTGCGAGCGAGTTCCGAAGTATCGGTTTCGCCTATTGGCTTCCTCTCTTATTCTTTGGCTAAGTAGGGATCCAGGAAGGGTTACAAGGACCTCAAAAAGCGCAAGCTATAGGTTACACAGGAGGAGGACAAGTATGGGATACTCTTCCAGCAATACTCTCTCTCCTTTAGGCGTAGCGCTCTAAGGACTCGTGAAAAGATTAATTCCGGAATTCAAGCTAAAACCGACAAGATAAAAGCCGAACCTTCACGGCTTCATGTGTTGAGTTGGTGAATTCACCCTTGTTTTGTGTTTGATTGCTAGTTCTATTTAGGTCAAGATCAAAAACACAACACAATTGTGCACAATTTTGCTTCTCATCTCTTCCCTCTTCTTCTGCATTCTCCCTGCTCTTCCCAATAATCAAGATGATGGGACAGAGATCTCTTAGGCCGACCTTGTCGGCACCACTATCCAGCACTCCTCCTCATTCATCTAGGACTACCTCGGAGAGTCCGCTCTCTGAGCCTGAGTTTACCTCCGCTCTGTTCCCCCTCGACCACCCTTCCCATTCTCCTTCTCTCAGTCCAATAGTTTCATAATTCACTGCATCACAGAGTTTAGATCATTCGACAGCACCTGAGATGGCCTCTTTTGCTATTTCAGAGAATCCCGAGATGGCAGGCAGAGGCGAGCACCTGGATGACCATGATCACCCTCAAGTCTTATATGATCAGGCGGCCATCAACAATTCACTTCTTGCGTCCCTGGAGACCATGCAGAGGCAGATTCGTGACCAGAGCACCTTCATGGGTGATCTCATGAGAGAGATATCTCAGATGAGAGAAAACCGACCTGGGGGCGGTGGCGGTGGAGGAGGAGGAGGACCTGATGCAGGAGGAGGTGATCCAGACGCTGAGAGACCACCACAGACCATCATGAGGGAATCGCACAACCCAGCCGCATCCCTCACTCATCGTTGGATCAGACTTCCGCCGATACATGGAGATTTCGAGTTGCGGCCCCATATCATTCAGCTTCTACCCTAATTTCATGGGTTGCCGACCGAAGAGCCACACCTCCACCTCCAAGAATTCGAGATGATATGCAGCACCATCCATGACATGTTGATGACTGAGGATACGATCAAGATTATCGCCTTCCTGTTCTCATTGGTTGACAGAGACGCATATTGGCTCAAACACCTCGGGCGATTCATCAACACTTGGGCAGATCTCCGGACCGCATATCTGAAGAAGTATTACCCTCTCGGCCGGACCAATGCAGCTAGAGCAATGATCAGCAATTTCGTCATGATCCCTAATGAACAATTTCATGAAGCTTGGGATCACTTTCGAGAGATCATCGACCGGTGTCCACATCACGACATATCAAAGCCCAACTTAGTGCAAAGTTTCTTCTGTGGGCTGACACCGGAGCTGCAGGGGCTAGTGAACGCCTCTTGCGGTGGATCATACTTTTCCAAGGGTGAAGACGACGTCTGGGCCATCTACGAAGGCATGGCAGAGAATTCAACCGTGATGGCCCAAGCCCGAGTCTACACATAGGAGAAGCCCCCGCAAGGAGCGGGATCATTCCAGAGGATTGCCCGCATCGATGCCGGTCCCAACACACCGTCGGTAGCCGCAGCTCAAGCTGAATCAGCTGCAGCCGACATGGGCATAATCAGTGAGAAGCTGGACCGTCTCGAGATCCTCGAGAAGAAGCAGATGCAAGGCATGGCCCAGATGGACCAGATTGCCAAGACTATGAGTGGCCTGAAGACACAGATCCTTTGCGTCCAGGAGGCACAGACTCATTCCCAACAACCTCCCAGGTCACGGGCTGACCCCAGCAGTAGCAGTTCCAACTAACCCTCTACCTCGTACCGCCAGGTGAATCATATCCAGGCAGAGTCGGTTCCACTGCTACAGTACTACCCAGCACAGCTGCCATCTCAAGACACTCAGATGGTGGTCTACCAGCCGGAGCAGCCACTGGCAGTTCTTCCTCCACCCTCCTTCGAGCAGGAACTATTGATGGAAGTCAATGGGATATGGTACGACCGGTATCCTCAGTCCGGGATTCGTCGTGATCACCCCGGATTCCGTTGGGGCAACGGTGGCTCCTCATCCCAGCAACAGCCTCTTGTCCAAGGACAACAGAACAGCCAACCACAGCAGCAGCAGCAACCCCAATATGCCCATCAACAACAGTACCAGAGTGGTCCTCGTCCCGCCTATTAAGGACAACAGTGGAGGCAGCGTCAGCAGCCTCAGCAGTCTTATTCCCATCCTCCCCAGTTCCAACAGCAGCAGCGACAGCCTCATTTCCCCGCAAGGGAACCCAGCCAGTTTTCAAGCCCCAGTTTGTGAGAACCCGGCTCTTGATGATCTTGTCCGCTTGCTCTCCGAACAACGAGCATCCTTCAGGCAAGAAATGGATGAATTCCGGCAGGAAATGAGGGAAATATTCAAGGGCAAGGCCGCCATACCCGCTCAGATCGAACCTAACCCGAACAGTCTGAAAAGAAAATCTTAGCAGGTAGAGTTTACAGAAGATACCGCTCCTAGTGACTATTTGAGTGACATATCTCTCTCTTTGTATGATGCTGATTTTGTGACTACTAGGAGCGGTAGGATGCCAGCCGGCGGCGCCTCTTCTGAGCGACAATCACACGTTGAACCAGGAGCGCCAGAGGTGCAGAGTAGCGGTGCTGATGCCGCTAATGATGATGTTGAAGACGGTGGTGCTGATGCCACCAATGATGGAGTTCCAGACGATGGTACTGAAGCCGTCGTGATACCAGATGCAGACGGTGGTGCTGATGCCGCCATTTTGGATGCCGAGCCAGAGCGCGATGCTGATGCCACAAAGACAGGTGCTGGTGGTGGTAATGAGGCCACTACATCTACTTTTGTTGAGCCTCCCTCTGTGATGTTACCACCTTTTGTATCTATGGACTGTGGTAACAAAAAGAAAAACAAAAATATGAATAAAGGAAAGGTTTCTGTTCACATTGCGGATCCATATGTGTTGAATGATGATTCTTGTATGGATTCTCCTCCTTCACAGGCACAGGGACCTATTCCTAGTCCTTCATCTGTGGAGGCCCCTACCATCCGCTTCCCTGAGGCACTCCGCCGAGCGAAGGGGAACAAAAGAGAAAATCCCAAAAAAGAGCAACAGGTAGAGTTCGGCAACCAGATGATAGACAGATTCCATATTCAGCTGACTCTACAAGAAGCACTTGAGCACATCCCCCTCTTCAAGAAGAACCTGAAAGAGAAGACTACAGTCCGCAGGAAGAGGAGGAACCACAGAGATCAGATCCATGTGCTCACTCATTCCACTTGCTGTACCATTCAGAACAAGCTGCCAGCCAAGCGACCAGATGCAGGAGCTCTCTATGTCCGATGCAGGATTCAGGAGCAGCAGTTTGATCGTACTCTGTTAGACAGCGGCTCTTCAATCAACCTTCTTCCGGCAGCCTTACTCGACCGATTCGAGTTTGATCCTCTTCTTAGGAGCAGGACAGTCCTTCAGTTTGCTGATAGGTCGACTAAGAGGCCGAAGGGTTTATTAAAAGACATGGTCGTTACCATTCAGGCCTGAAATTCCCCTGAACTTCGTCGTGTTGGACATGGAGATCCCTGAGTCGGTAACTGATGCCCCCATCATTCTCGGACGTCCATTCTTGGCCACAGCCAAGGCAGTGACCGATCATGATAGCGGGAAGGTATGCTTTCGCGTAGAGGGCGAAACCATACAAATAGAGACGATCGAGGAAACCAGAGATAGAGAGTTAGAATGCTTAGAACAGTCAAGTGAAGCCGCGCAGATGACAGAGGAAGAGCTAGACATCCACCAGGAGTGCGATTTTGTGATGACTGATGATGAATCCAACTGGATAGATCCTGTAGCACCGACCCTCGCCTTTCCTACAGATTCACTATATCTAAAGCTCATGGCAATCGAGAGCCGGGAGAGCACACCCCTGGATGAGGATACACTTGAGGCTGACAGTGTTGTGATGAGTGGTGCCGATGATTTTCATTCTTGCTCATCTTCTTCTGATCCCTCGGATTCAGACATTGTCTGGGATGATTTTTATGACTATTTACCTTGTCTGATTCCTTCTGAGCCAACAACCATGACAGAGTGCGAGCCAGTACAGTTCATTGATGATTCAGCAGGCCACCCTTCGTCAGAGATTCATGCAGAGCGAGAGTTCTCCCATGCAAACCTGGTCGCTTTCACACAGACATATCAGAAGCCAGAGCTGCCACCTCCCAGTTGTCCAGAACGGAAACCTCTGCCACAGTCGATGAAGTATAGATTCCTTGCGGGTGAGCCAGACATGCACCCAGTCATTATCTCAGCAGATTTGACTGGAGAACACGAATCTCGTCTGATGGAGGTTCTTGAAAGAAACCGCAAGGCAATAGGATGAGAGTATAGCTGATCTCCAGGGGATTAGTCCAGCTCGGTGCTCCCACCACATTTATCTTGAGGACGCTAGGCCGTCGCGTGAGTTCCAGCGACGGTTGAACCCGAATCTTCGAGACGTAGTCATGAAAGAAATTTCTAAGTGGTGGAGTGCCGATTTTATCTACCCCATCTCCGACTCTAAATGGGTTAGTCTGTTACATGTGGTACCCAAGAAGACGGGCATCACTACAGTTGTCAATGAGTCTGGAGAGGAGATCGCTACCAGAGTGCCCACTTCTTGGAGGGTCTGTGTGGACTATAGACGATTGAATGAGGCCACCAGGAAGGATCACTTCCCGCTACCCTTCATTGATCAGATTATCAAGCGGCTAGCTGGGAAGAGTCATTATTGTTTCTTGACGGGTACTCTGGATATAATCAAGTGGCCATTGCGCTCGAAGACCAGGAGAAAACGACATTCACCTGTCCGTTTGGGACGTATGCTTTCAGACGGATGCCCTTTGGTCTATGTAACGTCCTGACGACATTCCAAAGGTGCATGTTGTCCATATTCTCGGACATGGTCGGTGACTATTTAGAGGTCTTCATGGATGACTTCTCGGTCTATGGAGACGGGTTCGATGCTAGTCTTGACTGCCTAGACCGTGTGCTTCAGCGCTGCATTGAGGTCAATCTTGTTTTATCTTGGGAGAAGAGCCACTTCATGGTGACTCAAGGAACGGTCCTCGGTCATCGTCTCCAACAAGGGCATGGAGGTCGATCCGACCAAGGTGGATATCATCAGAAAACTCAATCCACCGTCCAACTTGCGTCGGTTACGGTCTTTTCTGGGGCATGTCGGTTTCTACTGACGGTTCATTCAGGACTTCAGTCGAATTGCCCGACCGCTTACTGACTTGCTGACAAAAGACACCGAGTTTATTGTCAATGATAAGTGTCTTGCATCCTTTGAGACTCTCAAAAATATGGTTGTTTCAGCTCCTGTCCTTCAGCCACCCGATTGGTCTCTCCCATTCGAGATCATGACGGATGCTTCAGATTTTGCCGTTGGGGCTGTGCTTGGACAGAGGAGGGATGTATTACCTTTTGCCATTCACTACTCCAGCCGGACTTTGGATGCCACTCAGCGGAACTACATTGTGACTGAGAAAGAGATGCTGGCCGTAGTCTTTGCTCTGGATTAAGTATCGATCTTACATTCTCGGATCTAGAGTGACTATCTACACTGATTATACCGCCATCCGGTACTTAATGGATAAGAAGGATGCCAAAGCACGCCTCACCAGATGGATCCTTCTACTCCAGGAATTTGATATCGAGATTAAGGACAAGCCTGGAGTCAAGAATGTGGTGGAGGATCATCTCTCCAGATTGGAGAATCTTGAGGAATCTGAGCCCAGTGCACCTATCACAGAAACATTTCCAGACGAGGCAATCTTGGCGGTCACCTCACTCCCATGGTATGCCGACTTTGTAAACTATCTTGTTGCCAAGACGGTCCCTCAGGGTTGGCCCAGGCAGAAACTTGAGACCTTCCTAGCTAAGGCCAAGTTTTACCATTGGGAGGATCCCGTCCTGTATCATGAAGGAGGGGATAGCATCTGGAGGAGGTGCATTCCTCAAGAAGAGCAGCAGAGCGTCCTCATATACTGCCACAAGCTTGAGTAAGGAGGACATCATTCTGGAAAAAGGACATCACAAAAGGTGCTTCAATCCGGCCTATGGCGGCCTACTCTCTTCAAGGATTCTGATGAGTTCGTGAAGAGATGTACTGACTGTCAGAAGATGGGAACCTGCAGACAGAGAGATATGATGCCCATGCAACCCATTCACTTTTGTGAGGTTTTTGATGCATGGGGGATTGATTTCATGGGCCCATTTCCTAAGAGTTAGGGATTCGAGCATATTTTGCTCGCTGTGGATTATGTCAGTCGATGGGTTGAGGCCATCCCCGCCCGAGCCGCAGACGCTAAAACCGTGTGCAAATTTTTGAGGAAAAATATCATTTCATCATTCGGGGTACCTAGAGTCTTGATTTCAGACGGGGGTCTCATTTCATCAATGACAAGGTTAGGGCCCTTGCAGACGAGTTCGGCATTGACCATCGGGTTGCCACACCGTATCACCCTCAGACTAATGGTCTTGACGAAGTATCGAACCGGGAGATAAAAACAATCTTGCAGAAAGTTGTCCGCCCTGACCGAAAGGATTGGTTACAGCTTTTGGACTCGGTCTTGTGGGCCTATCGGACTTCTTTCAAGAATCTATTGGGGACATCTCCCTTTCGTCTCGTCTATGGCAAGCCGTGCCATTTGCCAGTGGAAATCAAGCACAAATCTTTTTGGGCAGTCACTGAGTTACTGTTAGATCCTGAGAGTATAGGAGAACAGAGAAGAGTAGAATTGGCAGCCCTGGAAGAACTGGGAGATACAACCTTTTCCAACAGCCTACAGTACAAGGAGAAAGTGAAGACATGGCACGATTCGCATATCAGCCATAAACAGTTTGAGCCAGATCAGAGAGTATGGTTGTTTGATTCCAGGCTGAAATTATTTCCAGGGAAATTACAGAGCATGTGGAAAGGTCCGTATGTGGTCAGGAAGGTACATGACAATGGCAGCATCGACATATCTGAACCGTCATCTTCCTCTACCTTCCGCGTCAATGGTCAACGCCTGAAGCTATATCTAGATCATGATCCGCCGACTATTGACGTTGTCCCCATTCTTCTGGTATGAGATGTGTTCTTTCACTCATATCATCTGCATCTCATACATGGTGATCAATTCCATTTTCCGCTGTACAGATCATCTGTCCATATCACTCTTTCATCTGTTGATTTATTTTCTTCTTTTCTTCTTTTCTTCCTTTCCTTTTCTATTTTCTTTATCTATCAAAAAGGTGTCGCCCTTGTAGACAGTTTTCCATACTTAGGACGTACTTTATCCTAAGTATAGGGGGTGTGCACCCCGAGTTTTAATTTCATTACGATCAACTCCATTGTCTCCTCTTCTTGTCTATACTTAGGGATATCTTACCCTAAGTATAGGGGGAGACAATCTGAGTACGATCTGTTCATTCCCACCCTTGACCCTCCCGACGTTGTGTACAGTTTGCTATACTTAGGATTCTTTGATCCTAAGTATAGGGGGGACGGTCAACTTCTCATTCTTTGATTCATTCATTAGTTCTTTAGTCTTTAGACTTGTTTATACTTAGTATGAGTTATGTCTTCTCTTTTCTCTCCGATCTATGAGGACATAGCTCAAGCTAAGTATAGGGGGTCGTATATACTACGTATATACTTTAGCCATAACTCGTACTTTCGTATTTTTCCTAATAATATGGCTAATAATTCTTTAAGATCCATTAAAATCCTTAATAAAAAGGTGTTTTGTTCCTCAAATTTTTTTTGTATATACTGATTAATAAATCAGGTGAATTTTTTTTTTTGCAAAATGTTTTGAAAAATAGTTTGAAAATATGTGTGAACATCTATTGAAAACTATTTTGAAAATATTTTGTTACATGTTTTCAACCTTTGTAAAAATGTGTGGTTTGTAAAATTTCTTTTCTTGGTGTGAAATAAAATGTTTGAAAAATGATTTGCAAATTGGTTTGAAAAATGGGTTGCAAAAATATTTTGAAAAATCTATATATACTGTTTTGAAAACCTTTGCAAAAATGATTTTCAGATGTGTGTACATGTTTGCAAAAATGATTGTAAAAATTATCTTGGACTATAGTTTTCAAAAATTCTTTGAAAAACATGTGTCAAATAAGTTTGAGGAATACATACATCACACCAAAATCAATTTATATGTATAAAATTGATCACTTATCCTTGTAAATTCTTAAAATCCACTTCTTGTAGATATAAGAAGCACTCCCGTGTACATAGTTTTCACCTAACTTTTAGCCAAAAACTTTTTGTTTTCAAAAATCGCAAAAACATTTGCAAAATTAAAATCCAAAAACACTTGAAAAATCTTTTGAAAAATACAAAAAAATGCATGCATCATCTTTTCAAGAATCCATAAAAAGTTCAAAATCTTTGAAAATTGCATCACAAAAATATTTCCTGCATTTTGCATAGCATTGCATAGCATTTGTATTTTTTCGGATTGAGTTTGATAGTTGAACAAGTCTAAGTAAAATCCGGAGATTGGAGCTTGATTGGACCTTAAAATCTACCTAATAACAGGAACCTTATAGGAATTGGGTTTGAGGTACTTCAGGTCTAGTTGACTGAATTCTTTGAGGATCACAGAATTTTGTTCAATGGATTCTTGATTGCCTAAGTAGAGTATTTCGGAGCACACGCACGACTCTTGTTGATAATGACCTAACTTGGACACCTGCACCTTTCACATGGCTCAACTCAGTTGGAGTGGTGAGGGGATTGGATTTGCCGGTATGAGACGCACACAGGTGGAAACATTTGTCCTCCTCTAGGGAGGGAAGTGCGCCCCACCCGTCCAGTAGTGATGAGTTTCGAGGATAGGAGATCGTGGGTTGCGATAAAGCTTCAAAAGAGGGATAGTCTACTGGCTCAAGAGGAAAAACTCCCTATGTAAATGCTGCTGTATATAGTATTAAAAAAACTCCAAAAAAGTGGGCAGGCCTGTACAAAAATAAAAATGCCTGCCGGAGTGTACATATGTTGTAAAGTCAAATAAGCAAGCTTGAGCTTCAAAGTCAAATCATGTGAGCCTGCAGCTGGATGACTTGACTACACTGGTCTTGCATCCTAGGATAGGTAGCTACACTGGCTATCATCCATTCTTCTCTTTACCCCCTCCTCTTGAGCCAGTTGCCACTTGAACTTAGAAGGGAATACCCTGCCTCCTTGAGGGATGAGTTGTTGGATTGGGGAATCATTGGGTTGTAATATCGGAGAAGTCAACCTCTTTGTCATTTTAGTTGGGGAGAGCCACCATCACTTACACTGTACGAGTCAGATTCATAGTCGTAAGAGTTTGCATATGAGTTGAAGTACTTCTGACCTGGCTATTGAGGAGACTTGAACAGAGTTTTGGGATACTCAGAGGCTGTTGGATTTCAAATTCGGTTCTCACTAAGGTTCCGCCCGCACTAAAATTACAAAGGTCCGACTTAAGCTCCAAACTTTGATTTTGTGAAGACAAGTTTGATAATCAAATTAAATCCAAGTTCTTCTTTTTCTTTTCTTTCTTTTCTTTTTGCACTTATTGCATAAGTGTTTGCTAGGGACTAGCAAAGGTAAAGTATAGGGGGATGATGAATTCACATTTCATCATCTTTATTCTATCATTTTGGCATCAAAAACCCTAGCAAATGCCTGTAAATAGCCTTAAATATAGCATCTTAGCATTCATGCATGTGCATCTCATTAGTGTATAAAATACTGTAAATAAAGTCAAAATTATAGAATAAATAAAAGAAAAGAAAAAGAATAAAATATTGTAAATATTTTATGTCCCAAGCCCCCGAGACCTAGGCATCTTGATGAATAGGTCGACACGGAATAGAGTAGGGGAAGATAAGGGTCATATACCTACAATTCTATTCATTCTTTATTCATTTTGGGACCTACTTTTGGTTCCACTTTTTATACATCAAACAAAGAAACTTTGTACATGAAAGTTATAGATAATTTAATAAAGAAAAATACAAAATTGATTTCACTGAAAAATATGTATAGATAAAAAGTTATGGTCTGAATAAAAATCCAAAATCCAACTTCCCAGACCCGTATCTCATAAATGAAAACTCGAAATGCTGCATACTCACACTTTAATTGTATATAGAATAAATAAGCTATTTAATGGCGGTGGTTTCGCATTTGGCGGAGCTACGGTTTGAAAGTTGAGTTTTGGACCCTTATTGTATACTTGTACAGATTAAAATATTCAATTTATTATTTATTAATTATTTTGGTAATTTTTTTATATATTTATAATTATGTAAATATTACTTATAATAATTATGTACACTAAAATTGGAATAAAAACCTAAATAAAACTTAAAATAAAATACTTACATACTTGATACACAGGTGTACTACCTATACCTATACAACACCTATTTATATTTTATTAAATATATCAGAAAAATAAAATAAAAATATATTTGTGTATATAAAAGTATTTTATAATTTTATAAAATAAGAAATAAAAATAAATAACATTACAATACACAAAATAAAAATAAAGGCTAAAATATATAGGTATTATACCTAGATAGGGTGTAAAAAGTAACTTGTAAAAATAAACCTCATAAAAATAATTAAAAATCAGAATAAAATACTTTATAAATAAGAACCATTTTTTATTAAATAACCTAAAATTAATTAAATCATTTAGTATTTTTAATTTACTTTACAAATCTTTTGTCTGATTTTTGTCTTTTTGCGGATGACATGGCCCAATCAGGCCACGCCATCCGTTGACCGGGGGTCAACTCCTTGACCCCAGGTCTGCGACCGCTGGGTTTGTCTGAGCATCCACCTTTTTGGATTTTTCGCGGGTCAATCGTGTACCAAATCATGCTAGAGTCTGCACGACTTTTGCTCATCGTGGAATGGTCTTACACGACCGTTGATTATTTTGGACTGAGAGCCATCGATTCACCCGATCATCCTCGTTCTTTGGACCCCCCGCATCAACCATTCAAAACCAACCCCCTTGACTTCATTCGAAAATGGAACCGCAATTGACCTCGTTGGAGTCTCTGGAGTTCACAGCTCCGTGAATCCCCTCTTCAAGGCGGGTGATCAGCAAGACTTGGGTGAGTTCAATCGACCTCCGGTCACCCTGTTGAGGTACCTTCTTCCTCGCTCTCTCTGAGCTCGAGGGCCGTCTAACCATCTTATTTTTCGCTTCCACTTCATTCCCTCTAATCCGAGCTCCATCACGACCCCTTTATCTAACTCGCTCGCCTATTGATTCGCCAAATCGATAGTTGGCCGGAGCCATCTCCGGCCACCTTCATTTCCGCTCCAACTACCGCTGACTGCCCATTCACCATCACCATAGAGCCCCCAGTTCTTTTCTTTGTGTGCCGTGCTGACTCCTGCAGGAACTGGAGGCTCGCGAGAACCCATCCGGGTTCGATTTTGTGAAGACCAAAGGTTCCAGGAGCACTCCCTGTCCTTCCTCGTCGCGGCGGCTAGCTGGCGAGTTTCGCACCATTTTGGGGCCGCCAATCGCCAGAAAGGTGCTCCAGGAAGCTTGCCGACCCTTTTTTGAAGCTCCGGCGACCGCTGGAGGCGGCGTTCTCCGCGGGGGAAACTCGCTCCGGCGAGGGTTCCTCCCTGTTCTTCCAACCGTGCCCGCCACCGTCCGATTGACCAGAAGATCCAGATCCTCCAGCAACCGTCGGATCGTGATCGCTCCCAGCCGTCAGATCATCCAAAGTCCATCTAATCTCGGCCGTCCGTGGCCGATGGGGTATCGGAAGCTCCTGCGCTGCCACGTGTTAAGTGGGTTAACGCCCACCGTCGGATCGCCACTGGAGCTAGGTATTTTGCAACTTAAACCCATCACTTTTTGTAGTTATTTAAGACTCTCTAAACTTTCATTGGATGCTTTAACTTTTTGTAATATTTGCTAAACAACCCCCGTACTTTCCATTTTTGCGATTGAGTCCCTGCCAGGTCACGTGCACAGTGCACGTGACTTGGCGATTTTGCAGGGAGACCCTAGGGTTTTGCCTTATTTAAGTTTGGTGCCCAAACTTTTATCTGCAGTTAATTAATTTCTGTTATTTTTGCAACTTTGCCCCTTGAGCTATTGAGTATTTCATTTGTGCCCCTCCTAGGCGTGCGTGCGACGCACGTGGGTCTAGGATTTTTACAGAGAAGCCCCTGCAGCTTTGGGTGTTGGTTTTGGTCCAGACTATATTTAATTCAGTACTAATTTTTGTGGACATTTTGCATACGTGCCCCTGACTTTTGGATATTTGCACTTGTACCCCTGTCAGGCTGTGATATTTTTGTGTGATTGTATTAATTAATTAAGGCATCATTTTAATTCTAAAAATTCTCAAAAATTAGGGTTAAGCTCTTGTGTACTTGTACTATAACTCCATATTTTTAGTTTTTGATTTTGTATCATTTTCAGCTTTATTAAAAATCAAAAACATGCTTTTTGCCTACTGTCTGGCTTAGAAAATGCCAAACAAATATTAAAATACCTCTAAAAATTCCAAAAAAATTCCCTAGTGTGTATTTTAACCTCTTTTAGTGTTAATCCAAAAATCAATAAAAAACTCAAAAGAAAAACCTTAAAAATTCAAAAATACATAAAAAACTTCAAAAAACATCTATAAAATCAAGAAAAACTCAGAAAAATATAAACTCAGTTCCTGTTTCTTCTAAATTTTATCATCTTTATTTGAAAGCTAGTGTGGAAAAATTTTGTGGCTGTGTGCTATTTTTAATTCCTATTTTACTCACAGCCAGTCCACATTTCACTGTTTTCCTTTATTTCAGTATTTAAAAATACCAAAAACACCTTGAAAAATACCCAAAAATCACAAAAACAGTAAAAAAACTCTAAAAATATCAAAAAATATTGTATTTCTGGATTTTTGGCTATTTTAGCATATTTTTATAAATATTTGATCTTCCCTTTTATTACATTGTGTTTATATTCCAATATCGAAAAAAGGAAAAAATATACAAAATATAAAATATAAAAATCAGAAAATTAAAAATTAAAAAAAATAAAAAAATTAAAATTAAAAACCCACAAAAATCTTTGCTTGCTTAGTGTCGACAACACTCACATTCAGTCACACACATTTATTTGAATTACCCTGTTTGCTCCCTGTGTTCGAACTCTCTGCATACTTGCTTGCTATACATTTTGTGCAGAGTTAAAAATAAATTTTAACTCCAACATTTATTTCTAATTGTTGATCTGTAGTGTGGGTTAATTGTTGATTAAATACAGGATTTTGTGGTGGTCAAGACACCGACTGTTGACTCGCCTTGTGAGTCAATACGACCACTCTCAATTTTGTGTTTATCATGAAGACATGATCATGTAGGCAGTACAAATTTTAGATGATGAGACCAATGTGAGATGTTTCCATTTCCAAATACTATCCTCGAGTCAGTTCCGCATGTCATGATTCAGGAGTCTGATGTACTATCGCTTTCTATGTTTTATGATATGGTGCAAGAACCCACATTGTTTCAGTCCTCTTCTCAAGCGATCCATTTTCCTTATCCTAACTATATTACCCCCATTGAGTACATAGATGATTTTGATAAATATCCTAAGACATTTCAACAGATGTTGTTAGGTGAGGAGCTACATCTTGACATACCCAATCCCATTAGCTCTTCATATAAGCCCCTTGCCATCTCGATCGATGAGATTGATATAAATTTTCAAGGATAAGATTATAGCTAGCATTGCCTCGATTTTTACCAATCAAAGCATTACTCCCCAAGGGATATCTACAGGAGGATGCAACATCTTCTTGGCACTCGGTTTCATTCTTTGATTGTGCATCCGATTTAGCATATCACGAAATCGAGTCTTCTAATTTGTTTGATGTATCTAACTCCTTTGATTCTTCTTTCCCGACGACTGATGAATCTACGATTCTCATTGTTTATTCTTTTTTTAGCTTTATCTTTTAGCAAAAACGCCTGTGAATATGTGGAAATCTAATAGATTATCATTGTACATACTATTGTTAATACTGTATAATTAACACCAATTTTTCCAAAATAAAAGAATAAAGAGGAAAAGAAAAAGAAAAGAAGCATGCGGTTACATAATAAGTACATACTGACCTAAACCTCGAGAGAAGGTCAATTATTGACTTGATCGACAAGGGATAAAGTAGGGGGAGATAGGGCGTGTGTATATTCATCACTATGTATTGTATGTACATATCATTTCAACATTTTATTCATCAATAAAGATTTAAAAATAAAGTATTTTCTTAATAGAACTTGCAAATAAAAATGGTTTCTAAATAATAAAAATAATTGCAACATGATTTGATGTACATGATACAAATATACCACACATAAAATCTACAAAACAAGAATTTAGAAGATCAATTCTGGCTCCATATGAACTCAAACTCTTCTAAAATCACCTTTTTTGAACTCTAAATTAAATTACCTTTTAAATAAGGGTGGTTCCATAAAATTTGGAGTTATAGTGTGAAAGCTGGTTTTTTAACTGTATTGTATAACTAGATATCACCTATACCTGTATGTATATATATATAATTATTTTAATTCAAAATTTGTGCATATTGTATTTTAAACACTTTTACATACTCCTAACAATAAAATATTTTATAAAAATAAAATCAAAAGTTCATTGAAAAAACCACATTTGTGCAAATTGCACATAATACCTATTTATTTAATACCTTTATTTAATTTGTGAAATCCAAATAAAAATTCTTTTATACTCCAAAAATTATTTTGTAAAAATAATATTTAATACGTAAAATATTTTTGTAAAAATAATAAAATAAAAATAAAAAATAAAAAATATATTAGTATACTATACCTATACATAATACCCTATACTGTATATATAATGTTAGAAAAATAATTAAAAAACACAAAAAATAGCTTGAAAAATAAGAAATAATTTTCATTTTAATAGTTTTTATTTAAATTCATTTTCTATTTTATATTCAATACTTTTTTATTTTTAAATCCAATTTTTCTGATTGGTTGGCCCGGGTCCGTTGACCGGAGTCAACCCTTCCCCTTTCCAGGTCCAGATCCAACTGGGCTTCATCGGACCTGTTTTCTCCCATTTCCCCAGCCTAGCCCGAACATTGTTTCCCATGATTTCTACGCCAGATTCCCCTCCTAGGATCCATGATCCTCGCGGATCCATAGGTAGAGCCATATCCTCCGAGGGTTTTTCATGAGTCTTTGATATTTCTAGACCTTGGAGGCATCCTATAAAATCGTCACTTCCACCTCCATTGCGAGTATCTCGTCTCGTCCCTCGCATCACCATTTTTCTCTATCTCCCTTTATGAGAGTATCAACCATCTAGAGGAGCTTTTGGAAGCTTGGATTGGTCCGGATTGGACGTTGCTCCTCTCGTGGTCGGAGCTCCACCGTGACAAGCCATCCAGGTCCTTCGCCAATTGGTTGAAGCCACAACCCTTCCTCCGCCGTTTCCTGAAGTCACTAAGCACATCGGGAACCACATGTACACACCATTCTTCCCACATTTCACATTTTATTTTGAATCATCCATCACCTCTGTCGTCCATTACTTAGCTCAAGCCGATGCCACCGTAGCTCCATCCTTCGCTTCACCCGCACAGATCGACCCTCATTTCTCAATCACCCTTCATACGTACTCTGACCCCCTTGCATCATGCTCATTAGAGCAGTATTAGGAAAGATCTCCTCCCACATTTCCGCTAGAGATCACCAGTCCTTTCGTTTACAACTGCTAATAATCACGGTCAAGGGTACATCTTCGAGACAAGATTGCTTTTGCAGGTACAAGCACATGCGATAGTCTTAAATTGAGCTCTATTCGTGGTGGCGGAGTACCCCCAGGTGCTTAGCATCGCCACGTTGATCCGACCGTCCGCCCTCTCATCGGAGCCACCCATTCAATGCGGAGCACCAACATGAATGTGCTAGACTTCACCGCAAGCTGATCAATCCATGGATAGCCAGATTTACTCCATCGAAGCATACCGAGCTTCAGTTCTTCCAGCACCCTCTAGTGCCGTTTGATTAGCCACTCCTATCCAAGTATGATCTGAGCTGCCCACACAAGCTCCTTTCTGTAGCGTCAGATTAGATCCTTTGCAGATCTGAGTTGTACATTCGCTCAACCTTTTCAGACCATCAAATCTATCCGTCAATGGTCATCAAGACCGTACGTCAGAGCATCCACGAGCATACACCACATGCCCCCTGTAGGGTATATTTCACTCCTGCCCTCGTCTTTTTACATATTTCGCTTTAGTCTCTTAAATGTAATAAATTGCTAAAGTTTTGCATTTAAGACCTTATACTTTCTTTATTTGCATTTTATTCCATCTGAGTTGCAGTCAAGTGTAGCTTCTCGTGCTATTTGGGTTATTTGTAGTACCTAATGGGAACTTTAATTTGGTTATGAAATGAATTAAATGTTTTGGAAATTGCATGTATGCCCTGTGCAATTGGTCATGTGAGTACACACATGTTTATTGGGATTTTTGCATGATATTCCCCTAGGCTTTTATTGTTTGTTATCATTTGGCCCTGAAACTTAGAATAATTACAAATAGGTCCTCCGTTTACTACTTAATATTTGTGCTCTTACTTTACTTGCAATAATTTTAATTTGTCTCCTAGAAATCTACAAAAATCAATATTATTCCTGCTAGGAGGTTGTTTCGTGGTAATGTTTATGTGCCGAATTTTGTTGATTTTTTATTATTAGAAGTTCGAAAATCCACTAAGAAGCTCCTGTTTGTTTTGGAAAATTCATAAAAATTCTAAAATCCTTCAATTTTTAATAAAAAATTATATTTGCCTTTATTCATCTTTTAGCCTCTTCATAGATTTAGTTGGAAAATTCCTTATAAAAACATAAAAATCTGTAAAATAGTCGAAAACTCACAAAAATCATATAAAAAAATACAAAATTGCATTGTTAGTTCCTATTTGTATATATTTCTTTGTAGTTTTTTTTATAAAAATCATTCTAGGTGTTTTGAGCATTTTATCTATTTCTAAAATGAAAAATACCCCAGGTTGTGTATTGTTTGTTTGTTTTATTGTTGTTTGATTTCTAGAAATCACAAAAAATGAAATCCCCAAAAATCCCAAAAACAATACAAAATATATAAAACATTAAAATATTTTTATTTAATTTTTCTGAGTATTTTTTACCTATTTGAAAAATACAAAAAGATTGATTGAGTATATTATTAACCGTTGTGCATATTTCTCTTATAATGAAAAGTTAAAAATTTGAAAAATTAAAAACAACTAAAAAGATACACAAAATTCTTTTGATTTTCGAATCATCTAATTAATTTTTAATTGTACTCCTTGAGTTCAAGCCTGGTTGATATATCTGGTTAATATAAGGAGCAAAGTCTCTCATCTTCATTGCTTGATATATTAGTGGTTTGAATAATTTTCTCATTGATCGCAAATTTGATTTGAGCTACACCGACATGTAACTAATCACTTAATTCAAATCAGATCCCGCCCCTCATCAACGACCCTCACAAGGATGAGCCATGCTTTTGAGAAACTCAATGATTTCTCTAATATTTTGACCTTATGTCCATCGTATATCGAGATGCATAGAGAGTCTCCTAATCTTATTTCTCACATCTTACTTAGACTATGATTGACATGGAGGATTCCATGACTGATCCTTCCTTCTCCATGCTCGATTTTATCAATTTTGACCATTCACTCCATTCATATAAGTCAATGATTACTTTCATGTTATCGGCTCCTGGCTTAGTTTTCTATTCTTTTCATCCGATAGAAAATACCTACGGTGTTTTTCTTGTATATGTTGATTTCATCATTTTTCTCACACTAAGATGATGATGAGAGTATAGCATTCTCCTGACAGATGTTGTCTTGAACCTTGACACAATTTTATCATAACATTTACGCTCACTAGCGTTGTAAAACCTGGCGCTCATTGAGGGGAACCTCAACACTCAATACCTCTTGTATATACATGTTTCATCTTTTATTCTGTCTTCCTTATATTTCTTGTCTTACTCCCGAGGTCTATCATATGTTATCCGTGTCTACACTTATGATGTACTTTATTCTAAGTATAGGGGGGTGCAGACATAATGTTGTTCTTAACCATTCTGTTTCATCACTCCCATCATTGATTATACGTAGAGATCTCTTACCCTAAATATAGGGGGGGGGTTATGTTGTCTATCCTTCCCTTTTCATTTTGTATTTTATTCTTTGATCCCTCACTTGTCTCTTCACCTATCGATATTCTATTATATACTTAGGGAACCCTAAGTATATGGGGGGGAGCATGCCTACCTATTGATCTTCTATATTCTAACCCTCGATCGTCTTCCATGCTTCATGTAAAATCTACTATACTTAGGTTAATTTATCCTAAGTAAAGGAAGGGCGATCAATTTTTTATTTGTTCAATAATTGTAGTATAAATTCTTCTATACTCAGTATGAGTTATGTCTTCATTCATGCTCTTTTGTTCAATATGAGGACATAGTTCATGCTAAGTATAGGGGATTGTATATACGGTGTATATGATTCAGTCATAACTCGTATTTTCATATATTTAATAATATAGCTGTTTAAAATAATTGGTAAGGGTACCTAATTAAAATACAAAAAATCCTTTGTAAATGTTTAATGAATGGTTTGTAAAATGTTTTGCAAAATGATTTGAAAAATGGTTGTAAAATATCTTAACAAATCTGTTCAAACAGTTTGGAAAATATTTTGTAAAATGTTTTTAGAACTTTGAAAAAAATGCAAAAAATTGTTTGAATAAAATGTTTTGAAAATTACTTTTCAAATTATTTGGAAAATGGTTGCAAAAATATATTTTCATACCTTTGCAAAAATCTTTGCAAAATGATTTTCAACCTTTCTAAATGTTGGTAAAATTGTTTGTAAAAAAAATTGCAAAATAAAGTTTTCAAAATGTTTGTAAAATGTTTGCAAAATATTTTCAAATGTTTTTGAGAACCCTGCACATAAGTATGTATATAATACTTCAAATAAACTCCTTTTTAACCCTTGTAGAATACTTGTGCATAATACTTATAAATAAATCCCGATAAATGTGTTAAAAATTATTGTAAATCCACACCCATGCCTTGTAAATACCTGTGAATATTTATACATATTGATAAACTCTATTCAAAAATCTCTAAAAATATAAAAATGTTAAAACCCCATAAAAACTTGCAAAATGAAAAATTATAAAAATTTGCAAAGCTTTTTTAAAAATCTTAAAAAGTTTAAAAATAGTAAATGTACTTCACAAAAATATTTTCATTCACATTTTTCAAAATGATAATGATAATTGAACTGGTCTGGAATAAAACTCGAATATTGAAGCTTGGTTGGGCCTTAATCCACTTAATTTCATAGGAACCTTATAGGAATTGGAATTAAGGCTCTTAAGGTCATCTTGACTTAATTCTTCGAGACCACAAGACTATGTTCACATGCCACCTTGACTGCTTAAGTAGAATATTTCAAGATGCACACATGACTCTTGTCGATAGTTACCAAACTTGGACACATTCACCTTACACTCAGATCAACTCAGATGAGGTGGTGAGGGGCTAGATTTGCTGGCACGAGACGCACACGTGTGGAAACATACATAGTCACCATAGGTGGCCAGTGCCCCCCAACCTAGATTAGTGGCACCGACATCTAAAGACATTATGTTGTGTGTTTTAATAACGCTTCAAAAGAGGGATAGTCTACTAGCTTAAGAAGAAAAATTCCTTACGTAAATTCTTTTGTATATATGCTTTAAAAATAACTTCAAAAAATATACATGGACGGGCAAAAATCAATGAAAAATTCAATTCCCATCGGAGTAATAAGCAAGCTTGTTATTCAAGGTCAAAGATTTCATGTTAGCCTGCAGCTAGATGTCTTGACTACACTAGTCAAGCTCCATGGATAGGTAGCTACAAATGCTACAATAAATTCTCATCTCTACCTCCTTTTCTTGAGTTGTTTGCACTTGAACATAGATGGGAATATCCCCCTCCTCAAGGAAAGAGTAGCTAGATTGGGGAAATTAGGGTAACCATGCCAGATTAGTCAATTTCTCTGCCATCTTAGATGAGGGGAATTGCATTTCACTTACATTGTACAACTAAGATTCATAGTCATAAGGGTTTGTGCATGAATAGACTTGTTCCGACCTGCCTTCTAGGGATACTTGAAAAGAGTTTGTGGATTTTAAGGGATGTTGGGTTTTAACTCCGATCCCTAATAAGGTTCTGAACAAACTAATAATCAAAAGCTTTGATTAAGCTCCAAACTTTGATTTTATGCATATAAGTTTAAGAATAAAAGTAATTCCAAATTTGTTTCTTTTTCTTTTCTTTATTTTCTTTTTATGCACTCATTATAATAAGTGTTTGCTAGTGACTAGCAAAGGCAAACATATGAGGTGATGAATCTCCATTTTATCACCTTTATTCATTCAATTTGGCTTTAAATTCTTAATCAAGTGCATGTAAATATCATTAATTTGCATGAAATAACACTCCTGCATTAATCTACAAATACTGTGTAAATACTTATGTTTAAACCCAAAAAAATAAAGGAAATAAAATAAAAAAGGAAATATTAAAGATACTGACTGACCCTAAACCCCGAGAACATGTTAATATTGACTTAATCGATAAGGAATATAGTAGGGGGAGATAAGAGCCAAATACTGTATAATAAAAACCTTAATTTATGCTCTAAAGATACTATTTTTACTTTATTTTATTCTTTATTTGAAACAACTTAAATAATAATATGATCAACATGAAGCTTGTACATAAAAATGCATAGAAAATTACAAAAACAATTGCACATAAAAATAATGTATAATGCAACTGGGACACACAGATGAAAAAGTCATAAACCGAACTTCACAGATTAATATCTTCTCCACATGGACTCAAAATTCACCAAACTCACCTTTGTTGTATTTAAAATTAAATTATCTATCTAATGAGGGTGGTTTCAATAAAATCGGAGTTAAGACGCAAAATCTGCCTCTCTGGGGTCCCATTGTTCTATGTTCCAGTATATTCTATTCATATAATTTATCCTTTACATTATTCTCTTCTTATAATTTTAAATAATGTTAAATATTATTGAAAATATATTAAAATACAAACATAAAATAAAACTATTTAAAATACACTAAAATAGTAGTATACTAAAATATATAGGTATATTATACCTATAATGTATATACATATATTTATTTATATATGTAAATAAAACAATAAAAACAAAATAAAAATACATAAATATGTATTTAATTATACAATAAATATATAAACTATGTAAATATGATAATAAGTGCCAAAAATATAAAAATAAAAATAAAATAGGCAAAACATAAGTAAATATACATATAAGTATACTTGTAAAAATTAACACCACCAAATAAGGTTATAAAAATAATTAAAAATCACCATAAAATAGTTTGTAAAATAAGAAACATTTTTCATGTTTTGAATTTAAATTAATAGAATAATTTATTATTTATTATTGAATGAATAATTCTTTTTTACTTCTATTTTATCCTCCTCTAGTATGATGTTGACCAGTGAGATCCCTTCTTTTGTTGGGCACATGTCAACTACCCCTCCTGGAGCCCTACACTTGTCAGGGCCTGTTAAACTCCCCATGTTCCTCCATTTTTCACGCTCGATACACTCATCCATGCCCTACACGTTCTAAACAAAACTTTTTTATTAGATCTCCCTAATTCATGCCCAAGCTCAAGATTCGATCAGTCCTCATCGATTTGAGCACAATCTCAATTGCGAACCAACCTCTTTGTTTGTGTATAAATAAAGCCCTCCTGCAATCCTTTTTGTTTCTGATCCATCTTGGTTCTCCGTAAGTCCAACAAATACGTAGGTTTGAGAGACCTTGGTGGCAGTATGGTCCTTGTCATTTCACAGCGTGGAAAAGGTGGTCGATGATGTGCATCCCCATAGCTTGGAGCTTCACTCCAGCATGAGCATTTTTAGAGCTCTCAGGGATTTGTCAAGGTTTAGGACACTATTATAATGTTCGTTGGAGCACTAGGCTTTGAACACTATTCCACCACCTTTAGCCCATGTTCAAACCTATGACCTCCTTCATCTTCATCTGCATCTTCTCCACCTTTGCAGCCACTCAACTCACCTCGATCTACTTGGGTATCTAGCCTAAACTTCTCCATCCTCTACCCTTTATCGGAGAGCATCCATTCCATCTTCATTTTGACTTAGACAACCCACCAAAAGGACCTACACCTTTTCCCTTGTCCCCCAGAGTTTATTGTGCCAGAAGGTGCTCCAACGAACCCCAGTCAGGGTTTATTCAGTCTAGCAAGAAGACCCCAGGTGCCTAAGCTTCATCTTCACCTCCAAGCTTCCATCGATGGGGTCTTATCCTTTTTGAGTGAACCAGCCTTTGCGGAAACTCGTGGAGTCCATTGAGCATCTCAACATGCGGAGACACCATCAAAGACTGGAAATTTTGTGGATCAAGGCGAAGACCATCAACGGTTCTTCCTAATTCTTGTTGAGAAGCAACGACCATTTGATTCGAGTGGCATCTCAGGTCTTTTTCCAGCCATCATATCGAGCAGATATTTAGTTGTTAGATTGATCTTGGGATCAGAGCTGATCATTGAGGAAGGTGTATCGAGAAATGAGAGCATGCCATGTGTATAACTGACGAGGATATGATCATCCATCCGCATGTCGTTGTGGGTTTTTGCACTTCACACCACTCGCCTTTGTGTTTATTATTTAGTTTTCAAATATTCATCAGAAGTGCAAATACTTTTGTAATATTTCCATCCAGATCCTCACACTTTCCTTTATTTTTCTCTATAGTCTAATCTGCCTCACCTCATGTGTCCATACACATGAGGTAACGGATATTTTTGCAAGGATCCCCCTTTGGGTTCCTTATTTCAAATTGGTCTTAGAAATTGTGGATTAAGTGTAAAATGTTTGGGATAGATTGCATTTTTGGGCTTGGAACATATTTTATTTGCATTTATACTCTTGTTATGCGTTGAATACAATTATATTATCGGAAATATTGAGTGTACACCCATGGATTCCTCTGATATGTTATTAAATGCAGAAAATGTCTTGAGAAATTGCATCTTCTCCTTATGATGTTGTGTAATTTAATATAATTTATTTTATTTTTATGAAATGGTTTTGATTATGCATAATTCTAAGAAATTAGTTTGGATGTCTTAGATCAAACCCTAACACATATATTTTCCTTTAGGAATTTATCTCTATTTGTCTATTTATTAAAAAATAGGAACCTTGCATTTTCCATAGTTTAGACTTTAAAATTCATAAACAATATTTTCAAAAATTCCAAAAAATACATAGGCTTATTTTACTGTGTTTTAACTTTTATCCACCACTAAAAATCACAAAAAAAACCATAAAAACTACAAAAATATAAAATAATTCTAAAAATTAGCAACAATTCTATAAAAATCTAAAAACACTTCTCTTTGTCCTTGATTTTTGCTTATTATATATAAATTATATAAAAATGGTTTTGGGTTAATTATATATATATATATATGTATTTATAACCTAAAACAAGCTCGCATATTTAATATTTTCATTAATTATTATATTTTCTACTTTAAAAATCCATAGAATTCTAAAAATCCTCTTAAAATTACAAAAAAACTTTCGCAAAATATTTAAAATACAAAAATTCCATTTCTTTTATTTTGAATTTAGTTTAAATATTTTAAAAATCCAAAAACATCTTTTATTTCCTTTATTCCTCTCTTATATATAAATATATATTATCTATAATTTTAAAAATATTGTATTTTTATTTATAAAAATAAAATCACAAAAAACATCGAAAAAATCCCTAAAAATATAAAACAAAGTAAAAAACCACAAAAAAATAAAAAGGAAAATACAAAAAGAAAAAAGGCAAGAGATTAGTATTAATTAGTAATAATTATTTACTGAATTGTCAATCTATACATTATGGTCCATGTGTTCGATAGTCTTTATGCACTTGTCACTTTACACCATTTTATAGAGGTTACAATAAAATAAAATTTGACTCACACACCTTGATTGATTAATCTATTTAACTGTGAGTTGATTGTTGATTAACTCCTTTCTTGAGTCTGGTCAGACAACGGCAGCTATCTTATATGTCAGACTAGCAGACTGGCCTAGAAGTGAGTTGTCAATAAGAGAAATAACGTACATGTTAACTTTCTTTGATGATGTTTCAAGGTGTGTATGGAACATCTTTCTTAAAGAAAATTCTGAAGTTCTCTGCAAGTTATAAATTTTTTTTGATAAAAAGTCATGATTGAATTTGTAAAGAAAGTTAATTGATGCCTACAAACACATAATAACAAATAATATACATCTATTGAGTTCTCCACTTATCTTAGAGATGCCGGAGTTCAAAGATGACTAAGGTGCCCAAGTACACTGAAAAAAATAGAGTTGTAGAAAAGAAGGTCCGACATCTTGTAGTGATATGTCAAAGTAATCTACACGCAAAACGTTGACAATGTATGTTTTGGGAAAATGAATGATGACAGTAGTAGATGTGCTTAACCACTTAGATGGAGCTAGGATTTGTATATCCTTTCTAAAATATATCAAAGATTGAGAAAAATCACAAGTTATTTACAGATATTTAGATTTTATTGCTATGTATTCTAATCGGATTTGCAATAAGTCTGTAAAAAAAGCAATATGCACTGTTGTCAAATATGATAATGATAGAAGGTGATGGTGATGTTGTAGTCCATCCATTAGTGAATGTTATACATCATGGAGTGTTGCTTTTTTGATAAAGCATCATCATGATGGTCACCTAATGAGGTTATATTGACATATGAGAATGTTATGAAGCCTCAATAAATAGAATATAGTCCTAAAGAAAAAGACAATGATGTTCCTAACTATATAGAGAGAAGAAAGTGGAGTTCATCAAGAAGCTCTAGAGGAATTTTGACCTAATGAATATGAGATTGGAGAAGAGTCAACCATGCCACCTCAATGATCTACCAGATTATGTAAACCTAATTTAAAATACGTCCATGTTGCAGTTGTTGAAGATGAAGGGTTTCATGAAATCCACTATATATGAAGAGGAATGTAAGTATAAGTGGATATAGAGCCCACTACCAACGTAGGATGAGAGAAGTTGGTTATAGGGTTTGGGGGAGGGGGTTCAAATAAATAAAGTCGCCACCAATTCCCCAGTTCTATAGAATTTTCTTGAGGAGATGAATCTCCAAACCTATGAGTTTTTTTAAGTAGATTAAACTCCAACTCTTTAGATGTTTCTTGAATAGTTTACCATCTGACTTTCTAAAGTATTTCTTATTTTTAAGTCTATTGTGACATAAAAAGAGGGGATCCTCGTTATGAATGGGACCGGCCTGTTTCCAAAATGGAAAGAGTACTCCCTTTTTGTTTCTTTTTAAATTTTACGTTTGTGAACCTCCAAAGCTTCCTTTACAGTCAACCTTATCGAGGTTGAATTCTCGAGTGAAGCTATGGAAAAGGACAGCTAATTACATATCCCAACCACATATATATATAAAGATGAATACTGTAAGATAGATTCTATTAGCTCTACATACCAGAGTGTAGAAGGTCCTCATGTCTCCTCCGACCTCCACCGTAGGGTGGCCTACGACTGTGGATGGACGGAACTCGCACCCTGTCGTGACCGGACGGCCGCCATAAGCAATCCTCAGCTCCACCAGCCTCGCGAAGGGGTCGACCACGTCGCCGACGATGCGGCCCAGCACGAGCGCGTCCCGCTCCCTTCCTCTCGGGGGCATGATCGGTCGTTGGGGATGAAGATGGTCGTGCATGTCCCGTGGAGGATCCCGTGGTTTATATATCGCAAGTCGGAGCAATCAAAGGGGCGGGAATCTCTTTTGTGCCACGTGAAGGTTCGTGTTCGGAGACTAAGGTACCACGTGAAGTTGCGGGCGCATGATTGTGGTTGATAAGCAAGGGAAGCAAGTCGCTCTCTCTACTTCCTTTTCAAGGATGGTCATTGATATTTTCTTTAAATGATATCCTTCATCCAGTAGAAGACATTGTACACTTTTTTTACATATCATGACGGAAATATGAGTCACTGTGCAGGATGATCTGTTAGCTTGACGATGGTTGATATATGTTCGTTACTTTTCAAACATATGGATGACGGAGCTCCACGATAATGGATAACGGGGTCTATAGTTTTGAACTATTTGGATGCTGTAACTTTTTGACGGATATTGAAGGATTAGTCGTGGATTCGTTATCCGACCTCCGAGGCAGATGACAATGCGAGGTAGCTTATTGTCTGTTATCTTGCTTCATCCTTGCCCAAGTTTGTTACTTCTCTTTTTTTTCCTCTTCGTCTTTCTTATGTTGTCCCTTGCAAGTTCTTGATATCTAGTTTGCTTTGGGTTCAGGGATTGGCGAGAGGATCGTCTGCAGTACCGCAGAATCTGCAGTAAAACTGTAGGTGCTCGGAACTGCCCGATCTTAATCGAGCGGTTTGCACGAATTCATACTTTTTTATGAGCTCGTGCCGTGCAAATTCACGTGAACTGCTCGATCAAGATCGAGTGGCTCGCGCGGTTACTCAAAAAGAGGTGAGATGAGGCTCCTCACACACACGTCTCCAAAGATACCTATATATAATTTAGATGCAATAAACGATTACATTTTTAATTATGATTTACATTTGTAGATACCTCATTTTTATAATTTTCAAAACAATTACATTTCAGACATGATTTATAACGTAGGATTATTAAAATAATCATCAAAATCTAGAATATACAAGTCAATACACACCATAAAGATACCCAAACAATGATGAAAACAATTAGGTTGTAAATAAATTTTATGCTACCGAATTAGGGATATAATGGCATACATATAAGCGTAAGTAACACACGCAACACGATCCATCAGCGTGCAAAGGAAGGGGTAAATTTCTCCCCAACCCTTCCACTTTTTTGTTTTATTATTTGGTATTGTAAATGATTATTTTAGTATACAAGTTCCATTATATTTTCACTATGGACCCATTAGCTTTTATTATTTGCATTCTAGTCCATTATAGCTCACCTCATGTGTCTGTGTGGGCATTTTGCAAGGATACCCTCCTAGATTTTCTTATTTCTATCTTGTCCCAGAACTTGCAGATTAAATGTAAAAAACTTTTGTGGAATTTGCATAGTTGATTCTATGAGATTTTTAATTCCAAAAATATCCTAACTAGTGCGCATTTAATGTGAAATATTTAGGTTATTTGCATGAATGGTCCTAAACTTTGCTAGAATATTATGAAATAATATTGAACTTCTTGAAAATTGCATTTGAGCCATGTATTCCCTAAATTAATTTAGTTTTGTATATTTTGTGCGTTTTAAATAGCATTTCAAGTTTAAAAATTGTAGAAAAATCACCTTAATTCCATGTAACGTTATTTTATCGCATATATTTTTCTTGTAGCAATTAAATTAATTTACTATTTATAAAAAATAAAAATCATGATATATTTCCTTGTCTGGTTTTGAAAAATATAAAAATTTCAGCCATCCCCAAAAATACCCAAAAAATACATTTGCTATATTTTGTACTCTTCTAACAAATATCCAAAATAATAAAAAATACAAAACCAAAGCTCCCAAAATTACAAAACCGTTAAAAGTTTATAAAAATCATAAAAAATCTCAAAAACTAAAAAAATATGTTTTAAATTCTTGAATTTCCTTGTTTTTTGTACTTTCCAGGAAAATTGATATCGGGACCTATCTGGTCTGTTATATATTTATTTGGCCCATTTCAATCGACTGATTTTTGTTTTCTTCTGCTTTGTGTGTTCTATTTTTAAAATTATATAAAATTCTCAATAATACCCCAAAAATAGCCAAAAAATGCAAAAAACATTTTATTTTGAATATTTTTACTTTCTTTGATATTTTAGTCTTTCAAAAAACTCAAGTTCCTTTTATTTTGTTCTTATATATGTATATCCATACTATTTATATCCATTAGCTATATATACTATATCTAAATTATTATATCGAAAAGTCTTTCTATAACATTTGCAAAAATGAAAATTTAAAAATAATATAATTAAAAACCCACAAAACATTTGAAAAATAAAAAAAGAAAAAACTTAAGTAGATTACTCACTTTTCCTCTATTCCCATCTGCTCTCAGTGGTTTGACACACTACACTCTTTCTTTGTACATATATTTTTGTAAAGTTAGAATATAGCTTACATATTCTTCATTGCTTATCTATGTTTGTGGGTTGATTTTTGTTAATTATCACATTGACCGGGTACCGAGTATCGTGAGAGCGTCCGACTTACAGATTGTCGGATCTGACTTGCCGAACACCACAAGTGCTCCAATTCCATATGTTAGGTACCTCATTCGAAGAGGTTCAACACCTACATGCACCAATGCCATAAATATCCATTTTTTTGAAATGAAACTTTGGTGGATTTAGATCACTAATGAATCTAGGATTCAACATCTTTATTCTTTTATTTTAGTTTAAAATACTTGCGAAATATCTGTAAAAAAATAATTACTTATCATTTATTTATCATCCATCCTTCATCTATTAATATTATATTTTTATCACTAATTTACACCACAATAAAAATAAAGAAGAAAAAAAAGAAAAAGGATGTATATATGTAATAAATACAGGCTTATCGTAACCTCAAGAGTAGGTCAAGACTTGACCTAATCGACATGGAATAAAGTAGGAGGATATAGAGCCAATAACTTATAATAATTATAGAAAACAAAGTTCACCTTGTACACATTCTTCATTATTTATCTTGCAAATGACTTGTACTATTTTATTTATTATCAAAACAAACCCAAATAAAAATATTTTCTTCTTGCAACTTGTATATAAAAATGTGTTGTAAATAATAAAAATATTTGCCAAAATAAATAATGTACAAAATAAAGGATATAACATTCAAAAAATGTCATAAACCCAGAATTGAATGATCAATATCTACTCCATACTACATCGAAACGAATCAAACTCACTTTCATAATATTTTAAATAAAATAATCTTCCAAATAAAGGTGTTTTCCATAATTTTTGGAGTTTATATGTAAAAGTCAATTTTTTGGGACTTGTTGGTATACTTATAGAGTTGTATATACATATATTTATTATTTTGATTATTTTGGTACATACTGTATTTTTATAGTTTTGTATATATTTTATATTATTATTTAAAATACTAAAAAATAATAAAATCCAAAACTAACCAAAAATAAAATAATGTATTTATTGTGTAGGTACAATGTATATTGTATATATCCCTATTTATTTGCACAATTAAACTAACCCATAAAAAATAAATAATAATATATTTAAAATCCTTAAATTATTATATAAAAAATAAATTATGTAATTATTTGAAAACAATAAATTTAAAATTAATTTGTCGTATATATAGGTATTTTCACTAATGAATAAAGGGTTTTATTTCTTTTTAACCTTTTAATTAATTAATTTAATTTATTAAAAATCACCAAAATTGAGTTCATTAATTGATATATATATATATATGTATATTATTTTAACAAATTTTCATTTGAATTCATTTACTATTTATTTTATATTGATCTTTTTTTAGTTTTGTCTTTTAAAGGTTTTTGTCTTATTCGAGGTCAGTTCCCATTAATTGAACCGGTGTCCGTTGACCCATGTCAACTCCTCTTACTCCTCCTTGTCCCGACTCCATCTAACAAACTGAAGGTTATGGAAAGAACATTAAGCGCATCATGAAAGCATAAAGATCGCATCATATGCTATCGGGAGTGGCTAGACGTACTAGTTGCTCAGTATGACAGAATTTAAAATTTTAAAAATGATGAAATCACACGATACAAGAACACTTCTTGGATCATTTCATCTAAACCACAAAGAATATGTAGGAAAACCTCTTGAAGTGTGGTTATGATCGTAATCTCTAAACGAAGATACCGCCCGTCTCAAGTCCGATAAGATGGAGGATACACTTGCAAGCGTGTTGATGAAACACACCCTTCTCGTAACAAGATATTGATCCAAGGGATGTATCTCCTAATTTCATCATACGAAATCCAAGATCTTCTTCATATACCAGAGGCACTGAGGAAGATGAAGATCTACAAACAATACAAGCGGCGACACTATGACGTAGCAATGACAATGATTTTCTCTAGGGCAAGATGTGGATAGACACTCTTGAAGGAGAGAAGGGGGCGTGTATGAGAATGTGAGTGGGAGAGAGCACTAGCAAATGTTGTAAAAAGAAGAGCCAGGGTTACCTCTTCTTTTATAATATTTAGGGGTCCATGGATCTTAATCCATAGACAACACAAATACAATGGTTGAGATTGATTTGTGTTTCTTTCAATGGCTATAATATTGTTGTAAAAACACAACAACAATTAATTAAATTAAATATATTGAATAATTGTAAATGTAAATTATTTCAATCAAATCAATAAGCAAGGAAGGAATAGGAAAGAGGAAAATCTCCTTCCTAATGAGGAGTGGATGACCACAATTTAATTAGGACTCAATGGTGGTCAACCACCCTCCTCACATGGACGTTGCTTTCCTTTTCCAATTATGTGAGATATGTGATTATCCTGAAATCTACCCTTTTAATAATGTCGAGTTTACGATTTCATTGCAGTCAGATAAATCCAGATCGATAAAAAATTAACCGCATGGATCGATGAATCGTCGAATGAAATTAATGTGCAGTTTTATGTTTGTTTAACATGGGCAATCCCCGGGGTCTACTCAAGGAGGAAAAGGAACACTTTGGATCAGATTAGACGAATTAGATCACGATTTTCCAAGTGGAATTTTTTTTGTAATTTTTTATGCAATAAATGCCAATGCACAAATGCAGATTAAATTAGGTTAAAGAAAATAACCGACTTAGCCAAATTTAATTTTAATGTGAAATTAATCCAAATCAACCAAGTGGTATTTTTCCTAAAATCTAATCTAACGACGAATGCAAAATGTATTTTTTGAAATTTTGGGCTTAAGATGCATAAATGAAAGCTACAATCTTTTTTGGGGGTTTTTATGCAATTTTTCATGCAAATGATATGAGAAAATTATGAAAATTTTACTGGAAGATAAACATGATGAAAGTAAGCTACATTAATCTTTTTAGAATTATTTGTCACTTTATGATTTTTTATGATTTTTGACTGAAAATAGAGAGAGTGTGAGTATTTAATTCCTAATTAATAAAAAAACAATTTTTCGATAGAGCGATTTCTCTCAAAAAGATATTTTCATTAGAAATCTAGATAGTTGAAATTTTACAAAAATCTTATTCGTAGATTTAATTAAAAATCAATTACAAAAGTCACTCTAGAATTTATTTTATGCAAAAGACAACCCCAATCTAGATAAAATTTGGATAGAAATTAAAGCACACTTAAAGACATTAACTACAATTTTTTTACAATTTTTGTATCAATATATATATATATATCAGAATTCAGAGCTTAAATAGGTAAAATATCACTTATTTTCAAACTCTGATTTTTAATAAATAGTCCGTTTCTTACACAAATATAATAAATAGACAAAATCTATAGAATTAATTGCTCAATAACATGCTATTTTTGTATTAAAAATTGGTGCAAAAATAATGTCCAAATTAGAACATAAATGCAGGGATGTCTTTGCAAGACATAATTAAAACTGTATGAACTGATATGTGAACATGGATGTTTTTGTAAATAATGAAAACTAACGAACTAACTATATAATTTTTACAAAAAAAATAAAAATAAACAAATGAAATGGACCTAGCACGTGGGTTTGGAATCCATGTTTTAGGGCACGCAGCGGGAACGACGCTATGGTGTGCATGGTGAGGTCGCGGGAGGGCCCGCGGGCGGCGCAAAGGTGGCATGGTGGACGACCTGGGCAGAGCGAGGGCGAGATGGCACTGGGGCATGCATGGTGTGGCATGAAGACAACATACGGGAGGAGGAGGGCTCGAACGCGGAAAGGAGGGCTGGAATGCGAAAGTCGGTGGAGGGTGCAGGTTCGGCGGCAGCGACCGCTGGGGCTGGCGCATGATGCGGGACGCGTAGAGACACGAAATAGAGGCGGTGGTGCAGCTGCGCCTTAAGATGGAGCTGTGGCGTCGACCGCGCACAACCGAGTGACATGGAGTACACGCTCGACATGTGGAGGGCAGCAGCGGGGGATGGCAGTGACGTCGTGTGTGGCAGGGCCGCATTGGATGATGGTTGAGGAAGCTCGGCCAGGGGGACAGTTGGTGGCCTGGAGGCTGGTGACCTGAAGGCTGATGACGGGGGGATGGCTGCGCTGCTGCCTTTTTTGTATTTTTTTGTATTTTTTATGATTTTTCTTTATACACAGGGAAAAAAGTGTGAAGAACTAAAACAAAAAGGCGGTGATGATGATTGCGATGGTGGGTTTTTTTATGAAAATATTTTGATGATGAACAATAAGGAAAAAATATGTTAGATAAAATAAAATGAAAGGATGAAGATAGGATAGAAAATTTACCTATGATTTCGCCAGATGGAGCTATGATGTGCGGCTCCTGTCATCACCTCGATCAGCTCCGGGAAGAATCAGAGCACAGAAGCTGGACGAGCTTCGAAGAAACTCGTAACGGTGGTGTGGACCATCAGATCTCGCCTTGAGGTTGTCGTTGGTCAACTCATCTCCTACAGCTGTCACCTGATGGTTAAAGGGACCCAACCTCACTTCTCTCGAAAACGGCGGATGATGAAAAATGGAGGAGGAGACGTGAATATAAAGAGGAGGAGGGAGTTAGAAAAGAGGTGGAGAAGATGAAGGAATGGTGGAGGAAGTGGTGACTTGGAGTGGGGAACAAGAAAAGAAGAAGTAAAAGGGAGAGATAGAAATAAAATAAATAAAAATATAATATAAGTAAAATAAGTAGACTACTAAAAATAGTATTGTAATATAAATAATTAAAATAGTAATAATAAAATAATAATAAAAAATCTGAAAATAAAAAAATGGGGGGCATGTGGTGGCTCCAGGAGATGCCACGTGTCGCTCCCAGAAAATTCAAAAATTAAATGTAAAGAAAAATCAAAAAGAAATAACAAAAGGGGTTAAATCAAAAAGTGGTCAACACAAAACTTGCTCTTCTCAACGAGATCTAGAAGTTTCTTGAAGGATTGAAAATCAAATGAAATTATATGTACAAAGTGTATTTTTGGGTGGTACCTTATAGGTATAAAATACCACATTTTTGTCTTTTACATTTTTGTCATTTTTAAATAAGAGAAAAATCAAAATAAAAATAGAGAATATATGAAAGAAATATTTTTATTACAACTTAATCTTTTCTTGGATTTTTAATAATTAATAAAATAAAAGGATAAAATAAAAGGGCAAAAAGGTCAATGTGTACAATATACAGTAGGGGCCCAAAACCCAAGTTTCACATACGATCTTCGATTTTAATGAAATTGATCTTGTTTTGAAGGTCTCTGAATGTATATTACTTTAAAAGTGAGTAGACCTAAATCGAACTATGTATGAGAGAGATATGCACATTTTAAGGCTCCTAGCTTCAAACTTGGATTCGGGTTTTATTGGTCAAATTTGCAAGCTAGTAATTTTTGATATTTTTCTTTAATTAGTGTTAGTAATATATATATACTATAGAGTTGATTTTATTGAATTTGGGTTTAGTATAAAACATATACAAATAGGTGAATTTATTTATATACATGTGAATATGTACAAGTGATTTTTGGCTCATTGTCTAATGGAAATATGAATTCTAAAATGCATATATTATTTACACATGCATGAATGTTAATAATGCAATATAAGTGGAAATATGCAGCTAATTACTCGGGAACAAAGATCTATTTTCAACTTTTAGAGTGATGAATCACATATTCATCAACCCCCCTATATTAAACCTTGCTCGTCCCCGAGCAAATAAAATGAAATGCAAGAGTGAAATGATTTTGGGTTCCATACCAAGGTCATGAACAAAAGGTGAAAATGGAGCTTGACTCGACTTTTGGATCAATTGTGTGGCTGAACCTTATTGGGATCTGAATTTAAAATCTAACAACCTTTAAGTTCCACAAATCTTCTATTCAAGACGCCTCAACAGTCAGGTCAGAACAAATCCTCATACGCAAATTTTGATGACCATGAACCTTATAGTATAAGTGAAATATAGCTCTCCTCATAAAAATGGCAAAGAACCAGCCTCCTCTAACAAGGTAACTCTAGTTCCCTGGTCCAGTAACTCTTTCCTCGATGAGCGGTGTATTCCCTTCTAAGTTCAAGTGCAACCGTCTCAAGAAGCGGGGGTGGAGAGAAGAATGGGCGATAGCCAGTGTAGCTAGCTATTCTAGGATGCTTGACCAGTGTAGCCAAGTCATCCAGCTGCAGGCTTCCATGGTATGAGGCTTTGAAGCATATGCCTTTTAAATATACATACTCTGGCAGGCATTTTATTTTTAATCAGGCCTGCCCATTTTTTTGGAGTTCTCTCTTTTCTTTTCTATTCTCTTTTTTTTCTTTTGAACTATATACAAGATGCATCATGTACATCAGGAGTTTTTCTCCTTGAGGCAGTAGACTATCCCTCTTTTGGAGCTTTATTGCAACCCACAACATCCTATCCTTAGACGTCAACACCACCAGACTAGGTTGAGATGCACTACCCTCCCTAGAGGAGGATGGATGTTTCCACCCGTGTGCTACTCCAAGCTAAAGGATTCTACCTCCTCGCCACCTCATCAATGAAGAGTTACTGCATGGTGCTTGTCCAAGTTAGGTCACTGTCTAAAAGAATCATGCGTGTGCGCGAAACATTCTACTTAGACTAATCAAGATGGCATGCGAACATAGACTTGCAGACTCAAAGAATTAAGCCACTTGACCTGAAAAAAATCTTAACTCCAGTTCCTATAAGGTTCCTATGAAATTAGGTAGATTAAGGTCAAATCAAATCCATCCTCACCATCTATTCATAACTTGGTTCATAACCCACTAATTTTCCACTTTGCATATGCATGATATGCATATGAATTAGATGACATGCTACAAAGACGAATGAAATGCAAGACTCTTTTTTTTAAATTCAAGGATGATATGCAAGAGTAAATAAGAAGTCTTTATTTTAAACATTTTGTCTTATTTTCTAGTATACAACAATTTTTACAAGAATATTATTTATAACAATTTTTAGTTTATACAACTTGTACATAGTATACAAAGTATACAAGTATACAAGAAAACTTTTTTTGGTATACATCCTATTTTACAACAAATTTTACAAAAGTATTATTGACAAGAATTTTACAACTTTTTTATACAAGTATTATATTATACGTATTATACAAGTATACATGTATTAAAAATTTTTCTCAAATTTTACCACCTCGTAATTATTGCATAATATATAAATACGTGAAAATATGCGAAAGTACAAGCTATGAGTAAAGTATATATGTATTATATACATGCCCCCTATACTTAGCATGTGTTATGTCCTCAGAGTACGAAAAGCGAGGAAAAAGACATAGCTTGTGCTAAGCATAGGAGAGATAAAATAGAAAAAAAAAGTATAGAAGTCGCTCCCCCTATACTTAGGCTCTGACAGCCTAAGTGTAGAAGAAGATAAAAAATGGGGCGGACGAGGTTAAAAGGGGAAATGGACAGTATATACATGGCGGGCATCGGTTCCCCCTATACTTAGGCTTTGGTCGGCCTAAGTATAGGACAGGAGTGGATGTGAGAATCGATGAGTATCTGGAGGATGTACAACGAATGGTGAATAGATTCTGGTCACTCTCCCCCCTATACTTAGGATCTAGTCATCCTAAGTATAGCAATACAATGAAACGATATGGAGCCGGGGCGAGTGATTCAAATCACTGGGGAGGGATGGAGAGAAAGTATATACAAGGACTGAGAATATACAATGATCAAGAAGTTTTGTGACGAACCTTCTTGCGTGAACGAGGAGGTGAGGAATATACAAGTGTGTCGCTGTCGGAATCATCCTCTGATGAATAATAGTGAGGTGTAGGGATCATCCAACGAGGATTGACACATGGCTGCTTGCTTAAATACTGCTTAAGAACATCTGAACTGAGCTCACTCATATAAATCACCTTATCCGGACTAGATGAGGACTCCTCAGAAAATTCCTTCTCCAGTATGTTGAAGGAAACTTTCTTAGTCGGTTTTCTAGAACCTGAATCATTGAGAGGGAGATGAGAGCGACGTGCCTTGAGAGGTTCGGGGGAACACCTCGAGGAATCAATTCTCGACTTCCTCTCACTAGATATCCGACTATAAAAGGGAATAACTGTGTTTTTATGTGGAGTTAGTTTAGTATTGATTGTTTCCTTTGAAGGTCTGGGATGTAGTGTGGTGCTGACCATGGGTTCCTCATCAGACGAGTGACCATAGATTGTAATATTCCTGAAGAGTCAGCACACGTCTCATGAAGGTGCTAGTGATCTCAGTTGGCTTGGCATTATTGAGCTCTTGTGTCGGATCATCAAAATGGTCAAGGCAATCAACAATGGTCGTGTCTGACTCAATGATAGCTTCTGGTCGTGAGTCCTCCTGAGAAGCTGTCACAGTGGTGGTGCAAGCAATTGATGAAGTGGAGGTGTGGGGAGTCTCAGAACCAACGGTCATCCAGATAGTCGGTCTCTCAGGTGTTACAGAGAGGTGGGACTCATCTATTTCTTGATGGTTACCGCTGTCAGCGGATGTGTGGGTCACCTTAGAGTAAAGTGTATCAAAGAAAGGATGAGGTCGGAGCGTTCCCAATGCTGAAAAATCAATCTCCCAAGTCTCATAATCTATAGTCGCCTTAGATGAGGCTAAGAACAGCTTCCCGAGAATAATCGGAGATGGGTGAACTCTCCTCGGTGCTCAATGTCAATGACTGTGAAGTCTACCTAGAGTAGAGAACTTTAGAAAGTAACCATGACTGAAATATTTCCTCTAGACCGTTTGATGTATCGATCAGCCAGCTGAACGATCTCTCTCGACTTTCTGATTGGCCTGAGTTTGAGCTTGTCAAACACAGAGGTCGGGAGGATATTTATCGGAGATTCATCATCGATTCTTGCATGGATAAAGATAGTGTCTTTGATTTCACATTCAACCCTAGGCAACCACTTTACTCTACAGCTTTTGGCCTTTCTCCCCATCACTAAGGATGTGGTCATAGACACTATGTGTCTCTCAGTCCTTGTTCTCTTATTACGCAACCTCTTGGGCATCAATTTACTCTTTACAAATCTCTTAAGGTCGGGGAAGTGATCTATGGCCTTTATTAAGGGAAGATTAAAATCAATTTCTCATCAAGTGCTTCCCTTAGGACATGATCCAAATTTTTTACGTCTTTTTCATTTTTATTTTTTATGTGTTTTTCTGATTTTTCAATGTTTTTGGTCTTTTTGGGATTTTTGATTTTTTTGGTATTTTTGATGGGCAAATGATCAGACTCTGGATTGGAAGGTAAGGGATTAGTAGAAGAGTAAGATAGAAGTGACTCGAGTTGTACATGATGTGTGGGTTCCCTAATGTTCGCTCTGTTTTCAACCTCAAACTACTCACTTCCTTTTCCATTTTCATACCCAGGCTGGCATAATTTGAGTGCAATATTTCCATGACATCTCTTAACTTTTTACCAAATGATCATTTTTCTCAATAAGTCTAGAGATTTCATCCTCCACAAAATTCTCATGACAAATCATGGGAGAGTTCTGCTCAATTGGAGGATACCGCTGAGATATTGGGGTCTCATACTCAACATACCTAGAGTTTGGCATGTAATGCTGGGTCGAGTATGAACCATTTGAATGGCAGATGTTGGTCGTAGCCTCATATGATGGAGTCAATAAAGAGGGGGCTTGTAGGTTGAATCCATGAGTCCAATCCTCTGGTTGCATAGACTCTCTAAATGGATGGGAGGAGAGCTAGTCAATGTAAGATTGATCACTAAATTCAATTGAGTCAGGAAGATCATTAGGTGCATGCCTCTCCATTCGGTATGTTCGGTTGACCAAGTAATTCTGCCACTCATCTGTCTCAGCAGTGGCTTGCTCTTTATATGGTTTGTTGATTCCAGCAAGCTCTCGAGATAAGGATAGCCAGTCCAAGATGGAAGGGGATCCGGAGTGTTAGAATATGGAATAGGTGAGAGATGCGAAGAAGTGGAGAAGTCAGTCGAAGTTCTTACTTCATAACCGGGTCCAGGTGGAACCGACCACAGGTAGGGGTCTCCCGTGGATGGCAGAGGATACATGGAAAAAGTAGAAGGCAAAGATGAATGGTATATGGTTGCGGAGAAATGACCAGAGGTGTATGGGGACCCATATCCCGACATCTTGAGGAGGAAATAATGAATGTAAGCAGATCAAGGTAGAAAACATGAAACATGCAATTACACAGGATAACACGCACTGACAGACACAAAGACAAATGCAAGAGCAAACCCTAAGTTCACACTCAACACGATGATGGACCCGAAATCGAGTCTGATTAGTCTGGTTGATTTTAAGTGTGAATTTTCAAGCAAGTAGAAAATGTTACGTGGCCTATAGGGAAGTCGGCTCAAAGCCAGATGCGTCTTCCCTGTTTAACCTGTCGCCTAAGATACCAGTGCCCTTCCTTTCTTCGCTCCTATCCCAAGCTGATGAGTTCAAAAACTTACCCCTATCTACCTGCGAACATACAGAGGCTGACAAGGCTAAGAATTCACCCCGAAGGGTTACTAGCAACTTGTCGCGGAGCATCGATGGTTCACAACTATCTACCTTCGAACAGGTGGAGGTTACTTGGCACTAGTCAATGAACCTGAAAGAATTCAACTTGTGATATTTGCTAGGATCGGGGTACGTGATATGGAAGGCGGGGATTTTGGCTCTGCCTTAGGGTGTGCACACACACTCTAGTGCCCTCACTCAGCCTGCAATCAAGGTCGAGGTTACTCTCCCGCAAACAAGAGTTAATTTTAGTCAATTTTTTTGTCCAATTCAATTAGCAGTCCAGATTTTAGAGATTAGTTGTCACTTTAATTAATCCATACAAGCAATCACATCTATTGTCCAGTCCCAATTCCTTTATCCTAGCTTAGAAAAATCGAGAGAGAGAGAATCGGAAAAAGCCGATGCGATCGAGAAAACGATGATGAATGCTTGAGTAAGAAGACTTGTAGTGCCTCCAACTCTCTACAATGCGGGATGCAATACTGAATTGAAAATTTTACACTAAATGGAATGCAAGCGAGAAAGCCACTCCTAGACAAGCAGTTCAATTAGTGAGTGAAGAACATGTTAGATTTGGCTAAGATCTGCGGTCCAAGTGCATCTTTTATGTGTGAAGTGTGGTCCAAGAATTTTACGAGCACAAACAGATCCTAAAATAGCTCTAAGAGTGCAAGTGCATGTCCTATTCTACGCAAAGCAATCCACACAGCACACGGGGACACGTTTTTATTATTCACTTACACACGCGAGAACCCAAACAGGAACCACTTGAAATGCAAACCTTTTTTTTTACAAACTAACGAAAATAAAAATCTTTTTGGCGTCTCAAAAACTGACTTGATCCAAGAATCGTCGGCCTCCAATGCACTTCGAGATGCATCCACTTCAAGAAAGCCGCTCCAAGTCCACCGAGACCTCGCACAAAAAGATACCTATTGTTGTCACATGGGTCAGAGTAATGGAGATGGAAGAGGGGTATGCGAAATGGTGGATGGTCGTCAATCGAGGTGGTGGCGAGGCTTTATAGGAGAAGGATGGAAGCAGTTATGCGAGGGTGGTGGTCGGTGTAACAGTAGTGGAAGAGAATAGGAGGCATCGACCAACGGTTACGAAAAGTGGAGGTGACAGATTAGGCAATGTGGGAGGCATAAGGAGGAAGGGTAGGGGGTCATGTGTCGTGCATGTGAGTTTGGAGGGAGAGACGACACGTGCGGGGCACATGCTGGATAAAGAAAGGGAGGCATGGTGGGGTGTCACGTGTCACACACATGACCTGGAGTAAAGACATAGAGAGAGGAAATGAAAGAGAGAGGATAGGAAAGAAAAAGAGAGGGAAAATAAAAAGAGAAGAAAGGGGCAAGAAATTTAAAAATAAAAATTAAAAAAAGTAGAACAAAAAATAAAAATTGAGATTAAAATAAAAAATAAAAAATAAATAAAATTAAATATTAAGTAAAATAAATGAAAATAAAAAGAAAAATTAAAAGAAATAGTAAATGAAGTCAAATGAAAGGTAGTTAATATAAAAGTTGCTTGTCTCGACGAGATCTACAACTTCTGTGACGGACCCAAAATCAAAAGAAGTCAATTATACAAATCATTTTTTGGAAGTACTTTGTAGATAATAAAATACTGTATTTTTGCATTTTGTAATTTTTATATTTTTAATTTGATTTTAATTAGCGAATCAATTTATTACAATATATACATAATTAATTTATTTTTTATGGATTTGTTTGCCTAAAAAACTCTAAAATAAAAATGACAAAGATAAAATATGCACAAAATATACAATGTCAGATATTTGAATTTACTCCTTATTTTCTATTTTTATGGGTTTTCATTCTTTATACTAAGTTAGTTAAATAGTGAAAGAATATAATAGAAAAAGAATTAGCTTACAAAATTATTCTGTGTACATGAAATAATAGGCTCTAATACGGTAAAAATAATACATATTTTAACCCTAATTTAGTACAATCAGTGAATGTTAATAAGTCAATTTTAGGGGATTTAATTAGTGATTTATTAACAGTATTTTTCTAAGATGTCCATATAAAGTAGATGAATCATGGATTCATCATACCCCTATACTTAGATATTTACTTGTCCCCATGCAGTTTTAGTGAATTAGACGATTGTATCCTTGAATGTACAAGTGTGAATTTCAAGAATTGTCTTTTTAATAAACCTTAGTTTTAGTGGTCCTACAATCTTAAATTGAACCAAACTCTAGTCAAAAGGAATCCAACTTCTATAATTATTAGACTCTGTGAATCCATATAACATAAGCGATATGAAGTTTAGTGTGTAGTGCAGTCATAAGAGTCGAGTTGAACATCACTCAAAGTCCTAATCCAAGAGACTCTCCTCAAAAACCAATTCTCAACATTAGGGAATAAATCAGTTCTTGCATTCAATCTACCATATCAGTAGTTTGTCAGACTTGAAAATGTATATGTGATGAATCTCCACTTCATCACCTTTATTCTTTGATTTTGGCCTTTAAACCCTAGCTAAATGCAAGTAAATATCATTATTTTTCATAAATTAACATTCATCATTTATTGTATAAACATTATATAAAATACATTGTTTAAATCCAAAATAAAAGAAGAAAGAAAAGAAAAGAAAAATAAATAAAATGTCTGAGGTATTTTATTACCATAAACCCCCAAGATCTAGGCATCATGACGACATGATCAACGAAAATACATATATGAATATACTATACTTATACATGAATAATTAATACCCATGTTTATTTAAGTGTACAAAATACATTAGAAAAATACAAAAAAACATATTTGTGTATATTAAAATAAGTTATAAGTTTATAAATTAAGAGTACAGATCAATAATAAATAAAAAATACCTATAAATGGACATCGAAAAAGTAGCTTGTAATGAATTAATTGGTAAAAATAAATAAAAATCACAATAAAATACTACATAAATTAGTAGATATTTTTTAAGTTTTAACAAATTTAATATTTTATTTTGAATTATTATTGAATTTTGAATCTGTTTTGTCCTTATGCGGATGATGTAGCCCAATAAGAGCTCGCTAACAATTGACCTCGGTCAACTCTTTGACCAAGGTTGTAATATGTGTCAGACCTCGGTTGGCCCTATCCTTCTTGGATTTTTTGCAGCTAGACCTTGCATCCATTTGGGATGGTCTCTTCTTGACTTTTGATCCTTGATCCTCGCAGTTTCACACTGAAGCTCCCTCTCGATCAATGGGTCATCACCTCAGGCAGAGGTCGTCGTCAAAGTCTCCCTATATATAACATCGCCTCCCATATTCCTTGATCTATTGATCCCTCTTTCGCCAACTCTAGCCCTAGATCGAATCATGGTAATAGCAGGGTTCTCTCTAGTTGTTTAGTAGTGTAGCTCGGTGTCAAATTGAGGAGGTCGAAGCTCCACTGTCTCCTCTGCCTGAAGCTCTGCTCCATGTGTCTAAGGTATGGTAAGTTTCATTATTTCTTCACCTTTTGATCCCTAGCAGTAACAGTTTTTTAGATTTATATTTTATTGGCTTCTATCTTGTCAATTCCGTCGTGAAATCCAACATCTTTGTACGACGTAGCTTCTGCTCCATCGTCGTACCTCGTCCATATCAGTCACCATATGCCTCACCTATCACCTCCATTTTCTTCCCTATCACCCTTCGCTCATCCTATGCACCTCTATTTACCCTAGTCTTGCACAAATTGGGGGTCTAGGTCTCCCCTCTCTGCCATCTGCCGAAGACCTCCGTCCGACCACTTCACACCTTCATTTCACCGCCTAATGTTCCCAGAGCATCACATTTTTGTCCCTGTGCTTACTCAATCGGAAATGAGGCAAGATGGTATCCTGGTAGGGTTCGTCAAATCGGATAAAGAGCTCATGGGTGTTAACCCTCGTCAGAGCCTCTCTGATGGATGCTGACCCATATTGAGGAGTCTTTGAGAAGCTATAGACTTCTAGGAACCTCCATAGCCCTTATATAACACAAGTATGTACTAGAGTCATCGAGGAGACCCGAATGAAGTTCTCCTGGGTCATGTTCTTCTTGAGTTCTTCCACCACACTTCATCGAGGAGACCCGAATGAAGTTCTCCTGTGTCATGTTCTTCTTGAGTTCTTCCACCACACTCCTCCAATGTTCAATTGAGTCCCATCTCCAAGAGTTGCAGGTGTTGTCCGATGAATGGAACCCAAACCACCAGATTTCCAACAAGGATCTAATCTCAGTCGAGCATCAGCGAACCGGTACCAACTGCTAAATGAAGGCCACGTTGGTAAGTGAAGCAACACCCGTCGTTCGTCAATGCACAGATTATGGGAATTTTGCACAGATTCCCTTATAACTTTTCTATTTTTAATTCTAGTCTTGAAACTTTCATTTGACGTATAAATTTTCATGTAATATTTATTAAATGGGATCCTTCACTTTCCATTATTTACACTTTAGTACATGCCAATGAGGTTCATGTGGCCATCCACATGAGTTTGGCTATTTTGCATACATACTCCTCTGAGTTTTTGTATTCATAATTAGTCCGTATTTTTGCTAAAATAGTGTAGTACTTTCTGTAAAAATTAAATCTAGACCCTCAAACTCTATATTAATTACAAAAATAAACTTTTGGTATATATTATTGGAATTTTTGGAGAAATATCATGTTTTACCCATGTACTTCTTCGAGGTAATCGGACTAGGTCCTCCAACTTTATATATTCATAAAAATGTCCCTACCAGTATGAATTTTTTTGTAGCTTTTATTTTGTTGAAAATAGCTCCCGGCCCTTAAGAATTTGTGGAAAATTTCCATAAATACTTTGCATATATATATCTACCACATATATTTTAGGTTAGGTATTTAGGAGTTATTTTCTATTTATAGAAATTCAAAAATAGAGCTATTTTTCCTTATTTATCTTAGAAAATTATAAAAAAATATAAAAATATCCTGAAAGATTATAAAAAATTAGAATTAGTTTATTATTGTATTTTGAGCCTACATATTAAAAATCACCAAATTAGGAAAAGAAAAGCACCCAAAATTTGAAAACTCCAAAATCCATCTAAAAATTATAAAAAATCCTACAAAAAATAAAAAGATTGTGTTACTGTCTTTCAGTTTTGTCTATTGTATTAATTAAATTTTTTTTGGAAAATTTTGACTGTATTTAGTATTGTTAATTTCCAAAACAATTCGAGCTATTTATTCTATTCATTGTTGTGCCTTCTTTTTAAATTTAAAAATACCTAAAATTCGTAAACAAATCCCCCAAAAATCACAAAAATAGTAGAAAAATATTAAAAAAATACAAAAACATTTATTTATGCAAATTTTGATTATGTCTAGTTGTATTTATAAATATATTTCCGTACATTTCCTATATAGTTATATATAAGTCTATATTCTATATTAAAGAGAAAAAGAAAAGTAAAAATTATAAAACTCTAAAAACAATGAAAAATAAAATTAAAACAAACTAAAAATTTTAAAACAAACATAAAAATTACATATATAGATATCCACAAAAATTTCAAAATCCCAAAAAATACCCGAAATCATTTATTATCTTATTTAGTCCATTGTGTTTGCCTGTCCTCCATTGTTTCATTTGTTCGACCCCTATTTTACTTGTCCATTATACATTTCATTGTAGGATATAATAAATTATTATTCATACATTGTGTAGATTAATTTTTGATTGATCACGTGATCTTTTGAGCGATCACCTCAATGACATTTTATCTCCGCATGCCGTGAGGATATTATTTTAGTCTCTCGCCAAACTCTTGTCATCAATATGACAGGCTATATGATGTAGGGCATAGATTTGTGTATTTTCTTCTCTCCCTCACATTGGAACAAGAAGCCTCTCGAGTTCCTTATTACTCAACACATGTATAGTTTTAGTTGTTGATTGTTGTGTCCGTCAAGAGTTGTTAAGTCGTTTGTACTTATTTTCTTGGGAGTATGCCAGGGTGTGTCTTCTTTAAGTATCTAATACACTTACACCCAAACTTTTATTTCTTATAATGTAGAGCCTTTTTTGAGGTACTGGCCCAACTCTTTTGGCCTAATTAGCTTTGTTCCAAGTGGACAATTTGAAATGGTTAGGAACGTTCACCTTTGATTGAAGCTCTTTGACTTTAAGTTTGTAATTGAGAAATCATTTTTAGGCTAACTCCATTTCTTTTACCAAGTTTTGACACAATGATTAACAATTATTTAATTTCATCACTCCATGGCAAATAGGACAATATCAAAAGATAGCATGCAAACTTGTTCCCATACTGGCTAAGGTTTGCTAACACTCAGGTTTCATGAAGCCTTCATCGATTTTGTCTCATCCTCGAGCATCGTTAAATTAGGTCTAGACTCAAATCTCCAGTCCCAGTTCCTCAAGTGAAATCTCAACTCATCTCATTAATCACACAGTTGTGCAGGTGATGTGTTGATCATATTCTTAGAAGGTAGAGATTAAGAGTGCAATATAGAGCTCATATATTTCAAACATAGGGAATTGTGGATTATTAAGTCTCGAACCCTAATGACTAAGATCAGTTAACTCTTAATCAAAGGATTTCATAAACCAGAGTTTCTTATAATCCTCAATTCTTGAGTGAAAGTGAAGGTGTAAGGGATAAAACCTTAAGTTAGTTTTTTCGAAATTTTATACGATTTTTATGATTACTTATCTTTTTATATCCCTAATTTTGTAAAAAGTTTTAAAAATAGGTTTTATTTACACAAAGAAATTTTGTATAATATACATAACTTATTTCCACACCCGATTTTTGATGTGAAAATAATTAAAGTATTAGCTATGGATAAACTATATAGAATATATACACACAGCCCTATACTTAGCTTATGTTATCCCCACATTGTGCAAAGTGAAATGTTGACATAGCTTGTACCAAGAATAGTTGAGTGAAAAGAAAAGGAAGTCGACTCGCCCCCTTATACTTAGGCTTTATAGGGCCTAAGCATATAAGAAGAGCAGAAATGGGGCTATCAAAGATGAGAATAAAGAATAGAATTTATGTATACACAATGATATCGGTCCCCTATACTTAGGATCAGATCAGCTTAAGTATGAAAGAGCAATCACAGATGGAGGACCGAGTTGATAAGAGGTGGATATACAAGTGATCGACTGAATCTTCTAGCTACACTGAAGACGATGGGTTCATTTATCGAGGTTTTGAAGGATATGGGGAAATCCTCAAGCGCATCACAGAAGCGTAATGATCGTATCATATACGATCATGAGCAACTAGTTACAGTAATTGCTCGATGCAACAGAATTTTTAAATTTTTAAAGGGATGAAACCACACGATCCAAGAACATTTCTCAGATCGTTTCATCTAACCACAACAAGGATATTGGAATGCCTCTTGGAGCATGGTTGCGATCTAGCCTCTAAATAAAGAGACCTCCTGTCTCAAGTCCGATATGTCAAAGAATACACTTGCGAGTGTGAGGATGAGTCACGTGCTTCTCACAATCCAAGTTGATGTCCCAAGCAATGGATCTCCTGATCTCATCACATGAGATCAAACACCTTCTTCATGAGTGCCATGCACCAAAGAAGATGGAGAGACAATAGTCTTCGAAGTAGAGCACAAGGGCAAGGCAACGACGAAGACGGTCTTCTCTCTATGAGAGTGGATGACCACTCTTGATAAGAGAGAGAATATGCGTGAGAATAAAAGGAGAGAGAGATAGATAGTTCGTGTGATTTCATGTATATATGTCAAAGAGAAAGGATTGCCTCTTCTTATATAGTGTTTTGGGAGTCCACGGATCTCAATCCATGGACAACACGCAATCAACGGATTAGATTGATTTGTGTTTTTATCAATGGCTAAGATGTTGTTGTAAAAACACAACAACTAATGATTTAATTTTAATTAATTTTTATTGATACATCAAAAAAATTAATTTCAAATTAAGTCATCTTTGATAAGAGAAAAGATAATGACGAGAATAAAACAATCTCCTAAAAATAGGGGACGGCTACTCTTTTCCTCATGGAGAGTTGTAGCCCTCCATTTCTCTTTTGTGGACTTGATCAATCTCTTCAAATTATCATGAGATCTACTTATCTCATGATACATATCATTATCTCTTGTTGATAATATTTTTACCAAAAAATAATTCCAAATTATCTTATGAAAAATATCAACCATGCCATTGAAATTATGTGAATCGCATTCACAACCCAAAATAAAAAAATGTAATTATATTTTCAATTAATCCTTTTAATGTGAATCCAATCCACATTTACAATTAACCAATAAATATTATTTACAAAAGTCTCTCACTGATATATTATAAATCTCATTTATAATATACATGGATAATTGGATAGTACTACCATATTATCCAAATCCACAATAATTACATCTCATTTTATTATATTGGATAATCGTTCTCATGCATATAGATAATGTCAATCAAATTCACATTATTCATGATAATTAAATCACTGTCAATTATCCATTTCTTATTGCTTGGACATAATTCAACTTTGGAATTATTCTTGAACTCTTTCAAGAATAATGCGCTTTCTCCGCAGATGCTTGGAGATAAGGACATGGCGATTATATTATACCACGTATAGTGACTTGGATATTGAGATCACATCTCAAATCCAGATCCCACGGACCTCTCATAGATGCTTGATTTAATCAAGGTCGTAAATCTAATCTTCTCATTACATCTGAATCTCAATCAGATCAATGTCCAACATTTGGACCAAGATCAGATTACTTCTCAACTGAGAGGTCACTAAAATCCAGACCTGTTTCATCACTCCCTCGTAATGGAAGCGTCATGGTTAGACAATCGTTTCAGATCACATCACCCTCATGTATTTCCAATACATGTACATCATGAATACTGGAAGACTTATGATCAACCCGAAGATATAGATCAATTTTATTCTGTCTTCTTTAGGGTTTAATCATCAAGTTTCTCAATCTTGGTCATTGGTATTTGGTATCGATCATATGCTTTCCCAAAGCATATATCATAGCTTCAAATTCTTGTCATGCTTCCAAAGCATGACGACCATGCATGGAATTTAATATGTCCCAATACCTCATGAGTGAGCTCATATCTTCCGGTTCACAAGTGAACCTGTATAATCCCTTTGAGAGAATGTATTACTCATATGCCCTTACATGCACACCAGCTCGCCGGTGTATAGACCTTGGTTAGGTCATCAACATATTGATCTGCCAAATGTACACACTCAGACATATAGTAACACATATGTCTCTGGTCAGAGGATGTGTGCCTATATTGTGAAAGCATTCAACATAGGACTTAGGTTATCTCAATCTTGTTAAGTCAACCCCTTGATCTAACTAATCTGACACCTCCGAATCTCTATTCCTATGTAGAGGACCTGCATCAAGAGGTCGGTCAGATATCAGCCAAATGTGAAAGGACTGCCACCTCCTACTCAGGCTGGAGATCATCTCTTAACAATCATTTGACGGTGCTTGATGAGTCCTCAATCTAACTCTTTAGATATTCATACATACACCGGCCTCTATGATTCAATAATTGAATCAACAGCTATGTGATCATTAAGATGGCCATGGTACATAACCCTAATTATACTAAAGGACCTATTATGCAAATTAGTTATTCTTCATTTCAGATCAAGGAATGATATTTGCAATAACATTTACTTCATAATGGCTTGCCATGGGCTCGCATGTGCAACAGGTTTCACAAGGTCTGAAAGTGATATACTTAATCTGAACTAATTGCTCATTTGATTCAACGAAGTGCTTAAGTAGCTGTCCATTGACTAGGGAAGTGTATGCCTTTCCCATTATCTTAGAAATCTCAACATTGCCATTGGTTTGCACTTCCCTAACGATGAAAGGTCTCGTCCATTTCGATTTCAGATTGCTTAGGAAAAGCTTCAACCTTGCATTAAACAACCACACTTTCTGCCTTGGGATGAAGTTCTTTATTCTAATATGCTTGTCATTTGACTTCTTTTCTCCATCCTTATAAATTGTGCTATTTTCATATGCATGGTTTTTTTTATCTTTGAGAGCTCATTTAAATACATATATATGTTCTTCTTTCCCTGGTGACAATTCTAATTGATCTTTTTAATTTTCCATGATGATTTGTGCACTAATTCTACGAGCAAATGACATGGTTTTCCAAATATCATTCTAAAAATAGAGGTGCCCGATGGGGTCGTATAGGTTGTCCTTTTAGCCCATAGTACTTGGTCTAGGAGTTGGGACCAATTATTTCTGTCAGGATGGACCAACATCTATAAAATTCCTTTGACCTTCATGCTTGACACCTTTATCTTGCCATTAGATTGTGGGTGGTAAGGACTAGCAACGTGGTGATATATGCCTTAGTTCTTTGTCAACTTCTTCATCTCCCTGTTGATAAAGTGGCTACTACGATAAGATATAGAACCTTGGGTAACCCGAACCTCGAAATTATATGATCTTTCAGAAATTTAAAGATAGTTCTACTATCTGCGGCTCGAGTAGGGATTTCCTCTACCCGCCTTGATATATAGTCTACCGCGAGAAAAATATTCAAATCCATGGTTAATAAGGAATGGGTCCAACAGGAGGTCGAGAAGATGATGATGATCAGTTGGTGGTGGTGTCGAGTCAGATCAGAGATGAAGATGATGTAGCAGAGAAAACAAAAAAAGATGCAAAAGAGAAAATAAAGAAATCATAGAAAGAAAAAGAGTGAGGGAAATTGATACTAACCTAGAGATTACCGAAGTTGATGGAGGGGCTAGGGCCACCTACGATTGTTGCCTCGATTGGCCTTGGCATTAGTCCAAGAAGCTCTGTTGTAAATCTAGAATCTCACTACAACATGAGCCTAGTGTCGTGGATCACGCCTATAAATGGGACAAGGTCATCATCGCTCAAACATCATTGTTCTCTGTTGTCACTTGAGGGACTAAGGGGGATGGACCTTCTATGCTCTCTCTTAGCGGATGTGATGCACGAAGGATGTTCGAAACCTTTATGGGACGTTGGAGGTAGGAGGAAAGTGGACGTGAGATGGGGGGTGTAGTTAGGGAGTTGCGACTGCATGGGAGTTGGCTGAGTCATGCGGAGAAGCGGGGAGCACAGCTAGAGGATGTGGGCAGATGGGAGGAGGAGAGATGCTAGTAGTTGTATGCAGTGTGGGACCAGGTCAAGCGGGAAGAAGATAAAAGATGGTGAAGGAGTTAGAGGGCACGAAGGTAGGTGGTTGTGCACAAGTCGGAAGAGGGGAGGTCAATGCGGCTGCGGGAGGAGTATGCAGGCACTGTCGCGCATGGCATGGCGATTGTTGCCACATATGGAGGAAGGGAGAGAGGAGTGGAGGGGAGCCACGTGGTGCATGCTGGAGGTGGCCATGTGGTAGAAAAAATGAAAATTTAAAAAGAAAATAAAGTTCAATATAAAAATCAATAAAAAATAGTAAATAATTATTATTAAAATAAAATAAAATAAAATAAATATAAAATAATAAATAAATAAATAATAAATGAATAAAAGAAAAAAATAAATTAACAAATAATAACATAAAAATAAAATTAAAAGAAAATAGAGATGACATATGGAGACTCCAGGAGTGACCACGCATCGCTCCTAGAAAATTCAAAAATTTAATTCAAAGAAAAAATAAAAATAAATAACAATAGAGGTCAAATCCAAAAGTGATCAACATGAAAATTGTTTGTCCCGATGATATCTATACCTTTTTTGAAGGACCAAAAACCAAAAGAAATCATATGCTACAAAAGTACGGTGGTATCCTATAGAAATAAAATACTACATTTTGTGTTATAAAAAATTTATTAGAATTTTTTAAATAAGATAAAAATCAAAATAAAATCAGAGAAAATACAAAATAAAAATTTACAACTTAATCTATTTTTTTGGATTTTTAATAATTACAAAAATAAAGAAACAAAAGAAAGGGAACTTATGTACAACTTATATACAGACTCGGGTTAATCTGTTTTCTTAGATTTTTGCCCTCTATTTTTATTTGAATTTTTACGTATTTTATTAAAACAATTATAAAATAAAATGAATTCAAAAGAAACAAATTAAAAAGAGTTATTTTTATACATAAAATAATAAGGTCAAAATAGGTTGATATGTATAATATACAATACAGGCCCAAAGCCCATGTTTCACATACGAACTCTGATTCTTTTAATTTGGTCTTGTTTTGAAGGTAGTTGAACGTACAATAATTTAAAATTGTGTAGTTTCATAAGAGATTGTACAAGAGAGAAATTCCATAAGAGATTGGCTGAAAGTGGATGCAATTCTGAGTTAGTGAAAATAAAAAATTGAGGAAATATGGTAATATATAGGTGATATTTACAAAAGAATTTGACTTTTTATGTAATGCTAATTTACATGCTAAAATGCAGATATTATCTTTAAGTGCATGATTGATAATAATGCAGAATAAATGATAATAATGCAGAATAAATGATGAAATGCAACTAATTACTCAAGAACGAATTTCTATTCTCAACTTTTAGAGTGATAAATCACATATTCATCACTCTCAATAGTTCATTCTGTTGCTCGGCTACGATAATCTGGCTAGGATTGCTATCATTGGACAATTGTTGTTCTTGTATTTACCAAGATTCTTCTTTGGAGGAATTTTGTTTTCCTCTTCACCTTCAAATGTAGACAAGTCTGAATTAGATATGTATGTAGAATGTTTAGGAGATCCATCAAAGATAAGTTTGTTTGACATGAAGAGAACTAAAGAGAGGATTTGTCTAGGATCGACTAAACCCTAAAGGTGACTTGTTGGTTCTATGAAGAGGTTCATCCCATGATCAAGTGGGCTCGAGAAGAGGGTCATCTCGAACCAGGGGAGACATGAGATCCAATGGGGTATGTGTACTATTCACAAAATCTGAATTAAATTCCCTAAAGAAATCCATCTCCAATGGCAAAAGAATCGGTGAGAGCATGATGATTGAGTCGAGAGAAAGAGAGAGAGTACAACTGAACGGCTTTTAGATACACTAAGCAAACTTGTAGATTCACCCACTCTACACTCGTGAAGGCATGTCAGAGTTCGACCGCTTATCTTTTCAATTTTAATTTAATGATGCCAATCTTTGAGAAGATTAGGCAGATTTTGGGTTTTGGAGAGTATCGTAAAGAATGGCCTGAATTCATATAACTAGTTGCATCCACTTTCAGTCATTATGGGTGTAAGTACGGATCATAGAACGACTACCCTATTACTTCAAGATATTGCCTTATACATTATCCTTTAACCATCTAATCTCCTAAGGGAGACTGTAGTTTCTTCACTGAGAAGTAGCTAGTCATTTTTAAATTTAGTAGTTAAAATGAGGTTCCCCAGGTTTTGTCTTTACCCTAAGTATGTGATTTTTTCTTACAAACAATGCGTGTGTTTCTCTCCACCAGTCTCAAGGTTGATTTTATGTTAACTTATTTATAATCACCTTGCTTAACAATCTCGGTTTTAAGTTTGAAGGTATCACTTAGGTATTAAACGAGCACAAAAATATGTCGCCTTATGAGCAATCCAATTTCCTTTAACTCCTAAGTTGTAAAACTTAGGTAGAGAGGATCAAGAAAGCTAATGAAAGCGTTAAATCAATGATGCAAGATAAGAAGACTTACAGTGATTCCTCACATTCTTCATGCGAGATGCAAGACAATGAATTAAATTTACACTAAATGATATGCACATATGTAAATGCCCTAAGCAAATATTTCTATTACTGTGAAGAATTGATTTAAGATTTGGCTAAGTTGAACGAGCTACTAGTGCATCTTGTTAGTAAACATGTGTGGCCTCAAAATTATAAGCACAATCAAGAATAAATATTTAAACTAATGTATGCACACCTAAATTCTGCACCACTCAAGTCGAGTCCCAACCACACAAAAGGGGTTGAAACAAACCCGACACGCCACAAAGAGATCAGTCCAAATTATTACAAAAATTAGAGTTCAGAAAGCCCCTATAAATGATGCAGAAAATTTAACTTAATCTAAGCTCTCTCTCTCTCTCTCAAAAATAAAATGAAATCAGTCTTCTTTGCAAATCCATGATCTTTTCAAAATTTGCTCCGAGCTATCTACAAAGAGAGAAATTGTGGTTAGTATCCGAAGTAAGAGAGAAATGCCAATAAAGTACAACAATTAAAATGTAAAATAAGAAGAAAATAATAAATAAATAAATAATGACATAAAAATTAATCTCACAATAATTAATTACAAAATCAATCTAAACCATAAAATTGTGCCGTCCCTGGTAATCACGCCATTTGATGAGCGCTAATTTTCACCTCTTTAATAATCACTAATTGTACTATAAGATATGAAAAGTGATCTATCAAAACCACAAATTTTGAATATTGTGGAATAATTTTACTTGGTAAGTATACCAAGGTTAAACATCGGGAAGAACGTATTTTTAGTTGCATGGTTTTAAATTAACTAAATAATTTTAATATTGATTTATATATAAGAACATAAAGTGGAAATAAAATGAGAGAAATGCAAGCAGAGGAAACAAGTTTGACATACGAAATAATTAAGCTCGTGATTTGTGATTATGTATAACTCCAATCCTTAAATAAGATGATCAATTAATCCTTAAGTGAAATCAATATCAAGGAAGATTTGAAGAAATATTTATTTCAATTAAATATCTTAAATGCAGACTAAAAAGATCAATGTATCAAAGTTTTATCCTGTGATAAGTTTTTCAAGATACTTTGGCCCCTGATTTTCCTTTGTACTTTAGTCATCAAGTAAATGGATTTTAATCACGTAATGTGATAAGGAATTAAAATTCCTCCTCAATTATGCCAATGCAAAGATAATTTCCTCAAAGAGCATGACCAATTATAACAAAGAATTAATCAAATTTAAATCTTCTCAATGGAATCCCTGTAAAAAATCAATAATTTTCTCAATAAGAAATAGCATAAAATGTCAAAAATCAGCCTGCACAGATCATTAGACAGTTTAAAAAATAACCATTAATAGCAGGCCTCGGATATGTCCCCAAGATATATGAAATGGTAGAACATTCAACAAGCTTCACAAAGGCATATTATGCAAAAAAATCGAAGTCCTAAACGATAGAGTTATGATAAACTAAAATTTCAGGGACTAAACTACAAAAAAATAAATACTTTCTTCTTAAATTAGTACCTGGAAAAACTTATCTACAATATAAAAAACTCATAGGGGTTCTGGTGCAATTTTTCCAAGGCTTCACGTGCCTTTCACATGCCTCGGCTAGTGGGGGATCTTTTACAATTATCTTGAATGGTAGGGGCTCCCCTACAATTTTGTCTCTTGCTCGCGCACATTGCATGTGTTCGTTGTTGGTGGGGACCTCCCTAGTAATTGTTGGAAGCATAGTAGGTTTGCATGCAATTTCACCACAGTGCATGTGCTCTCCAAGTACGTGATGGAGGAAAGGAATGTGAGTGAAATTTGCTACAACTTCAGGGGGCACGGTGCAACTTTTACCATAAGGCACTTGCATGTCATGTCATGGAAATGGCTCGACGGACAGGGATGAGGGTCGAGCCCATGCCTCCATGTGACGACGATAGGAGGCTTCGCTAACCCGAGCCTCAACCGTAAAGGGTGCTAAGCATCGGAGCAACAGAGATATGGATCGTGCTCCCAAGCCTCCACGTGACTGAATCGTGGAGGTTCGAGGTAGGTGTCGACGACTGAACTGTGGCTTGGTCGATTTGAGGATAGTAGTTGGAGTGAGGGAGATGCTCAACGAGGGTCGAGCAGGGGCGACGTGGCTTGTGTCGATGGTGAAGGCCGAGCTACAGATCACTCAAAGCGATGGCATAAGGGGGAAAAGGTGTGAGGTGGTGAACAAGGGGTGTCCGGTCATGGTGGAGCTGTGGAAATCGAGGGGAGCTAAGGGAAGGTGAAGGAGGAGAAGCACAAGGGTCGAGTCGACGGAGAGGGGGAACGAAGGATATGGCAAGCATTTTGTAGAGGTTCGGTAGTGTGACAGAGGAGGAAGGAAATCAAAGAAGAGAGGAAGGAGGTAGATGGAAAAAGTAGGAATATTACCTTGAGGGAAGAGGTGTCGCAGGAGGACAGAGCTGAGGCTCCTGATGTCTTCGCTCTTGGGCTCCGGTGAAGTAGAGCACCGAGCTATGCAACTGTGTGGAGTTCCAATAAGGTGAAGGATGATCGAGGATCTCACTGAATCTCCTCGTCGTTGCTCGACAACGACCTACCCGTTGTTGTCACCTAGTACAGAGTGAAGGATCTGGAAGAGGGGTATGTGAAATTGTTGATGGTCATCAATCGAAGGGGTAGTGAGGCTCTATAGGAGAAGGCTGGAAGCAGTTATGAGAGGGTGGTTGGGGGTATAACGGTCACAAAAGATAAGACGTTTCGAGGGGCAGTTACGCAAAGGGGAGGCGGTAGAGTGGACATTGCGGGAAGCAAAAGGAGGAAGGGCAAAGGGTCACATGTAGTGCACGTGACCAGGAGTGAAGAGAGAGAGAGAGAGAGGAAAGGAAAGAGAGAATAATGGAAAGAAAAAGAGAGAGAAAATAAAAATAGATAAAAAATGGAAGAAAACTAAAAATAAAAATTGTGAAAAGTGAAACAAATAAAATATGAATTGAGTTTAAAATAAAATGAAAATAATAAAAATAAAATAAAATAAAGGATTAAATAAAATAAAATAAATAAAAAGAAAAAATAAAAAATGTTAAATGAAGTAAAATGAAATATCGGTCAACATTGAAATTACTCGTCTTGACGATATTTACAACTTTAGTAAAGGGTGCAAAATCAAAAGAAGTCAACTATACAAAGCGTATTTTTGGACATACTCTATAGATAATAAAATAATGTATATTTTATTTTGTAATTTTTATATTTTTAATTTTATTTTAACTAGTAAATTAATTTATATACCATATATGCATTATTCATCTTTTTTATGGATTTTTTATAGGTTTGGAAACTATAAAATAAAATTACAACGATAAAATATGTACATAATATACAGTGTTAGCTTTTTGTATTTTCTCTTGATTTTATGAATTTTATGGATTTTAATTCTTTATGCTAATTTAGTTAATTACTCTAAGAATATAATAGAATAAGAATTGGTTTAAAATAATTAATTTTTATACATTAAATAATAGGCTCTAATAAGGTTGAAAACATGGTTATTTAATTATAGATTTAAACGCTAATTTAGCATAATTAGTAAATGTTAATAAATCAATTTTAGGGGATTTATTACTGATTTATTAAGAGGATTTTGCTAAGATATCCAAATAAAGTAGATGAATCATGGATTCATCATACTGCACGGGTTCTTCCCTCTCCACCGTAGGCACCGGTGCGCGGGCGGAGCTTCGGCAAGGCTAATAATCCTCCTCTACACTACTCTACAAGATCTGATGATCGTTGAACCTTCGTGAAGGCCTAGCAGAAGTAATGATGCCCCATAGGAGCTGCTTTCCTTGCAATGGATGTAATGACGGATCGATGCAGTGTTGTCGGAGAAGAATGATGAGATCGAAGCCTCTTAAATTTTCTGATCATTGACATCCTACAGAATTAGAAGACAAATCCCATGACGAATGAATCTCCTGGGATGGTTAGGGAGTGAAATGGAGGGGTGAATGTGGGTGGATGTATGAGACGTAATTGCATTATAGACCTTTGCAAGGTCAGGAATGGAGTGGGATGAAAGGACTAATGGAGAAATGGAGAAGGGGATATGAGGTGAACATGAGGATAATTGATATGCATCGGATCTAATTATATTGATCAATCAAGGAATATCTATGAAATATGATACGAAATTTGAGAAACAACACTGAAATAGACCAACTATGAATATATTAAATTTACCGAAGGAAGAAGATGATTAAAGGAGTGAAATGGAAGAGGATACGTACCTAGAGATTGGAGTTATTGCACTCCGATCATCGCTTGACAGGCCGGAGGTCACAAGCTCAAAGTTCGTGCGTCTAGGTGACTGCATCAAGGTGATGAAACCTTGTATATTACCGAAGTTAGGTCTCAGTCATTGTACACAAGGTCGCTCTCTCATTATCATTCAAGGAAGACTTGTCCTCAAAGATAACTCCAAGAAAGGCATATATCAGTGTGGGCATGTGAGGGCGACGATGGAAGATATAGGTTGGGCGAAGGAGATTTATAATTGAGGAAGATAATGGCGATGGAAGGCGTCAATTGAGTCTTGTGAAGGGATTGCAGAAAATAGGTGAAGTGGGATGGGCATGAAGGGTCGCATCTCTTATGCTGAAGATTTGGAGGATGAAAACGACTCTCAACTATTGGATATGATGATCCAACAGCCAGAGTGAGGCATGAAGTGAAGAGGCGGAGGCCATGTTGTGCATCCATATGGTGCCACGTGGCTCAATAGAAATTTCAATAAATACAAAAAAGTATAAAATAGAAAATAAAAAAAGGAAAATATTTAAAAAAGTTCAACATTAATGTTGTAGATCTCGATGAGATCTACAACTTTCATGTAGGACTCAAAGAGAAAATAAATCATCCGTATACTAAAAAAAATTCAACTAATTTAATGTATTAAATTACTTATTTTTAATTCCTTTTCTTATTCTTATTTTTGGGATTTCTAATACATAAGTAATGTTAGATAAAATATATACATTAATATTCTATTTTTATTGGATTTTTAATAATTAATAAATACAGAAAATGATAGTACATTAATAGGTATATTAATGTACGATTTATATGTATTTATTTTCAACACCCAATTACATAATTAATCTTATTAGTTATGATTTATTTATTTATTTTCTTAATCAAGAGAGAAAACATTAGAAAATAATGTAGATGAATGTGAGATATATCACACCCTTATCTTAAGCTCAGTTCATCCTTGAGCAAATAAAATAAATAATTAATTAGAGAGACAGATTAATCATTGAATTCCCTGACATGTGTATGGGAAGAGACAAGGCTTACGACATCCAAAACACTTGGTTTTAATGATCTTAAGACTCTAAGCTCAAGCCGATCTTAATCAAAAGCAATTCTACTCCTATGATTATAAGACTTTCAATGTACACACACATATATATAAGAGATATTCCATTAATGTGTTGAATGCATTCACGAGAGGAGCCGAAATGTCACCTAAAGATTCAATAGATCCTCCTAAAGACCCAATACTCAACACTAGGGATTAAATCTATTCTTGCTTCAATCCACTGTCTCTTTATTTTGTCAGACTTAAAAATGTGTATGGCATGCCAAATAATGGAGGGATAAGGATGGTGGCATTTCATTTATCTCTCTCATTGGAAGAAGATGTCACTCAAATGTCATATTAACTCAACACAATTTATTTTTGTTTCTAACCAGTGTGTTTGTCAAAGGAGATTAGGTTGTATGTACTCGGTTTCCTGGGAGTACACCGGGTTGCATCTTTTCCAAGTATCTAATATACTCGCACCCAGACTTGTATCTCGTGCGATGCAGAGCCCTTTTTAAGGTACTAGCCTGGCTCATAAAAGCCTAATGATTTGGTACAAATGGAAGCTTAAAGGTCGAGAGAGCTTGTCATTTGTATAAAGCTCATATGATGTAACTTTGTAATGCTTTGAGCTCTTCTTTCCATCAACATTTTTTGGCTACCTCCACCGCTTTTACCAAGGATTGGCGCACACTGATCAATAAAAGGTTTTGATCAAAATATTAATTTGAGAACCACATCCTATACTGGATATGATGTTAACCTTCTGGTTTCATGAAGCGTTCATTAATCTTATCACATCCTTGAATATCGTAAAATCAAGTCCAAACTTGAATCTCAAATCACAGTTCCTCAAGTGAAACCTCAACTGATCTCAATCATTAATGCAATCGTGCAAGTGAGTGATGTACATATATTGTAAAGAGAATATGTATTATAGCAAACAAATCTTTCTAACTTGGGAAATGTGAATTTTTAAGTCTAAGACCCAAATGACTAACACATGTTAACTTTAAGTCTCTAAAACTCATAAATGAAGTCTTAAAGATCTCAAAAGCCTTGAGTGCAAAGTGTAAGTTTTAGGGATAATTACCAGATTAATGGATTAATTATTTACAAAGATTTGGAAGAAGATTTTATTAACGAGAGTTAGATAATGCGTACCCTTAAGGATAAAATTAGGACATAACAAAAACTAGAACACAAAAACACTGGCAAGACATTACAAGGATACCCAAACAACAGTACCACTTCAGACTCTTGAAGATCAGTCTTGAATCTTCAGGGTTTAAAATACAAGCTACCTTATTTATCATGTGCTTCTTCCTCACATAATAAACCTCAAAATCCGAATAAGAAAAATAATCATCAACTTGGAAAACAAATTACTCAGAATGATGCCCATCTTCCTCAAATGTAATAACCATATGAACATGGAAAGATCGAATATTTTGTAATATAGAGGGAAGACAAATCCAATCCTTAGATCCTGCAACAGACTTCTATGTTTTCATTAAAAGAGAACAACTATACGCCTAAGGTAAAGCTAACTTACAAGTAAGGTGACACTCAGATGACTGAATATCCTCAATGAAAGGTGTAGGTTCCTCCATATGTAATTTTGTAATAAAATATCATCTTCCTCAAGCGACATTATTCTCTTCAATGAACCCTTTATCGACTTCATCTACCAAAATATAGTGTTTAGATCCATACATTCTTCCATGCTTAACCCTGTAGAGAACTAGGTCTAGACAACCTTATTAGCCTATGAATCTGATGGTTGAGAATCCAACCATTACACCCAAGGTACCCTTTCAGACACTAGGACTTTTCTTGGAAAACTGAAACAAGGTTTTATTTTTAACTATTTTTTCCAATTTATTTATTTATTATAAAATGTAAATATAAAAAAAATGATTGTAAAGTCCAAACATAATTTGTACCTCTTTTGGAAATAATTTGTAAAATATTTTACAAGCCAAATAAAAGATATATAAATTGTCCAAATATTTTACAAACTATTTTTACACTTGTGTTATGTCCTCATGGCATAAAGCTTGTGTTATGTCCTCATGGCATAAAGTGGAATGAAAGACATAGCTAATACTATGCATAAGGAGGATGAAGAAAAGCAGGGACAGAAGAACATGTCAGATCCCCCTATACTTAGGCTGAGACTAGCCTAAGTGTACGACATGAAGACAATAAATTAGGGTACAAAAAGAATAGGTTAATAAGAATCACAAGTGTTCATTCTCCCATACTTAGCCTTAAAACAGGGTAAGTACAAAGAACAAAAAGCAAAATGACGATGAGAACGAGGAGAATAAACAGTAGAATGGGTGGAACCCCCCTATACTTAGTCTCTCACAAGCCTATGTTAGAGTATGAAATGTTTAAGAGAAGAATTCACACCCACTAAATTATACTGTTAGAGAAAGTGAAAGAAAATAGTTGCATCTCTAAGATAATAAATCTGTATGATTTGAATCTTTCAGGTACTTCTTCATGTTGTATCCGAAATATCTGCAAATGAATCAATAGGCATGAAATCAATCACTTCAACAGGAGTCAGTCGTTCTCTGTATTCAACAAAATGTTTCAACAGCTACCCCTCAACCAAGAAGTAAGGTGCACCATCTGTGAGATCAGATATCTCTACCAAGTTATTTCCATGCACTTCCTTTGCTATTAAGGACCCATCCAATTAGACTTTAATTCATTGTGGAAGATCTTTAACTTTGCATTAAACAACCATACTTTCTGTCCATGGACGATGTTATTGCATCTAATATGAGAATCATGCCACTTATTAACTTTGTCCTTATAGATCATGTTGTTGTCATATGCTCGGTTGCGGATCTCCACAAGCTCAGTGAGATACAGGTATTTACACAACTTCCCTAAGTGACATCTCAAGTTAATTTTCTTTATCGCCCAATCAGACTTGTGAATTAATTCAGTAGGAAAATGACATGGCTTGAGATAAATCATTCTAAAAGGTGGAGTGCCCAAAAGGGTTGTTGTATGCCATCATATAGGCCCACTGAACTTTGTCCAACTGTTGGGATCAATTCTTACTATTAGGATGGACTAGCTTCTAAAGTATGCTCTTCACCTCCCTATTGGAAACCTCTACTATGCCTTTCGAGTGAGGGTTATAGGGACTAGTTACTCAATGCTCAAACTGATATTCCTTAACTAATGATTTCATCTCTCTATTCACAAAATGGCTACCTCCATCAAATATCAAAAACCGTTGGGACTCCGAACCTTTAAATAATGTGATCCTTTATGAAATTATAGATAGTCCTACTATCTACATCTTAGGTTGGGATAGCTTCCACCTATATTGAAAGATAATCCACTGCTAACAAGATGTACCCAATTCCATGACTATTAGGAAAGGGACCCATAAAATCTATGCCCCAAGCATCAAAACATCATAGAGAATCACAAGATGCATGGTCATCTCATATCTATAGCCAGTAGTCCCTCCAATACTTTGACATACAGGGCACGACCATATAAAATCAGCGGTATCTCTAAAAAATGTCTTCCAAAAGAGTCCACACTGAAGTACCTTATGAGCGGTTTTTTTATTGAGCGGTATCCTACAACCTCAAGAGAATGACAATACATGAGAACACTCTAGTATTCCTCCTAAGGAATACGCCTCCTCCAGACAAAATCCGATCATTCAAAGAAAAGGAATGAATCCTCACAATGGTCTTTCCTCAAAGCAGAATTCAATCGATCAATATTGCTCCTAGTCCAAGCACAGGGGATCTTGCTTGGAGACAAGATAGTTCACCATGTTGGCATACCACGGGAGTGTATCCACAACACAGATAAACTCAACTGGACAAGTATCTCTGCTAGGTTCCATTTCATGAGAATCCTTTAACTCTAATCTAGACAGATGATCAACCACTAAATTTGCAACACCAGGTTTACCATTAATCTCCAAATCAAACTCCTGGAGAAATAATATCCATATGAGAAGACGTGCCTTCGCATCCTTCTTTTCCATTAGATACCTAATGGATGAATGATCTGTGGACAATGTCACTTTTTATCCTAAGATATAAGACTTGAATTTCTCCAAAGCACATACTACGTCGAGCATTTCCTTTTCAGTTACAATGTAATTTTTCTAAGTAGGGTCTAAAACTTTGCTCCTGTAGTGAATGGAGAACATGATCCGATCTTGCCATTGTCCCAATATATCTCATATAGCAAAATATGATCCATCAATCTTTTTCTTAAAGGGAAGAGACCAATCAGGAGCCTGCATAATAGGTGAGTCATAAATCCTTCTCTTAAGGAGCTCAAAGGACTCTATAAACTGGGATCTATAATGAACTCGATGTCCTTTCCTAAGAGCCCAATGTGAACGGACAATCTTCAAAAAATCCTGAATAAATCTCCTATAAAATCCAACATGCCCCTGAAATGATCTCACTGACTTCATATTAGTTGGTGGATCAAGTTTCTTAATCACATCCACCTTGGCAAGGTCTATCTCCATTCCATTTTTGTAGATGACATGCCACAACATGATACCCTCCTTAACCATAAATGGCTCTCTTCCTAGGAGAGTACCATATTGACCTACCTACATCTTTGAAGAACTCAGTCCAAGTGCAATACACATGTATCAAACGAATCACCATGGACCGATAAATCATCCATGAAGACTGATGATATGGTTGAATGTGTCTAATAATTTGGTATTCGTTGTAGCACAGTACTTAGCCCATTAATCAGAACCAAGAAAAGTTCTCCGTGTGGAGTGTCTCGGCTTAAATTTATATCCCGAGAAAGTCTGGGTCGAACACATGGAGGCAAAGGAACAACTTTGGGTCAATTCAGATCACTTATCTCTAGATTTTCCAAATGGTTTTTTTGTTTTTTTATGCAAAATAAAGGCAAATGTAAAATGTAGTTCAATTAAGTTAATAAAAAACAGCTTAGCCAGATTAATTTTAATGCAAATTTAGTATAGTTTAGCCAAATTATATTTTTCCTAGCAATCTAATCCAGTGATGAACACAAAATACATTTTTTGGAATTTTAAGGATTAAAATGCAACAATGAAAAAAGCACACTTTTATGGATTTTTATACAATTTCTCACACAAACAGAATGCAAAGACTATGAAAATTTTATTGAAAGTTAAACATGACGAAATGAGACTTAAGCAGTTTTTTGGAATTTTTCGAGAATATGTGAATTTTTATGATTATTTTAATTAAAACAGAGTGACCATGAGTACTTAATTCCTAATAAATTCACAATATTACTCTATCTAGAAAGTGAATTATCTCAAAAATATATTAAAATATGCAATCCAAGAAAGTTAGAATTTTGCAAAAATAATGTGTGTGGATTTAATTAAAAATCAATTACGAAAATTAATCACCAATTTATTTAAGAAACAACACAACTCCATATTAAATGAAATTTGGAAAGTAGTTAAAGCACATTAAAACGCAGCATCTGCCCTGAATGGTGTCCTCGAGCCTCAAGTGAATGGCAATATGTGAGGACACTTCGGTAGTCCTCTTGAGGAATACACCTTCTCAAAACATAATCCGGCACTTCGACGAAAAGGAAAGGACCATCTCAGCAGTATCTCCTTGAATCCGACTTCTGTCGATTAATGTTGCTCCTATTCCGACCTGGGAAAACTGCTTAGAGACAAGAAAGTTCACCATGTTGGCATACCATGGGAATGAGTCAATAACACATGTTAACTCATCTGGGAAGGTCTCTCTAATCTGCTCATAATTAGGAGAGTCCTTAAGATCAATTTGAGAAAGATGACCAGCCATAACATTCTTTACTACAAGTTTATCTTTAATCTCCAAGTCAAACTCCTGGAGGAGTAAAATCAACCTAAGAAGACGCGCCATCGCGTCCTTTTCCATTAATTACCAAATAGATATGTGATCAGTGTAGATTGTCACCTTAGAGCCCAAAATATACGACCTGAACTTCTCGAGGTCCCATACCATCGCGAGCATTTCCTTTTCAATCATGGTGTGATTCTTCTAAGTATGGTCTAACACTTTTCTCATGTAGTGGATTGCAAACATGATTCCCTCTTGTCATTGTCCTAGCACAACTCCTATAGTGAAATCTAAAGTGTTAGTCATGATCTCAAAGGGGAGAGACCAACCAGGTGCTTGTAGGATAGGCGGCGCACAAATCTTCATCTTCAAGAGATCAAAGGCCTCTAGACACTCGTGATCTACAACAAACTCTGTGTACTTCCCTAAGAGCTCAGTTAGTGGAAGGGAATCTTTAAAAAGTATGGAATAAATCTCCTATAGAACCCAAAATGCCCTAGAAACAATTGTACTGACTTCATGTCGATAAGTGGATCAAGTTTCTTGATCACCTCCAACATAGCGGGGATAACCTCCATTTCCCTTTTGGAGATGACATACCCAAACACGATACCCTCCATCACCATAAAGTGACTCTTCTCTCAAGAGAGTACTAGATTTAGCTCTCTACATCGTCTGCGGACTCGGTACAAGTGCACTAAACATGTATCAACGGAATCACCATGAACCGAGAAATCATCCATAAACACTTCTAGGAAATCTCCTAGCATCTCCGCTAATACGACGATCATGCAATGTTGAAATGTGCCTGGGATATTGCAGAGCCCAAATGGCATGCACCTAATGTTGAATGGACATGTGGATGTGGTCTTTCCCTAGTCCTCCAGGGTTATAACTACCTGGATGTAGCATGAGTACCTGTCAAGAAAATAGAAGAACTCTTTCACTATGAGTCTCTCCAAAATCTGATCAATGAAAGTCAAGGGAAAGTGGTCTTTCTTGGTCACGACATTTAGGAGCTTGTAGTCGACATAGACACGCCACGACGTGGGTAATCCTGTCGTGTCTCTACCCCTCCTCATTAATGACCATCTGAATTCCTGACTTCTTTAGGATAACATGAATTGGGGCCACCCACTTGGAGTCAGAAATAGGGTATATAAGCCATGTATTGCACCGTTTCTTAATCTCGTTCTTCACTACTTCTAATAGACTGGGGTTAAGTATCCTCTGGAACTCATGGGAAGGTTTCACACTATCCTCAGTAAAAATGTGGTGCGAGCAGAGAGCAAGGTTAATCCCCACAAGATTTGACATTGTCTATCATTTTGCTTTGTGGTTCCTCTCTAAGACTTCTAACAACCTAGACTGTGGTTCTAAAGTCAAGTTTGAGATAATAATAACATGATATATCTCTTTACGTCCCACAAGAAAGGCGTGCTTGAGTGTAGAAGGTAGTGATTTCAATTCCGGCAATGTGGTTTCATCAAGCAAATCTGGATGAATTGAATCTGAATCTGGTTCAGTATTGCATGAAGGTGGGCTCAACAATGTAGTACTCACCACCAACTAAGAAGTATCGGGAATCGGATCACCAAAAAATATCCAAGCAATCGACAATAGCCGCATCTGACTCGTAATCTGTGTCCCATGATTGTTCTGAAGGGGATGGAACTGATAGATCCAGGTGGGTCTCTATGTCATCACAGGAATAGGTAGATGTGTCTCTAATAAGATCATGCAACACATGGAAGACTACATCGTGCACTATGTCCTTTCTAGATGAAAGGGCCTCACTCTATCCTAATGGAACCTGTCTCCAAATCCCAATGGTGCTAATCATTCTGCAATCTACCTCTGAAGATGAGTACTCGGTGTTACTCTCTGAATCAAGTCGCAAACACTTGGTTTGCTTCATCTCAATGTTCACTTCTCCACCTGGAGAATGGAACTTCATCGTTCATGTGCCATAATCAAAATTTGTGCCTGTAATCCTAAGGAAGTCTGCCCGAGAATGATTTGAGATTCTCTCCAATTGGGGGTCTCCATGTCCAAGACTGTGAAGCCAACCTGATAGTTCTCCCCTCAATTGAGATAACGATGTTCTTCACTTCTCCCTTAGGTCTCTTCACGGAACGATCTACGAATTGGAGTGAAGCTATGGATTTGCGAAGTGGTCCTAACTCCAATTTCTGATATAATGCTAAGCGATGTAAATTGATTAAAGAACCGTAATCCAAGAGTGTGTGTGTGTGTAATGCGATGTCATCGATACGACTCTCTATGTAGTGAGCACCCCTGTCTCTCTTTTTCCTTGGCAGCATCTTATTCTTGAGACAATAGGTTGTGGCTACTAACAAGACGTGTGTCTTCACATTTTGGTTCTCTTTCTTCCTGCTAACCCTAGTAGGTCTGCATCTCACCTTAAGGTCTTCTGGAATGCAGGATGGTTAGCTGCATACTCATCAAATGGCATATTTACAGTGATATTTTCTTTACAAAAACTGTGCCATATCGAGGTCATCTTTCTGAATCTTTTTGGTGTGCTTTCCTATCGTAAGATAATGGGGAATTTAAATCATGAACTCAAACGATGTTCTTTGAATTAACGAAAACAGATTTCTTCATACATGAATCATTTTTATGCAACATGGGATTGAAATCAAAATTATCTACTATGGGTTGTGGAATAGAAGTTGTAGTGGTATCCGCCACAATCGGAGGTGCAAGGTACTCCATAGACTCGGTAGTATCTCCATGCCGATGATGTCGCATACATGCTCGCATTCTCTTCTCATCTCCCGATGAGTGGCCCAATGACTCAAGTTAAGTATGAAAATAATCAAGGTTCGTTGTGATCCAAATCACTAAGTGTAGTCAATCGAGAAAATAAAACCACTCAACGAAGAATCAAGCTTTCGGGAACTATAAGCGGTTCGCTAACTTTATTTACCTGGTATAGCCACCAGGGTCAAACACAAGGAGCACGATTAAACAACTAAGTAGTTAAATTTTAGAGATAAAAATAATTTGTTATTGGCTTTTTATTTTTCATTTTTTTAGTTTTTAAAATAAAGGAAAACAAGCACACAATAAAGAAAACAAGCACAACAAACTTTTTGGATTTTTTATAATTCGAAAAATAGTCAGAAAATAAAACTAAAAATATTTTTGGTTTTTATCAGTTTTAAAGTGTTTTTGTTCATTTTCTTGGATTTTTTAAAAGTTTTTGTGATTTTGTCAAAAATAAAATGAGGTAAAAATAGCACAGTCAGGACCAAATTGCAAACTAAAAATAATTAAATGTCCCAAAGTCCTTATTAGAATTTTTATGATAAAATAGAGATAAACATTTACAAATAGGAACTCAAATTGTAATTTTTGGAATTTTTTATTTTATATGATTTTTATAAGATTTTGGTTGTTTTGTAATTTTTAGGGTTTTTATGATGAATTTGCAAAAGAACTAATAAGGTAATTAAAGCACAATAAAAGGCATACCCAGTAATTTTTATGGAATTTACAAAGCCTTTTTCAAATTTTTATAATTTTTATAAGGCGAACAAGGACATTTTTAAGGGTTTTAAATTTTTAAAAATAGAAAATGTGAATAAATTAACACAACAAATTTAAAGTAAATATTACACACTAACAGGAGCTTATGGTATTTTTTATGTTATTTTTCGAATTAATTTGATATTTTTTAAGTCTAATAAAAAGTCAAGCAGTAAAAATAGTATGTATTGACCTTTATGCGAAGAAAATAAGTTCTAAGGGCCATATAATAACATACAAATAATGCTCAGGGCCAGATATGCAAATAATCGAGCACAAACATGCACTTCTCGTGATCCATGCTCACAAGGACATAAGTACAAATACTAAAAACTTGCATTCATTCAATAACTAGGAGAAAGTTCAAGGTATATGATGCAAATGTCCCAGACAAGCACATGTGGACTCACGTGACTCAGTATCAACTAGACTGAAATGAAAATAAGAAAAGCACGAGGGTCAAAATGCAAATGTTCTGAACTACAACATTATTTAGTGGACTAAAGAAAAATACAAAAATATGTAGAGTGAAAGTTGAAATATACCCTGGGGCATGCGTGGTGTGCGTGCAACGCTGATGGCTCTTATCTGGCTCTACAAAGTGATCTGACAGCTCTGATCTGGTCGACTACGTGTGTGTCAGATGGTTCTGCAAAGATAATCCAACAGATGAAGGGGGTGGCACAGATAGACAGTTAGATCTGACACATTGTCATATATGACAGGCTATAGATTGTGACAGTTGGGCGGTGGAAATGTCAGGTCCAGAAGTGATCCGAGCATCAAGATGGATCGTGATCCGAGGGCTAGGATCTGTTTTGTAGAGACATCCCTGATCGGGCGACTACAAAGGGTGCTGGAAGAACACTTGAGTTGTGAACTTCGTTAAAGTGATGCTGGAGATTCAGCACGCCGTTGAGGCTATTAAGGTGTCCAGTACGAACGTGAAGGCATTCCACATGGAATGGTTGGGTCTGATGTGATGGATGGATGGTGAATAGGCGAGATGAGGGCGGTCATGGAGGAGCAGCTATGCCTGAGCAGGGGATGCTCCAGACGACCATTAAAATGCCTCCAAACCTGTAGGGTATACTCACAGCTCAAAAAGCGATCTTTGATCGGGGTTATTATGCACTGAAAATAGAAGAAGCGGTGGGGGATGACTGTTTGGATCTTCGGTGAAGGTGGGGGGTAGAGATCTTACCTAATATCGACCTGATGGTCGAGCCTCAGGGTGGTAGGCTACGTAAGAAGGTGAGGGGCAAGTCGAGGGAGTGATATATGCGGATGGAAGAGGGAGTCAAAGCTCTAGACCTGATGGTCGAAGTTGAAGGCGTATGAAGGAGAGGATATGGAAGATGGAATCGAAATGAGGAAAGGAGGTGATAAAAGCCATGCCTGAAGCTTCAGTGAGCTCCTGCACTTCAGGCAAAGATGATCGACAAGGTTCTGGCCTCAATCAAGCTGCAGCTAGCTGGGAGGCTGCTCGCATTAGTTCTCCGACCATGAAGGGAGCTACAGGCCTCCACGCACCTCCGGTGAGTCCAACGATGCTCATCCAAAGGCTCTCACTTCGGTTAAGGGGGCTAAGGGTCTATGGCGGTACGAGGGATGAGCTTCCTTGTTGTGAAGGTTGGAGGAGATAATTTACAAGCTGCCCACGGTCCAAGAAGATCGGGGTGATACGTGGAACCCTAGGTAGATCCAGTTGCACCTAGGGATCCGTGAGGATCATAGATAATCATGCTTCAGTCGAGAACAAGAATCAAGGAAGAGGAGTCAGGTTCGGGAATAAAAATTTGGAGAAAAAGCTCCGGTTAAAGGTACTCGACCCGACCCGATCTGAAAGGGGACGTTGATCGGGGTCAACAATCCCAGCTGGACTAATCAGAATTAAGAATTTCCAAAATTCAAGGAAAATAGAATTAAAAATAGAAAATGAATTTAAAATAAAAAGTGATTTAAAATGAAAAGTGTTTATTATTTTTCAAACTATTTTTCTATTATTTTTAATTTTTTATAAAAAATATAATAACGTATATATAGTATATATGATTATATACAGGTATAATATACCTATATATTATATGCATGTATTTTTATTTTATTATTTTTACAAAAATATTTTTACTTTATATTTTTTACTTACAACAAGATTTTAGGAATATAAAATAATTGTTATTTTATTTTTATAGACTGTTTATAGGTATAAAATAAATTGTGGGCGTGGTGTGTACAAGTGTATTTTATAGAGAGGTTGGGTGACTTTATTTTATTTCAATTTTATTATTATATCTTCGATTTTTCTTTTTTTTATAATATTATTAAAGATATATAAAAGGTTGTAAAAGAATGAAATAATGTAGTTTTATCGAAAATAAATACATAAATAATATATACAAGTATAGGTGATATGTGCAATACAAAGTAGATCCTATCTCTCTCTACTTATTTTACTTTGCGATCAGGTCAAGTCCTGACCATCTACTGGGATTTGGGTCACTCTATATTTATTCTAAATACATCACTCTTTTTCTTTTTCCTTTATTCTTTTATTTATAAAAAATAAATGCTAATTATGCAATATTAACAATGGCATGCAAAATGCTAGGTTATTGTTTTTACAGGTATTTACATGTGGTTTTGCCAAAAAGAAGAGATAAAATAAAAGAATAAAGGATGAGAATCATTGATTCATCACTCCCTGAGTAGATATCCTCAAATTGTGCCAATGGGGCTCTAGAATATCCTGCATGTCCTCCTCGTTCTCTGAAGAACCCTCAGGTAAAGCTCAAGAGATGCCCCTCCTAGTGTCCCTCGCTCGGTCAGGTATGGTCATCATCCTTCCACTCATGAGTGACATGTGATTAGCTTCATTACACGAAAGAATCTCATGTTCAGATCTAAGAGATGTTGAATAGTATACCTGATCAAAGTGTTGTTGAGAACCAGATTGGTTCAGGGTATTAGGGTTAGCCTAAACTTGGGTTGGGATCGAGGCAGAGGGTGCAGACTACTCGTCTATCCATCTGGACAAGAAGTTGACATCCACCCGAAATTCGTGAATTTCGTTCCTGTAGGAACGAAGCTCGTCGAGTATCTGCTGTTGTATGTCCATGGGACGAGACAAAGAAGGAATGTGATAAGACTAGGAAGAAAAATGGGAAGATCGGCCATGCTGGCCAGGGTACTACCTCTGCTGCTACTAGTGTTGGGGTATATGCTGAAATTACAGGTCCTTGAATTGGGCATATGTAGTGACTGTAACTCCCAAGTTCTTTACCCAGTAGTCAGCTTTGTGACCCACGATAAATGGAAGGGTCGTGAGCCTAATATAATCTTGGCTAACCCTAGGATGTCTAAGGTTAGCATAGATGAGCTCGAAATCCTTTAGGAATGTATATGGCTCCTCAGAAGCATTCCCATCAAAGTGTGGCAACATGTTCAGAAATTACGGCTTCAACTCAAAATCAACTTTGGGTTGGACTGGACTCAAATAGTTCCAAATTTTGTATTGTCTGGGATTGTATGTTGCATCCATTGGTGGTTCGACCCCAACATTGAGTTTTCTTAACTGAGCTTTGAGTAATGTGTGTTGCTGCTCAGATGCAGCTAATCTAGCCAGTATCATTCTCATCCTGTCCTTGGGGTGTTGTTCTTCCTCTTCTTCTTCTTCTTCTTTGTAGGAATTTTACTTGAACTTTCTTGGAGACTTGATTCACTAATGTGGTCCTGATTAGAATAGGATTCAGAAATCAAGTATTCTCACCAAGGCAAAGGTCTTCCTCGGTGAGGTGGTAGGAGATAAAGGGAAAGGTTTATGAGTGACCATCCCGAGAGTGAGTGATTATGAACTCAAGATTGTCATGAGTCCAGGTTAGTTCAGGTTGTGAATGGACCTTTGAAGACATACTTCATGGAGGGTTCAACTAGGGATTCATGAAGTCTGAATAAATATTCCCCAAATTAGTCATCTTTGATGTCAAAAGAACCACTTAGAACATGATATTCAATGAGAGATAGATTTTCGGTGCACGTAAATGTGCGGATTAAAATAACACAATACAAACACAATACAAACCCCAAAATTCACCAATTCCACACGTGAGGCCGTAAAGGTTCGGTCAAATTATTTTGTCAGTTTTAATTGATGATAAACACTAACTTTGACAGAGTTAACGAGGTATTAGATGCATGTATTTCCTTGCAGAATGTCTTGATTCTTATGACTAGTTGGACCCACTTTCCGCCATTATGGATGTAAGTAGGGACTGTAAAAATACGGCTACCTATTACTTGAGGATGGGCCTTGCACGATGTCCTCTAAACCACCCACTCTGGTAAGGAAATCCGGACCATTTACCGGCTACCTGCATTCTCTCAGTAAGAAGTAGCTAATCGTTTTTGTAGAACCAATAGCCTATATGAAAATCCTGGCTTGGCTCTATCCTATTGTCGTCTCTCTCTCTCTCTCTCACTTTCAAGTAAATTCAAAAAATGAGTGCTTTATGCACCTATAAAATAATGTTCTTTTTATTCCAATTTATGTTTAATCAATATGCCCACTTCAGTCTCAATTTTAGAGTTAGATTGTCACTTGAAATTTACACAACAAAGCACGTATATCATTCAGTCCCAATTTCCTTTTTAATATTAAGTTTTAAAACAATGGAGGAATCAGAAATCAGAATGCAAATGTGAAACAATGATGCCTGCTTAGAAGAGGGTATACTTATAGTGACTCGCGACACTTTCCATGTGTTATGCAAAACTGAATTTCTAAATTTACACTAAATGCATGCAAATCAAGAAAACCACACCTAAAAACTATACTATTAGCGGGGATGAATCGAATTAATTTAAGATAAGTAGTACGTGTCTATGTGCGTCTCATTATGAATGTTGTGAGATGTGTGAATCTTCTAAGATATGTGTGGCCTAAATTACGAAGGGCGCATACAAATTTGATTTTACACTACCATTATGCCTATCCTTAGTTGTGCCACTCAAGTTGAGAACCACTCTCGACACAACCACACACAAAAAAAGCATCTGAGTCTCTTTCTACACACATAAGCTCTCAAACAAGAGTCGTGTAAATGATTTACAGAAATAGAAAAGCTCTCAAAATAAATTAAATTTCCTTAATCTTCAGTAGTTAGCATGCGTCACATCCGTTGACCTATGATACACACAAAGTTCACCGGGCCCTCAAAAAGAAAAAAGAAATTTATATTAAAGAGAAGAACAACAACAACAATATATATATATATATATGAGCAGAGAAATAATTGAGAGAGAAAATGGAATAAATACAAGATGGCTTGGGGGTCGGACTACCCGAGTGAGAGAAAATCTAAATCTAATTTTCTAAATTAAACCATAAGCTATTTGCCTCCCCAGGAATGATGCCATCTAATGATCTAGTTGAATGCGTATAATAATTCAGTACTCGTTGTAGCACGACATTCAATCAACTAATCAGAATTGAGAAAAGATCTCTAAGAGGAGTGTCTTGGCTTAAATGTATACCCCAGGCAAGTCCGGGGTCGAACACAAGGAGGCAAAGGAATAAATTTGGATCAATTCAGATCACGTAGCTCTAGGTTTTTCAAATGTTTTTTTTGTTTTTTATGTAAAATGAATGCAAATGCAAAATACAGTTGAATTAAGTTAATAAAAAACACATAACTTGGCCAAATTAATTTTAATGCAAATTTAATCTAATTTAGCCAAATTACATTTTTCCTAGAAACCTAATCCAGTGATGAATACAAAACACATTTTTGTCGGAATTTTAAGGGTTAAAATGTAGTAATGAAATTGCATACTTTTTATCGAATTTTAGGCAATTTACCATACAAACATAATGCAAAAACAATGAAAATTTTACTGAAAGGCAAACTGATGAAATGAGGCTATACTATTTTTTTTGGAATTTTTCAAGAATATATGAATTTTTAATTAAAATGGAGTAATCGTGAGTATTTAATTCCTAATAAATCCATAATGTCAATTTATCTAGAAAGCGAATTATTTCAAAATTTTATTTATGTATCCAATCCAGGAGAGTTGGAATTTCGTAAAAATATTGCGTTGATTTAAAAAATCAAATATGAAAATAAGTCACCAATTTATCTAAGGCCCAGTACAACTTCAATTTAGATGATCAGACAAGAGTTAGAACACATTGAAATGCATCATTTTTTATTTTTATAATATTTAAAGCATGCATGAATTAAATATGAATTTAAGGCCGCGTATTGGGCAAATTAAGATGTTTTTCACTAATACAATTTTAGTTAATTATCCAAAGCTCACAAAAATTCAAATAAATAACCAAATGATATAGAATTAGTAGCTCACAACATGCTATTTTTCATTAAAATAAGTGATGCAATATTAATGTCCAAATTAAATTTTAAGCATAGGAATATCGATGCAAAATAGAGTTCAAAGAAACAAAAGAAACTGTATACATGGTCACTTTTGCAATAATTGAAACTTGGCGGGAAAATATCACAAATTTTACACAATAAAAATAAAAGAAGGGAACCTTCGTCCTTATTGCAGTTAGGGCACGATAGTGGATATGAGCCATCGCGACAAGTCTCGTGGTAAGTGGTGGGGTTTGTGCGCGGGGGCATGCTGGCCGTTGGAGCAGGCCGCCATGGAGGAGACTAGGAGGTGAGGGCAGACAGACGAGGCTGGCACAGGAGGTTAGAGAGACCACCACGGTTGGAGCTGCTGCGGAGGAGGGTCGCATGAGGGAGGGTCGCGGGCGGAGGGCCTAGAGCTGTTGCGGGTGGCTAGTGACCAAAGGAGGGTCGTGCACGTAGCGGGTGGTGGGTGGAAGACTTGTGTAAGGAGGAGGATGTGGCGTGCATGTGCCCGAGGAGGAGGCTGACGACGGGTTTGGCGGTGGTGGCAGGTGGTTGGGGTAGGGGAGTCGGTCACCTGCTAGCTCATTTTCTAAAAAAAAATTATTTTTTGTTGTTGTTGTTGTTTTGATTTTTTATTTATATTTTTTGATTTTCTTAAACAAGGGATAAACAAAATATGAAAAATATTATGGAGTGGTGCTGATATGATAAAGAATAAAAATAAAAATAAACAAATGAAGATGATAATGGTGTGATGCGATGTTATAACAAAATGGAAAAATAAAAACGATGACAAAGTGAAAAAGGGAGAAAACGAAATTGCCTAATGATGGAGGAGTGCGCATATGGTGTGCTCACGTAAAGCACAATCTTCGCTCTCATTGTTGGCGAGCGATGAGCTCGTGCAGCTCGTGGAGGCAGCTGCGATATTGGTCGCAATGCCAACGGATCTCACCATAGAGGAAGTCAGTCGTCGCTCTACTTCGTTCATTGTCACCGAGATGGGTGGTCAGAGCTCTCTATTCTCTCTCACATAAAGGTGTATCAAAGGTAAAAATGAGGAGTATAAGATGAATAAAAAGATAAAAAATGGAAGTTAGAAAAATGGTGGAATGGTGGAGTTGAATGAGAGGTTAAAAATAGGGGAGTTGAGTGGAAGTTGGTGGTAGAAATGAGAAGTTAGAATATACAAAGGAAAATATATAAAATAAAAAGAAATTAAAAGGTGGCTACTAAAAAAAGATAAAGGGAAAAGAGAGCGGAGAATTTATAAAAGTAAGTCCTCAAATAAAACAGACAATATGTACATGTTTTCTACTTTTCTATTTTTTTATTTTTTATATTTATAATAAAAAATATTTACAAAATAAAAATTAAATAAAATACAAAATGATTTTTTTGGATTTTTCAGTAATTAAGAAAAGTAAAATAAAAAACGAGAAAAAGGAAATTATGTACATTATATACAAAGTCACTTTGCCTTATTTTCAATGACAAAATATTTTTTGATATTTTTTGAATTATGTCCTTTATTAAAAGGTACAATAAAGAAATTAATATAAAGTAAATAAATAAGGTTTAGATTATGTACAATATACAATTAGGTTTCAAAACTCAAAATTTTCAAACAAGTTTTGATTTAAATGAATCCATTTTCATTACATAGATAATTTTCTAACTTAAATTTTAAAAGTAAGTTTACTGAATTTGGAGTTCATACGGAGCGGCAATTTGATCGCGAAGTTGGACTTTATAGATTTTTCTCTTTAGGATCTAGGAGTATTTATTTACAGAAAAATTTATTTACATTTTTATATATTTATATCATTTTTATAAACAAGTCAGATAAGAATTAGCCGAAAAGGAGTTGAAATGAAATTATTAATAATACATGAAATTTGAGCTATTTACAAGTGAAAAACTACTTTATTTTTATGACTTTTTATTATTAATTTATTTTGTACAATATAATATATATAATAATTAGTGTATTTTAATTAAAAGAGTCATATTATTAATTTATTAATTTTATGGACCTTTATTTAAGATTTTACTCAGGGATTTGCTAAGAACAATATATTGAGATGATGAATCGTGGATTGATCAAAGCCTCCAGGAATTCTCCCACCATTTCATCAAATATAGCGATCATGCATCACTGAAAAGTACATGGGGCATTGCATAGCCCAAAGGGCATACGCCTGAGCACGTACATGTCGAAAGGACAATTAAAAGTTGTCTTTTCCCGGTCTTCAGAGGAGATGGCTACTTGATTGTAGCTGGAGCCCTTGTTAAGAAAATAGAAGAACTCCTTCCCTGCTAATCTTTCCAAAATCTAATTAATAAAAGGTAGGGAAAGTGATCTTTCTTGGTCGTGGCATTTAGACATCTATAATTGACAAAGACACACCATGACGTGGGTACTCGTGTCACGATCCTGACAAACCCTAGATCTGACCTCTTAATAAGTCGTGTTAAAGTCATTGCAATTGGACAAATCGGATCGATCAAAGACCATCTAATGAATATAATCAATTAAATCAAATGATCCATTTATATTTTACTTGGTCAAGCCCAAGGTCAAACTTAGGGATACGAGCCTCTTTCGTATTATTTAGACTCAAATTATCTAAATTAAGTGTCGGATTAAAGAATTGTAGGTCATTACAAGCACGAAGATAAGACAGTACACATTAAGTAAACATGAACAATGCATTTTTTATATGATTTTTTATGCAAGGAGATACGATGAAATGCAATGCAAAACTATGCCCTAATTATCAACAAACTTGAGTCATTTAATCATAAGTCAAATCAGGGTCAATTCATGAAGCTATATTCATTGATGTAAAAATAAAGGCATGTGATGCTTTACAATAAAGACACTCAACTATTAAAACAATACAACAAAGTCCATAGTGTCAAAACTAAAATATAAACATGTTGTCAAGAAGACAATGAAACAAGCTTCAAAACGCCACATAAATCAACTCAATTAGAGCTAGGATGCTCAAGATATGCAAGAGTGAAGCCAGGGTATAATTGCAAGAAAACATGAACGATAAATAGAAAACCGGTCCTTGGGAGGGACTAAAATGCAAATAGAACAAAGTTTAGGACCTTCCATGAAAATAGCTAACATGCGTGGGGGTATTTTTTGCAATTATTAAAACCCGCGAGGGTATCGGGTGCAAATCACCCCAGGCGCATGCAGTCTGCACATGATCTCTCATCCTGAATGCAAATGTATAAACTTCTGAGGGCCTCCCTGCAATTTTCCCAGACTGTACGTGAGGAGCACGTGGGCCTCGGCTCGGATGACTCTGGAGGCTCGGACTTGCTTCGGCACAGCTCGACAGTTGGATCGGGTCGGTGCAGGCTCGGTATAGGCTCTGGAGTAGCCTCAACTTCGGATAGGGCTCGGAGATGGCTCAAAGATGGCTCGAGAGGCTCGGATGCTCCAAGCTTGGAGGCGCGGAGTGGAAGCTCGGTGAAGATGATGTGGACTGTTCTTGGCCATCCGATCTCATAGATCAGACGGTAGCTGGAAACTCAAGTATCATCAACGTGGTTGAAGGAGTGTCGTTGGATAGCACCGGGGGGTGTTATCCAATGGCATATGTACCTCCTGGAGCTCCTCTCCTCTGCCGAGGGGCTGGCAGTGCGTTTGGATCTCCGGCGAGAAGCCTGAAACTCCGCCACCGTCTTACGTGCTCGATGACGACCCCCGACCACTCTTGATCAGCTGAATAGCTTCTTTAAAGCTTGGCAGAGTAGTCGGGGTCTGTGGAAGGCCATCTACATCCATGTACGCCAGAGTTGATGTTCGCCAAGCTGCTCCGGTGAAACATCCGACCATTGGCGATTGGTGCACATGCATAGTTAAGCCATAGCCAAAGCATGCAAACACATGTTGTGTGCGAGATGAAGTGTAATGGAAGCCTATGCGATCGGAGAATGTGGAGGCTCATGTGCTTCTCTGTTGTGTGCGGCAGAGGAGATGGGTCAAAGGTGATATGAGATTGCGAGAGATAGGGAAGGTGAGCGAAAGTACCGTGTGAATGATTGATGAATAGTGAAGTGAAAGTGATGGCTGATGGAGGATGATCGTGCGAGGAGGGACCTAATTAACTTAGAGAAAATTGAGAAAAAATATAGAAGAGAGATTGGAGAGCTTACTTGAGCAATGGCAGAGCAGGGGCTTAGGCTTGAGCACCTTGTAGATGCCCAGGGTTGTCGCACGTCGAGGGTGGATATTCCTCAGAGCTCGAGCTTGTCTAAGCCACCGCATCGCCACCATGAACGACGGCGGGTCTCAGTAGGGGCGATGGTCGTCGTCGCTCTATCCTAGCCCCTCCCCCTGTCACATGGAGGAGGAGGAGGGCTGGGCCTCACCCCTCGTGAAGGTGGACGAAGATGATTCGGGGCGGAGGCAACCTATTTATGGTTGGGAGATAGCGAGTGGCGATGAGTTTTGCGGGGGTGTTGGAGAGCGAGAGGAAGGGGATGTGTTTAGCCAAGTATGGCGTGAAGATGATGGAAGTCCGGGCTACATGGGGATGGTCTTGTGAAGGAAGAAGGCGACTGGAGGTTATGGCTAAAAATGGAAGGGGGAATGGGCTAGCATGTGAGAGAAGAGAGACTGGAGGTGGAAGACGGAGTCTTGGTTGTTGGATTTCACGATTCAACGACCAAGAGATAGGCACTAAGGATCGGTCATGATAAGATCGGTGGCATGCTGAGAGCTCGGTGCTAGCGGTCAGATAAGATGGTATCGGGGGCACGAACGAATGGTTGAGGGTAGCACATGGAGGAATGGTTGGGATCTGAAGCGCATGGAGGAGATCGGGTGGTGTTTATGACACAACGTGTCTTGCGCTCATGCGGGCAGTAGCGGATGGTGATGATGAGATTTTGAAGGGCGATCGGGTGGTTGATGATCCGACGGAGAGGGGCGGTTGGGATGAAGGTGTTGGGGATGGATCGGGAGGTGGAGATGTTGCCACGTGGAGGGCGGAGGGTGAGACACTGGCGAGGGTTGTGATGGAGTCTAGGCTTTGATCGGATGGTGGAGAACAAAGAGGGATTGGATGGAGGTGATCAGGAGAGAAGAAGATCCATCTAATGGTAGAGGGAGGAGGGTGTGTGGCATGCACGAAAAACTCAAAACATGAAAGTTGTAGATCCCGATGAGATCTACAAGTTTCATGTTGACCAAAAACGGAGGCGAGATCAAACAGAGGCAGAAAATATTTATGAGAGTGTTTTTAAGGCTAAAAACACTACGAGTTTTAATTGTGTCATTTTATTTGTATTTTTTTATTTATTCAAGGACTCTGACAATTAAAGGGTTTTGTCTAGTTTTTATTGACAAGTAGTCGAAGCTAGGGGGTTAATTTCAGCGAATTAAGAGCATGAAACATGGTTTCATCAACCCTCTATACTTAAACTATGCTTGTCCCCGAGCATCAAAGAAAATGAATGAGCTAGATTAACCCCTTTGTGCATGTGCGTACAGGATCTAATCTATTCAAGTCCTTTCAATTTTAGAGATCCAAAATTTCAGAATTCAATCCAGCCTTAATCAAGAGGCATCCTATTCCTCTTCTTTTCCAGACTCTCTTTTGTGTACATATAAACTAAGAATATGACATTAAGTGTTGACTGTGCGCACGAGAGTAGAGTCCAAATGTCACCCAAGGTTCTAGTTCAAGAGACTTTCCTAAGGATCCGATCCTCAACACTAGGGAATAAACCAAATATTGCATCCAATCCACAGTCTCTTTAGTTGTCAGACTTAGAAATGTGGGTGGTAGGCCAGTTAATGGAGAGTTATAGGATTGTGTTATTTCTTCTCTCCCTCTCATTGGAACAAGGATTCTCTCTAGTTCCTTAATACACAATGCCAATTTTTCGTGTTGATTAGTGTGTCCGTCAAGAGAAGTTGGAGTCGTCTGCACTTGTTTTCCTGGGAATTCAACGAGGTGTGTCTTTTTTGAGTACCTATCGTACCTTCTACACCCAGACTTGTAGCATTTACGATGTAGAGCCCTTTTTTTGTGCAAGCCCGACTCCTAGTCCTAATAGCGCTAGTCCAAGTGGACACTTTGAAATGGTTGGGAGCGCTTACCTTTGGTGGAAGCTCTTTATATTTGAATTTGTGGAATGACAGCTTTAATTTCAACAATGATATTTCTTTTATTTGCATATTTTTTGGCTAGCTTTTACCGAGAGTTGGCGCACATTGATCAACATTTTTTTCTTTATTTCATACCCTAGCACTTTGGTCAATGTCAAGAGATTATCATAAGAATCAAGTTCTCATACTAGCTAAAATGCTGACACTCAGATTTCATGAAGCCTTCAAAGATTTTATCCCATCCTCGAGCATCATTAGATCAAGTCCAGACTCGAATCCCTCATCCCAATCCCTCAAGTGAAAAGTCAACTCATCTCATTGAAACTGCAGTCGTGCATGTGATATGGTGATCATATTCTTAAGGTAGGAGACTAAGCATGCAATATAGCACACAAATCTAGAAACCTAGGGAAATGTGGATGATTAAGTCTAAGACCCTGATGGCTATGACCGGTAAACCTAAAGTCTCAAGCCCTCATAAACCAAGTTTCCTTGAACATTCCTGATCCTGGGTGGGAGTGAAAAGGCAAGGGATTTAATCCAACTCCTTCACCAACTTTTTTTTGAAAAATTTGAGAGACATCTTGACTGCCTAAACTCAAATGAGTAGATGCATCTGCATTCATCCAGTATAGGTGTAAGTACAGGCCGGATCTCGTTGCGTGAGGACGGAGCCATACACGATGTCCTCTAAATCACCCACTCTACTAAGGTCGACCCTCACTAAAAGCGGCTACTTATTTGGGTTTAGTAGTCAATTTGACTCTTAAAGGGTTTTTGAATTTTTTCCATTTTATGGATTCTTTATTAAAGGTTAAAAAACAAGTTAGACTCATCTTTCTTGAAAGAAAAATTTCCAAACCATGTCACACAAATTAAGATTTTCTAAACATTTTCAAATGATTTTTCCAAAACAAGAAAAACTCATTTTTCAAATCATTTTCAAAATTTTTTTCTTAACAAATAGTGTAACATAATATAGAAAAATATTGAAATCAATTTTGTCCACTTAGTTCAAGAGATTATACTTTAGCCCAAAAAGTTTTAAATTTTTCAAAATTTTTCAAAATATAGCTAAAGTATGTATAATGTATATACGATATACCCCCCTATACTTAAACTTTGCTATGTCCTCATAGCACTAGATGATACAAGGCCATAGACCCATTTAAATATAGAAAATATACGGGAACTAATGTGGGACCCCCTATACTTAGGTTAGAAATAACCTAAGTATCGAGGAAAGGAAAGATGAGTAGAAAAATCACGGGGACTCAGGTCCCCCATATACTTATGCTGAGAGTATCCTAAGTATAAAGATGGAGAATTGATGCTGGGAGAGACCTGAGGTGAACGAAGAAGTCATATGGATATACAAATGAGCGGATGAATGGAGTACTTAAGGTCTAGGGGAGGGTGTCGAAGCAACCAAGGCTCAAATAAGCAATGCAAAACCCTTTAAGTTCACCAACTCACACGTGAAAACAACAAATGTTGGTTGATTCTCTTGTCTGTTTTATTCGTGATTAAAAACATTCTAGCTTACATGGAAAAATGTCAAATAAAACATCTACGTAAACACGGGTTTTGCTCTCCCAAAATAAAATTTTACTCCATTTTAGGTTGACTTGCAATTAACAATCCCAATTATTTTGCTTAAGGTTATCAATGATTTAAGGTGAGCACATAAATCAAGAAATCATCGTCTGCCGCTCAATCTCATTTTTCATTAACCTAGGTGATCAGGCTAGGAGGGGAAGTCGAAAAAAGTCATGCAATCGATAAAAATCATGATCTAGGCTAATTGAGAAAATATGCAGTGCCTTTAGCAAAAAACGTGAAAACTTGGACTGTTTTGAAAATCAAAATCATATGTATGCAACTCGGTGAAAAATCACACCTAACATGCTTCTATTAATGGGCAATAATATCTTTTAATTTTAGCTAGATGAAGCGATGTTATGTGTGTCTCTATTTAAAGTGTGTCCTACCTACGAGCAAGCACGTAAAAAATGAAACGGTGAAAGAAGCTCGAAGAGCCACATGCCTGGTACTAGGTCGACACTCAAGTGGGGACGATCCCCACACAACCATGGAGAACTTCGTTCATTTACAAGCACGAGTCTTCAAACGAAGACCGCAGTAAAGACGATTATTACATGCATATGATTTGAAATAAAATGCTAGACACATGTTTTTTCGAATAATCTCCAAAATTGATTCTGCGGCTCCTCGCATCGGGGAAGTATCTTTGCCTCGCCTCCTTGAACATCAAGGGCCCTGGCATAAAAGCAAATGTTAGATATCAGTCAAAAAGAATTTTTAATGATGCAAGACAGATGTCCAAATTGACCTATAAATAGAAAACACTTAATAAAATAAATAAAAATCCAAACAAGACAAAAGATGAGTTGTGTCCCCCAGCAACGGTGCCATTGACAAACCCTAGATCCGGTCTCTTAATAAGTCGGTTTAATGTCATTGCAGTTGGTCGAATCGGATTGATCAAAGACCATTTAATGAATATAATCAATTAAATAAAACGGTCCATTTATATTTTACTTGGGCAATCCCAAAGTCGAACTCAAGGACACGAGCCTCTTTCGTATTATTTAGACTCAAAATATCTAAATTAAGTGTTGGATTAAAGAATTGTAGGTCAATGACAAACATGAAGATAAGATAGTACGCATTAAGTAAACATAAACAATGCATTTTTTTATCTGATTTTTTTATGCAAAGAGATACGATGAAATGCAATGCAAAACTATGCCCTAATTATCAACAAACTTGAGTAATTTAATCATAATTCAAACCAGGGTCAATTCATGAAGCTATATTCATTGATGTAAAAATAAAGGCATGTGAAGCATTACAATAAAGACACTCAACTATTAAAATAATACATCAAAATCCATAATGTCAAAACTGAAATTAAACATGTCATCAAGAAGACAATGAAACAAGCATCAAAACGCCACTGAAATTGACTCAATCGGAGCTAGGATGCTCAAGATATGCAAGAGTGAAGCAGGGGCATAATTATAGGAAAACAAAAAAGATAAATAGCAAACAGGTCCCTCGGAGGAACTAAAATGCAAATAAAACAAAGTTCGGGATCTTCCCTGTAAATAGCTTGCATGCGCGGGGGTATTTTTATAATTATTAAAACCCGCAAGGATATCAGGTGCAAAATACCCCAAGTGCATGCGGTTTGCACGTGATCTTTAGACCTAAATACAAATGTAGAAACTTCTGAGGGCCTCCCTGCAATTTTCTCATACCGCACATGAGGAGCACGTGGGCCTCGGCTAGGATGACTCTTGAGGCTCGGACTTGCTTCGGCGCGACTCGGCAGATGGCTCTGGTCGATGCAGGCTCGGTATAGGCTCTTGAGTAGCCTCAGCTTCGGATAAGGCTCGAAGATGACTCGGGAGGCTCGGATGCTCCAATCTTGGAGGCGTGGAGTGGAAGCTCGATGAAGATGACGTGGACTTCTCTGGACCGTCCGATCTCGGAGATCAGATGGTAGCTGGAAACTCAAGTATCGTCGACGTGGCTGAAGGAGTGTCATTGGATGAGCACCGATGGGTGCCATCCAACGGCATATGTACCTCTTGGAGCTCCTCTCCTCCACTGCAGGGTTGGCGGCATGTTTGGAGCTCCAGCGAGAAGCCTAGAACTCCGCCACCATCTTCCGTGCTCGATGACGACCCCCAGCCGCTCTTGATCAGTTGAATAGATTCGTTGAAGCTTGACGGAGCAGTCGGGGTCTCTGGAAGGCCGTCTACATCCATGTACACCGAAGTTGACGTTTGTCAAGCTACTCTGGCAAAACATCCAGCTAATGGAGATTACTGCACCTGCATAGTTAATCCATAGACGAAGTGTGCGAACACATGTTGTGTGCGAGATGAAGAGCAATGGAAGCCTATGCGATCGGAGAATGTGGAGGCTCATGTGCTCCTCCGCCTTGAGCGGCGGAGGAGATGGGTCGAAGGTGATCTGAGATTGCGAGAGCTAGGGAAGGTGAGCGAAAGGTAGTGCGTGAATGACTGATGAATAGTGAAGTGAAATCAATGGCTCATGGAGGATGATCATGCGAGGAGGGACCTAATTAAATTATAGAAAAATGAAGAAAAACATAGAAGAGAGATTGGAGAGCTTACCTGAGCAATGGCGGAGCGGGGGCTTGAGCTTGAGCACCTTGTAGATGCCCGGGGTCGTCGCACGTCGAGGGTGGCTATTCCTCGGAGCTCGAGCAGGGCTTAGACACCGCATCGCCACCATGAATGGTGGCGGGTCTCACTGTGGGAGATGGTCATCGTCTCTCTATCCTAGACCCTCCCCCTATCACAGGGAGGAGGAGTAGGGGCTGGGCATCACCCCTTGTGAAGGTGGGCGAAGATGATTCAGGGTGGAGGCGGCCTATTTATGGTTTGGATATGGCGAGTGGTGACTAGTTTTGCGGGGGCATTGGAGAGCGAGAGGAAAGGGATGTGGTTAGCCAAGTATGGCGTAAAGATGATGGATGACCGGGCTACATGGGGGTGGTCTTGCGACGACTAGAGGTTATGGCTAAAAATAGAAGGGGAAATGGGCTAGCGTGTGAGAGAAGAGCGGCTGGAGGTGGAATACAGAGTCTTGGACGTTGGATCTCGCAATCCAACGACCAAGAGATAGGCGCTAAGGATCGGTCGTGATTAAATCGGAGCAGCGCCATCGAAGGGTGTAGAAAGCTCCACATGGCATTCTGAGAGCTTGGCGCTAGCGAACGGATAAGATGGTATCGGGGGCATGATCGAATGGTTGAGGGTATCGCAGGGAGGAACGGTTAGGATCTGAAGTGCATGGAGGAGATCAGGTGGCGTTGATCTTGCGCTCAGGTAGGCAGCAACAGACGATGATGATGATATTTTGAAGGGCGATCGGGTGGTTGATGATCCAGTGGAGAGGGACGGTTGGGATGAAGGCGTTGGGGATGGATCGGGAGGTGGAGATGTTGCCACGTGGAGGGCGGAGGGTGAGGCGCTGGCAAAGGGTTGTGATGGAGTCCGGGCTTTGATCGGATGGTGGAGATCAAAGTAGGATTGGACGGAGGTGATCAGGAGAGAAGAAGATTCATCGGACGATTGAGGGAGGAGGGCACGTGGTGTGCGCATAGATGGGTCGTGTGGCGCAACCAGAAGGCGCCACGTGGCCTAATCAGATTATTGCAACAAAGAAATTAAGAAATAAAGGGGAAAATAATAGAATTTGGAAAAATTCAAAACACGAAAGTTGTAGATCTCGATGAGATCTACAAGTTTTATGTTGACCAAAAATGGAGATGAGATCAAACAGAGGCAGAAAATATTTTTGAGAGCATTTTAAGGCTAAAACACTACGAATTTTAATTTTGTCATATATTTATATATTTTGATTTATTCAATGACTCTGATAATTACAGGGTTTTGTCTGGTTTTTATTGACAAGTAGTCGAAGCTAGGGGGTTAATTTCAACGAATTAAGAGCATGAAACATGGTTTCATCAGATCTCAACTACCTCTTCATTGGTGACCATCTAAATTCATGGCTTCATTGGGACAACATGTAGGGGGGCACCCACATGGAGTCAGAGATGAGGTATATGAATCCTACTCCACACCATTTCATAATCTCACTACTTCCTAGAGATTTTAAGTCTTCTCTGAAATGTAAAGAAAGGCCTAGCATTTTTCTCAACATAAATGTGGTGTGAACAGAGAGAAGGATTAATATCCACTTATCCGACAGAGTCCATACTATTGCCTTGTGATTCTTCTCAAGCACTTCTAACAGTGTAGACTCATGTTCTACAGACAACTTATAACTAATGTTGATAGGGAATCTATTCTTAGGTCCCATGAAAAGGAATACTTGAGTGTAGGAGGTAACGACTTCAGCTTTTGTAATGCAGTATCATCAATCAAATCTAGATGAACTGTCGCTGAATCTGGTTCCGTGTTGCATGTAGGCGGTGCTTACTCTGTAGCACTGACAACCAATTAAACTGAACAAGGAGTTGGGGTTGCCAAAGAAATGCGATAATTCGACCAAAGTCACATCCGACTCTACGTCTAAGTCCTTTGATCGTTCCTCTAGAGTGGGAACTAACAAATATGCAGAGATCTTTAAGACATCAAAGGAATAGATAGATAATCTATCTCTTAAGAAACCTGGAAAAACCTCGCAAACTACATCATGCACATTATCCTCTCAATATGAGAGGGTATCGCTCAATCCTATTAGGTTCTGTTTCCACACTCAAGTATGATAACCAATATGCAATCTGCCTCTGAAGATGAAGAGAAATATGTACTTGATTCGGAGTCAAGTCTATACCATTTAGTCGACTTCATCTTGAGTTCTACTTCTCCGATGTCTAATAGTCAAATGAAGCCCCAGTTGTCCTAAGGAAAGGCAGCATAAGGATAATCTGTGAATCCCTCCTATGATTGGGGATATCCATTTGAAGGACGGTGAAGTGCACTCTGTAATCTTGTCCCTCAATCGAGATAACAATGCATTTGACTACTCTCTTTTCCTTCTTCGTAGATTTATCTGCGAAATATTTATCCACGAACTGGAGTATATCTATTGATTTTATAAGTGGACCCAACTCCAGTTTCACATATAAGTCAAAAGGAGGTATATTGATCGAAGACCCGTTATCTAGGAGAGCGTGTGAAAATGCAATGTCATCAATATAACTCACCACATAATGTGCACCTAGATCTCTCTTATTCCTTGGTAATGGTTGGTTCTTCAGATAATAAGTAGTGGCAACTAACAACACATGTGCCTTGACACAACTATTCTACTTCTTTTTTGAAAAAGGGAAAAGAGGCTTCTATATTTCGACACGATTAGTCGATAAGGATCAGATCAAAGTGCTCCATGGAATAAGCATGATCTGATCTGCACTTTTTAAAAATAAATCGAGCCCAAATAAGCAATGAAGTTTACATGATAAGTCAGTGAAGTCAGCTACTCGACCGGGTTTGACACAAAACAGAGGAAGAGGGGGTATTGACCTAGGGTCAACACTCTAAGGCCCGTGATTGGGCCACGTTGATGCCACACCAACATAAGATGACAAAATAGAAATTAAAATAAAATAAAATTTAAATTTAAATAGACAACAATTTTATTTAAATAAACTTAAAACATAAAATATGTTACATATTTAATAAACAAATTAGTGGTGAATTTTATTTTTTTGTTTTGATTTTTGCATGTAAATTATAGGTATAAGTATAAATATTTGTGTGTATGTGTGTGTATTCTATTTTATTTTTACCATTTGTTTTATATTTTATTATTTTATATACATAGTTTTTATATTTACACTATAATTAATTACATATGTACATATTTTTCTTCTATTGTTTTGAATTTATTTGTGTACTTAAATAAATATTTATACATTATAGGTGTATTTATCTATGTAGTGAAGAGCATTATTCATTGACGTGTATTTTTAATGATTGTATTTTAGTTTTATTATGTACAAGTATTTTAGGTAGTATTTATAAATTTATAAAAATAAAAGAATGTAAAAATATAAAGGTTAAATATATTGAATATAATATACATGTAAATTGCACAATGATGTCCCAAAGATTGACTTCTACATCTTGACTTAAAGTTAAATTGAAGCCACCTTCATTAAGTAGACAAGTTAATTTTATGAACAATAAAGATGAGTTTGGTAAATTTTGAGTCTGTTAGAGAAGATACAATTCTAAGAAGTTTTCTTTGCGGCCTTTTATTCTATATCATGGGCACATTGTGCATTATTTTTTTATTGAAATAAATTTGTATTTTCTTCATATTTTTATGTACAATGATTATATTCAAAATTTATTTATTTAAGGTGTAAAAATATAAAAATAAAATAGGTCCTAAAATGTATATTGACAAAAATAATTAGGGTTTTTATTCTATTTTTTGTATGGTATCTCTGTCCTATATCCCACTACTTTATTCCTTGTCGGCCAGTTAATGTTTGACATGGTCTCAGGGGTCAAGGTCAGTCAGTATCCATGATATCTCTTTTATTTTTCTTTTCTTTTAATTACACATTCATTTTACGGTTTAATTACATGTATTTATACACACTATACAAATGAATATACATATGTTAATTAAAGAGTATTTTTTTATATTTACATGCATTGATCTAGGGATTAAAGCTTCAAATGAATGAATAAATGTGCATGAATGGCAATTCATCAGGTGTATAATGTATCTTCAAGTATTTGTGGAAAGTAGGATGACTCGCCACATACTCATCAAATGGTACTTTCACCATAATGTTATCTTTAGAATTGTGTCATTTTAGGATCATCTTTAGGAATCTTTTTGATATTGTGCTTTTTTGCCATAAGAGCATGGGGGAAAGGGATTGAACAAACAATAGATGGATGTGAAGAATCTGAATCAGGAACATAAACATGCTTTTTATTCTTTAAAATAGAATTCTTAACTACTGAATCTTTTATAGATAATGTGGAATTTGAAACACAAATATATACTATAGGTTAGGACATGTCTACTGAATGTACTCCTCCTCTACAGTCGAAGTCTACTTTGTGCTGCAGTGAAACTATCGTACTCTTTCTCTTCCTTCTTGCTGGTGTCTCCGCCTCATGATGAATATTCTGCTGGCGATGTCTTACCTCGTCATCCTCTGAAGACTTCTTAGGATGAGCTTCAGAAGTCCTCTCCATTTTCCTTTCCTGATCAAGAACGGCCATGATCCTTCTGCTCCTAAGTGACTTACATGCTCGGATTTGTGAAAATATGAGTAATATACATGATCATGTATCTACTGCTACTGAATCTTGTTCAGGTTGTTGGTATTCGACTGAACCTGAGTGGGAACGCATGTAAATGGGGCAGTCTACTTAAAAAGTATAAGCAGTTTAGGTCAATCCACAAATCCTATATCTCATTCATGTAGGAATGTAACTAATCAAGAAAATGCCTCTGAAAATCTGTGGGATTGTATCAAGACGACTGTTGCTATGAAGAAGGGAAAGACAAATGTGAAGACTGGCCCAGATGTCCATGGTACTACTATTGATGGGAATGATGCTGCACATGTTGGCACTTCTGACCCTAATGGTACGTCTATAGGTAAACATACAGTTGCTGATGTTGTTGCCTCGGTGCTTTGGAAGAAAAGGCTCCATAGCTCTTTGGTGTTGGAAGAGGTGTAGGAGTAAATGATGTGTTGTTGAATGTTTGGGGGTAAGGGAAGTGGTCCCCTAAACTCTTCTTCCTGGTAGGTTCATGTGTGTACCACGCACCATTTACCTCCCACACCTGGGAAGGCTCCTCAATAATTGTCTCTATAGATAGTGGCTATTGCACATAATAATGGATAAAAATATGGTCCTCTACCCATGGCTGGTGTGTCCCTGACATCTAGTGCTCCTGAATGTTGTGATCACGATACATGGGAGCATCATATGAAATCACAGTTTGTATCATGATCTTGGATACCTTCTTAGAAAGCTTTGCCATCTGCTTCTACAGTTTGGATACGTTGATGTCCAACTCATCTTTCCTCTTGTAGATACTCTCTAGGACTGTTGGTTTGTCTGTTATGATGCCCATGTCGGTAGGATCAACTGTAATCCTCGCTCCCCTTCTAGGTAAGAGTGGTAATTGGGTATCTAATTGAGCTCTACTAGCAGTCTGTGCTCGTCTCGTCTCGACCATCCTCTCGAACACCTTCTAGACAACATCCGCACCACGTGAAGTGTAGTTGACTCCACAAGCAACACTAACCAAAACCTACAACTCAAGGTTAAGATCGCAAAACATAAACTGAATTAGGACTGATAGATCTAGATTATGACAAGGACATTTCTGTAAGAGATCCTTTAACCTCTCCCATATATCACAGAATGCCTCATTGGGAAATTGGGAGAAACTCGTGATGAGTGAGCGCTTCAAGTTAGTTCTACTCAAAGTGTTGAACTTCTTCAAGAAGAGATCCTTGAACTGAACATAGGTAGCTTCAACTACCCCCGGGTTCTTAATCCAGTAATCTGCCTTATCCTTCAAGGAAAAATAAAGGTCTTTGAGCCTAATGTAGGCTTGGATAACCTTAGGATGCATAAAGTTAGAGAAGACAAACTCAAAGTCCCTAAGGAATGCATATGGTTCCTCATGGGTATTTCACGTGGAAGTGAGGCAACAAATTTAAAAATTATGACTTCAACTTGTACTCAACTTCTGGCTCGACTGGGCTCAACCAATTGGTCATTTGGTATTGCCCAAGGTCAGAAGCCACGTCCATGGGTGCATCTATTCCCATATTCAGCATGACAATCAGTTCTCTCATCAACGTTGTGTTCTGCTCAAAAGCTGCTAGCCTAGCCAATACCATTTGCATTGGGTCTTCTCTCTCTTCCTCCTCCCCATTTTGTTTCTTGACAAGAATCGTTAATTAAGCTTCCAAACCCTCATAAAAAAGAGGATTGGAATGAAATATTTATGAAGACATATAAATCGAATCAATATCACCAAGAAAATAGCCTTCCTCGATGAGAAGAGAAGAAAGAAAGGGATCGGTTGGGATGTAACGGCTCCTTAAGAATGAATCATTATGCACTAGATCAAACAAGGGTTATTTCGAATCCGAGAAGTTCCAGAGGAAAGAGGTGATTTGACCTTGGAAGATGTGATATTTGGATTGTTCAACAAAAGGTTCGTGAAGTCTGAACAAAAATTCGGCCAATATCCATCTTCAATTTCAAGAAGATTACGAAAATTTGAGCATGCTTGATTCAAGAAAGAACCTAGTCACTACTGTGAATGAAATGTATTGAATCACTCACACGATAGAATGCAAACAAATCCCTTTCAATTAATTCACCAACTCAATGTGTGAAGGTCGAAAGAGTTTGTCTTATATTTATCTTGGCAATTTTATATTGGTGATTCAAATAATCTCGTTCAAGCACACAAGGAGTCTCCTACTACACCCAGTTGAAGTCCTACAAGCCCTCAATAAATGGAGTGATCTTCCTAGGTTGTCAGGTTCAATATCACACTCCAAAAGGAACTTATAGGCACAGACAACCAAAATGCATTTCTAAGGTCGGAGGTAACCACCTGCACCTCCCAAAACTCGTAAGAGTTGGACCTAGAGACTTAGGGTGGAAGTCTGGGTTTTGGGCTCTAACCTTAGAGATATGTCCTCACCCACTTTGTTTGGGGGTAAGTACCTGCATACAATGAGGGCTTTTATGGTTGTAATACAAAGTTGATTTTATTCCAAATTATTTAGGTCATGGCTATCATGCGAATTTTCGGTGAGCACAAAAATCGCCTAACATACAATCCCCTTTTCCTTTACTCCTACATTGGCAAAAACCAAGGGAGAAGATGAAAAACAAATGCAATCGAAAAACAATGATGAATGCAATCATTTACGAATACTTACGGTGATTCCCATCACTCTTTATGGGGATGCACAACTGAATTTGTAAATATTACATTGTTTGATGCACATCAAGAGAAACCTCACTTAAACAGGAGTTCTGTTAACGATGACAAATTGAATTAAAATTTTCTGGATAGAACGTAATTTATGTTTGTCTCAATAAATCTCCTAAGATTTTTACAATTGTAAATCTTGTGAGATCAACTGGTGTGTGTCCTATGTTACGAAATAGATCGATCAACAAGGACCTAAGAAATATCTATTTGGCGCATAGTTCCTTGACTTAGATCACTACTCAAATCGAGAATCACTCTTGATACAACCACACAATTAATAAAATAATAAAATAGAGGCCTTTTTTACATAGGTAAGAACTCAATCGAGAACTATTGCAAATAGAGAAATTAATTACGAATTAATTATAATAAATTACAAATAAATATTACACAATAAAGTACACGACAATGCTATTTAGTTTAACTAAAAATTCTTTTGAGGCAAATTGCTCTAGGGTCTCTTTAGTTGAAGATCCAAGTTCGTCGCCTACGTGGTCCTCCAGGCATCTCCAGTTTCGCGATCCCTACCATAAAACAATCAAAATGTAAAAACTAATCTCATAATAGTTTAATAAATTAAAATAATTGCAAATAACAGAAAATAAAAATAAGACAAAGCAATGAACAACAAATCAAGAACTTAACTAAGAAGCTCTAAAAACACAAAAATAAATAGTCAACACTAAATATAATCAAATAATGTGGCATGTATCCGGCAATGATGCCATTTGATAAATGATCAATCGACAATATTAATATGCTCTTGTTGTAGCATTGGTCAATTGACAATCCACGGAACCGCAAGAAAATCTCCATGAAGAGTTCTCATCTTTAATTTATACTTTGATAAGTCCAAGGTCGAAGACAGGGGCGTAAGAAATTATTTAATCAAACTTATATGAAAATTAATTATTTCAGTGATTTATAGGTCCTAGGTTAAGAACAATGCAAATACACACCAATAGATTGCAATTTGTCAACACATTTTTTATGAGATTAATACAACAAATACATAAGGACATATAACATAAAATTATGCTCATGATTTAATCAATTTAGTACTTGCAAAATTAATGAATTAATTAATGAGAGATCAGTGCCAAGTAAAGCAAATTCAACCTATGTGTAATTCATTTTAATTCAATATGAAGTCTGAAAAGATGAAATGAATCCTATAAAATTCATTGCATGAAATATAGATAAAAGCTGTGATTTAAATGTATAAATTAAAGGCATGAAATAAGCTTTCCAACAACACCAATTTCATTTCAATCAGATCAAACATTCACACATTATTGATAAAACATTGGAGGGGCATAAATGCAAGGAAATGTGTCTATTTTTTACAAACGAGTCTAAAATAGACTAAAATAAAAACACAGAAACATGCTTGGTATTTTTACAATTTTTCTAGTATTTGGGGACTTATCTTCAATTATGAAGAATTCCCGAGCTTTGTTGCAATTTTCCATATGCACGTACTTGAGCACGTAACTGAGCAAGCTTTGGTAGGTGGCTTGGGTGCATGTGGCATGCTCCTATCATTCGGCATAGGTCAAAAGCTCCAAGTTGTAGGGTTGAACCATTGCCTCGTGTCTTGGATCAGGATTAGTATCTACCGTCATATCTGATAAAGATGATCATATCGTCAGATGGAGAAGGAGATATGAGGTGAACACGAGGATAATCAATACACAACGAATCTAATAACTATGAAATATGATAGGAAATCATTTGAGAAACAATATTGCAATAGAACGAACGTGCAAATATTAAATTGATCGAAGGAAGAAGATGATTAACAAAAATGAACTGGAAGAAGATACAATCTAGAGATTGGAGTTCTTACACTCCAATCGTCACTTGACAGGCTGAAGGTCACAAGCTCAAAGCTCAAGCAGCTAGATGGTTGTAACAAGGCGATGAAGCCTTGGATCTAGCTGAAGTTAGGTCGTAGTCATTGCACACAATGTCTCTCTCTCTCTCTCTCTCGTTTTCACTCAAGGAAGACTTGGTCTCAGAGATAACTCCCAAAAAGACAGATAGCAGTTGCCATGGTTGGAGAAAGGGTTTTGAGGAGGAGAAGTTTGGAGGTTCTCAGAAGTTGGGTGTAGTTTAAACTAGCAATCTAGGGGGAACGTGAAGGTGAAGATGGAAGTTACAGGTTGGTGAAGGAGATGGATGATTGAGGAAGAGAATGGGGATGTAAGGAGGCAGTTGGGTCACATGAAGGGGTTGCAGAAATCAATGAAGAAGGACGGGCGCGAAGGGTCACATCTATTGGGCTAAAGATCTGGAGGTTGAAGATGGCTCTCAGTTGTTAGATATGATGATCTAATGGCCCAGAGCGAGATGGGATGAAGTGAAGAGGCAGGGCCACGTGGTGTGTCCATATAGAGCCGCGTGGCCCAATATGAATTCAGATAAATACAAAAAATATTATAAAATATAAAATAAATAAAATAAAAAAGATTTAGAAAAATTGTTCAACATGAAAGTTGTTGATCTACAACTTTCATGTAAAGTTCAACAGAGAAAATAAGTCATCTATATAATTTTGCAAACAATTTAATGTATTAAATTAATTATTTTTAATTTCTTCTTTTTTTATTTTTAGTATTTAAATAATGTTAGAATAATTATATACATTATTATTCTAATTTTTATTGTATTTTTAATAATTAATAAATACAAAAAATATGAGCACAATAAATGGTATATTAATGTATAATAATTATAGATATTTGGCTACAATACTCAATTAATTAATTAGTGTTATTAGTTATCAATTTTTATCGACTTTCTTAAGCAAGATATATAATATTAGAAAATAATATAGATGAATCTGAGATTCATCAGGCAATTAACTTAGCTTTCCTATTCTCTAAAAATATAGAGACATGCTTTTATTCCATGTTTAGCAACTACAAATCCATAAGAAATACAAAACCTTTCCAAAAATCCACAAAGTATATTAGTTGTATTATTATAATTTTTCGATATATACAAAAAACACTAAAAATTACAACATATAATACATAAAAATCACAAAACCCTAAAAATCTTATAAAAATTAGCAAAAAATTTTGAAATCTAAAAAAAATTCTAACCACGTTTTCTCTTTATTATATAAAAATTTTATTAAAAATATCTTTTGGTTTATTTTGAACTTGTAAATATTTATTAAACCCCCAACAATTTATGATATTAACTTATCCGTTGTTTTGTATATTTTATTATTTTATAAATCCATAACAATTAGAAAAATACATTTAAATTTTACAAAATAGATCAGAATATGAAAAATACAAAAAAATTATTTTCTATAATTTGATTATATTTTGTCTTCTTTATAAATATAAAAGATATATTATATATATACTATATAATACTTATATAAGATATAATATCTATTATTATTATATATAATGAATTATCTTATTTTAGAATCAAAATAAACTTAAGAATTAAGAATCAAAAACAAAAAATAAATAAAAATAAAAAATTCAAAAAGAGGTTGAGGGGCTTGCATCAAGGTGTATGTAACTTTACATGCACCAGTGCTACATACATCCATTTTTTAAAATGAAACCTAGAGGAATTTAATTAGAATTATTAGGGTAATATGTATTATGAATTTCGTGTAAAACAGACTTTCCTATATTGTCCATCTGCAAAAGGAAAAATTCCAAGAAATTTTGAGACCGTTAAAATTATGTCATCTTGATTGATGAGTTAAAAGTCTCGAATTGAGTTGAATTTTGAATGACATCATGGTGATATATGATGATCTAAATCCCACATGATTTTAGTTCAAAAAAATAAAAAAATACATATGTTTATGCCACCAGTGCATGTAAAGTTACATGTACCTTGGTGAAAGCTCCCCAACCTCTTAGAAAAATATAAAATAACTAAAAATATAGAAGAAAATAAATACAATTAAAAACTCAAAAAAAATAAGAAAAACAAGATAAAGATAAAAATAATTAGTATCAATTAGCAATAATATTAATAATTACCTATCCTACGTTTTTCTCTTAGTGTTGGACACTCTACCTACTTACTCATATAGACATATTTATGTAGAGTTATAATAAATTTTGTTATACACAAAGTTGATTGATTTATCATCTATTGTGAGTTAATTATTGTCTGAATTAGATGTTGGTCAAGCAGGGATTGCTTGGTTAGCTTGTTAACCGTAGTAGATCATTTCCTATGTTCAACACATCTCTAGTGTATTCTATAAAGTATGTTCTTAGATTTTCTATACATGTTTTTGAAATAGTACCATTAATTATTTGATTCTTTTATATTAATTGTTGTTTTCTTTCGTAGGTGAATATCAAATGTACAATGTACATTTATTTTATATACCCCATATGTTGGATTTTTTTTGAAATTCATGAGATTTTATAATAAATAGATGTTATATATAAAGTGAGATATCAACTATAATTACTTGTATATATGACTGTAATTTTAATAATATGAGCTAGATATTACGCCCTTTGTAAATTAATTACATTCTACATTGTATGAAAATTCAGTTTATAAAGTTTATTTTTAAATATCATTGAAAAAGTGATTTTAATACATAAAATACAAAGATGGTGGAATTAAAATTATTTTAATAGCGGCATAAATATTAATAAAAATATATAAGTTAAAAATATTGTATAAAATATTCTTTTGTAAATTTTTTACAAACTTTTTTTAGTTTTTTCCAAATTTTGTTTCAACTAAACAATGAAAAGTTTAAGTTGAACTTCAATCCATACCCAAGTGTGGGAATAAGGTCCTGTATACAAAGAAGATCCAATGAGAGACTTGAGAGGGATGGAGCTTATAAATCCAAAACTGGAGAATATATGTGGGAGGGTGCGGCTGCAGGGGGAGAGACAAATGTTTAAATATGTGAGTTTTACTGTTGCATTAAACCTAAATATGAGTGGAGAGAGATTTTCTGTGTCAGTTTGCAGGGAGTGCTTGTGGATGGAGAAAAATGCAAAGATTGACATGTATCAGTAAACAAGAAGATGAACTCAACTTTAATTAATAGATAGAGTACTTGTTACAGGACAAAATTCCCGCAACCTTCTTCCTCGACCAAATCTGATGTGAGGATTACTGACAAAGTGGTGCAAACATGTAGCCTTCTTTTTTTAGTATCAATGGTCGGGTTTTTGTTCTTCCTAGACCAAATCTACTTGCTTGCTGCAAGTAGTCCATCCACACTGTTTTGCTTTGGTTTGTCCAGTTGTAGAAATGGCTGGTAGTGCCTCAATATAAATCAGATTTACAAGAAATATATACATAATTATTTACCAAAAAAAATTCCCGCAACCTTGTTTGAGCTTCCCTCGTGTCCACGTCCAACTGTGACATCATACAAAATATTCTTGCAATTATGTATCAATTATAATTGCGCAAATTGTACCACTTGCAGCCAACTGTGGACTGCACACAAAAATGGAAAAAGGCTAACTATGGAAATTCTACTGTAAAACAGCACATAAAATGAGTTGAGCGTGAGAATGTATGTGTGATGGTGCAGGAAAACAGAGGGGAGAGAGATGAGGGTGTGCTTGTAGCGGGAGAAAGAGCAGAAAGTTGATAGGAAAAAGATCCCAACTTTAATTAATAATAAGTATATTATTAGCTATATGACAATTTTTCCTCAAGCTTGATCGAGCCTCCATCGTGTTCAAACGCAACTGTTCAATTATATGTATGAATCATAATTGCGCAATCTTATCACTTGTTTCCAACTGTGGACGCTGACTGCAACAACTTGCCTCCCTTTCTTTCCATTTTGAGAATCTTCTGTATATGCAAGAGTCCATCTTTACTGCCATCTAAAGAGAAGACCCAGGCAACATTCACCATACAAAACGGATGGGAATGGATGCCATTTTCTCTCTTTTTTTAATCCAATATCGAAGAATGGATGTCCTTTTCACTTCCTTTATGATTATATACAATCCAATGTCAAAAAGGAGCAATCCTGCCACGGACGTTGACAAGTGATAGCTGATGATTTTTGCAGAAGATTTTTAGTGGAATCGTTTCCCAATGAATATCTGGATCCATAGGAGAAAAAGCAATCCCACGCGCGCACACAGGAGATGTAAGAAGAGCGGGAAAGAGATATTATCGATCTCAATAGAAACGATGGAATATTCATTATTGGTGATACTTTGAGATGGCAATCTTCAGGCACCGAGTAACCTCGCAGCCATGTCAAGGGTTCAAATGATCATCAATCCGCTCCAAATAAAATGGTTATCTAGTGTAACTGTTATATGAAGGGATAACTGATTTACCGTGGATGTATGCAGAAACAGACTGACGCATTTGACTAATTATTTCAATAGAGGAGGTATCTCGGAGGAGGAAGATGAAGAGAGGGGAGATGGTATTGCGGTGACGCACATGGAGAAGACGACGATGCAATGTGGTGTAGGTTCGTACATGGTGTATGACGACGACGGATTTGCATTGTGGTATACTTTTCTTACACAATTGATTTAATTTTGATGTTGATTACCTTTTTTACAAATCTCATTATTGATTTCTTATCTTGCAGAGCTTCCCGTGAATTTTACTTGATGGTCACGAGTTTTTACAAATGTAACGAGAATATTACAAAGAAGAGAGATATAGTTACAAAAATTCACGTAAAAATTACAAAATAAAGACACACATTACGAAAAATGCTGAAGTTTACAAAGAAGAAATTTTATCCTATAAAAACTCAATGGAGTTTACAAAGCACATATACTAATTTACAAAACGGAAATACCCATTTACAAAAAAATATAATGACAAAATGAAATTATTAATGAAATTACAAAATAGAAAATTAGTTTTACAAAAACTCACTGGAATTTACTAACATACGATTGAATTCAAATTATTCAAAATAAATTTGGAAATCGATCAATAATGGCATCACAGAAAATACCAAATCCATAAAGATTATAAATGGCATTTCAAAACTATTCAATGGATCTCGAATTTAATAAAATTGAGATGACGGAATTGTCCTTTTGGACATGATTTTTAATGCTACCGTCAGATTGAGATCTGACGAATCCTTTTGATGGCTCACCATAATATTGGTGAGACTCCACCTCATTTGAAATGGTCCCACGAAGCAGTCTCATTAAATCCTATATATATATATATATATATATATATATATTATAGGGGGCACTTCAAATGAGGCGGGGTCTCACCGATATTGTGGTGAGCCATCGAGCAGATTCGTCAGATCTCAATCTGACTGTTGCATCAAAAACACCATCCAAAAGGGAATTTTCGTCCAATTGATTTCATTAATTTCGAGTTTCATTTATTGGTTTCAAATTGTCATTCTAAGCTTTTCTCGATTTGGTATTTTCACAAATGCCTTTATTGATTAATTTCTGATTTTGTTCCAAACGATCTAAAATCAACCACATCTTTGTAAAGTACAACGAGTTTTTGTAAAATATATTTTACTCTTTGTAAATTTCATTAATGATTTTATTTTATTACTGGAATTTCATTTTGTAAATGGTTGTATCAGTTTTGTAAATGTGTACATTCATTTTGTAATTCCAGTAAGTTTTTGTAAGAGTATTTTTCCTCTTTGTAGGCTTCAACTTTTTTGTAATTGTGTATGTTTGTTTTGTAAAAAATCCGTGAATCTTTGTAACTGAATCTCACTCCTTTGTAAAATTCAAGCATGTTTCCATTGCGTTAAAGTTCAATTGCCATACATGTTTTCAAGTCCTGCAAAATAGAGAAAAAACATTTAAATTTGTAAAAAAGGTAAATATGTAAATCTGAATATCAGTTAAGTAAAAATATTATAGGATAATGTAAAGGAATCTCCCTTCTTTGTAAGAGTGCCTGATCACTTTGTAAATTTTAGGTGCTCTTTTGTAAAATGATCTGATCACTTTGTAATATTTCTGTAGAGTTTTGTGACAAATAAGTACACTGTTAGATATTGGAAACATGTAAAAAATTGACATGATATTGTAAAAAAATTCAATATTTCCACAAAACATTCTCATTTTTGTAAAAAAACAAGGATTTGTAAAAAAACTAAGGGCCCCCCCTCTGCGCACATCTCGACGCTTCGGCGTCGACGGCGAGGTGCCGTATTGGAGGACGCGCAGGTGGAGCGTGGCCTAACGGAGAGCGGAGCTGAGGGCGGGCGGTAGGGGTACGAGCGGAAGGCTACCGCCTCGCCGAAGAGGACATCGCACGGAACTGTGGCGCCACCTGAAGATCGGTGCGCGGAGAAAAGCGGGCGGTGCCGCCTCGTGTGAGGCAGAGGAGGCGGCTGGGCGGTGGCGCAGCCGCACACGTGCGGCGGGGAGACGAGGCAGGTGAACGGAGGATGTTGCTGGAGGAGGATGTTGCTGCCGCCGAAAGATGTTGCTGGAGAGATGAAGGACGTGCGGCGGGGAGACGAGGCAGAGGAGGCGGCTGGGCACTGATTAATCAAGATATATATATATATATATATATATATATATTAGGCAATTTAGTTGTCACATTCTATATTTAGAATTTGACAAATGACCAAAATGGATTTTTTGCATTTAAAATAATGTAATTAGTGTAAAATTTATCACAGCCATGGGATTTAAATTAAGTGGATGAGATGGAGGGGCTCACCACAAAAGTGGTGAGACCCCACCTCATTTGAAGTTTCTCCTATATATATATGTAGGGAAAAAGGACCCTACCTCGGCGGGTGCAGGTAAATCCCTACACTCGGCCGAATTTTTCATTATTTTTTGATTTTTTTTAAATGAAACCTTAAGGTATTTAGATCACTATGTATCACCATGTTGTCATTCCAAATTCAACTTAATTCGAGACTTTTATCATCTCCATCAAGACTACCAAATTTTAACGGTCTCATAATTGCTGAAATCGACCCGGTCTAGATGAACATGTTAGGAATGTTTGTTTTGCTTGAAACTTGAAACACATGTTCCCCTTAACATATTAAGTAAATCTCCCCAACTTTTAATTCAAAAAAATAAAAAAAATAGTTGAAAAATGGGGTCGGTGCAGGAAATTTCCTACACCTCAAGGTGCAGGCTCCCTACCCTCATATATATATATATATATATATATATATGAGAAAAGGGAGCCTACACCCAGGGGTGTAGGTAACTACCTATATCCGACTCATTTTTTCATAGATTTTTAATTTTTTGAAATGAAATCTTGGGGGAATTAGATCACTATGTACCACCATGGTGTCATTCAAAATTCAACTTAATTCGAGACTCCTATCATGTTCATCCAGATTATCAAATTTTAACGGTCTCAGAATTACTGAAATTGACCCCTTCTAGATGAATGTGTTAGGAATGTTTGTTTTGCATAAAACTTGAAACACATATTCCTCTCAATATATTAAGAAAATCCCCCTAAGGTTTCATTCAAAAAACTCAAAAATCATGCATAAAAAGGCCGGGTGTAGGTAGTTACCTACACCCTGGGCTTAGGCTCCCAGCTCCATACACACACACACACACGCACACGCACACGCACACGCACACGCACACGCACACGCACACGCACACGCACACGCACACGCACACGCACACGCACACGCACACGCACACGCACACGCACACGCACACGCACACACAGACACACACACATATATATACACACACACACACACACACACATACACACACACACACACACACACACACACACACACACACACACACACACATATATATATATATACATATATATATATACACACATATATACATACACACACACACATATAGACATATATGAGGTAAATGGGGTTGCCCCCAGGGAGTAGCCAACTTGGCTACTCCCACCCCTATTTTTCCCTCATTTTTTTTATTTTTTTAGAAAATAAAAATTTGTATATTCACCATTATATCCCTCTCACATTCTATTAAAATTTCGTCAGAAATAGAGACTCCTACGGCCTGCATCCAAACATGGTCGATTTAAAAAATCCTGCGACCGTTAAAAAAATGGCGTCTGGATGGAGGGCTTAGAAGTCTCTGTTTCTGACGAAATTTTAATAGAATGTGAGAGGGATATAATGATGAATATACAAATTTTTATTTTCCAAAAAAATAAAAAAATGAGGGAAAAATAGGGGTGGGAGTAGCCAAGTTGGCTACTCCCTGGGGGCAGCCCCATTTTACCCTACATATATATATATACACACACATATATATACATATATATATACATATATATATATATAGGAGTGATCCTATGAGAGCCAAAATTTGTGAGAGTATGAGAGGGGTGATTCTGGACCACATGATTCACCCAGGAGAGAGAAGACCAGGAGAGAGAAAACAGATTCATGTGGTCCAGAATCAATCCTCTCATGCTTTCATAACTTTTTGCTCTCATAGGATCACTCCTATATATATATATATATATATATATAAGGTTAAATGGGGTTGCCCCCTGGGAGTAGCCAACTTGGTTACTCCCACTCCTATTTTCCCCTCATTTTTTATTTCTTTGGAAAATAAAAATTTGTAAATTCATCACTATATCCCTCTAACATTCTATTAAAATTTCGTCAGAAACAGAGACTCCTACGGCCTCCATCCAAACATGGTCGATTTAAAAAATTCTGCGACCGTTAAAAAAATGATATCTAGATGGAGGGCCTAGGAGTCTCTGTTTATGACGAAATTTTAATAAAATGTTAGAGGGATATAGTGATGAATATACAAATTTTTATTTTCCAAAGAAAAAAAAATGAGGGAAAATTGAGGTGGGAGTAGCCAAGTTGGCAACTCCTAGGGGGCAGCCCTATTTTACCCATATATATATATATATATATATATATATATATATATATGGGAAAAATGGGGCTGCCCCCTAGGGGTAGCCAACATGGCTGCCCTCATCCCATTTTTCGCAAATTTTTTTGAAAAAATATCACCATGTATATTCATCCCTATATCCATCATATATGTCATTCGAATTTCGTCAGAAACAGAGACTCCTACGGCCTCCATCTAGACGTCATTTTTTTAACGGTCGCAGGATTTTTTAAATCGACTCTGTCTGGATGGAGGCCGTAGGAGTCTCTGTTTCTGACGAAACGAATGACATACAGATTGGATATAGGGATGAATATACATGGTGATATTTTTTCAAAAAAATAAAAAAAATTGCGAAAAATAGGGTGGGGGCAGCCATGCTGGCTCCCCCTAGGGGACAGCTCCATCAACCTCGATATATATATATATATATATATATATATATATAGAGAGAGAGAGAGAGAGAGAGGAGTGATCCTATGAGAGCAAAAAGTTGCGAGAGCATGAGAGGAAAGATTCTGGACCACATGATCCTGTTTTCTCTCTCCTGGTCTTCTCTCTCCTGGGTGAATCATGTGGTCCAGAATCATCCCTCTCATGCTCTCACAAATTTTGGCTCTCATAGGATCACTCCTCTATATATATATCTATATCTATATCTATATATATATATATATATATATATATATAGATAGAGAGAGAGAGAGATATTTGCCGGGAGATACTACAACAAGGTGGAGAAGGTTATGTAGCTCAAGGAGGTGGATATAGCGAGAGCTGTTCAGCAGTCTACAGGTGTAGCTCGGCTCTTCAAACTTGCATATCTCTTGCACTAAACTAGTGTATACCAAATGAAAATTGGGAAATTTTATTGTGAGCCAGAACATGATCCTCTTAAGCCAAAATGATCTACCACTATCACCAAATCCTACATCGCAAATCATTCTCTTCCTCATGCTATACCCCAACCCAAACCAAAACATGTTCCATAAGATCTGTAATTATCAATACTGGAAAATAGTAAAAAATCAACCTGTCAAAGGAAGGCTAACGCGAACTTTCGGCAATGCGATTGGCAATTTGGCATCCCCAACTAGCAGAGTAGGAAAAGCCAGCATACGTAATTTAAATATAGTTCTAATCAGAGGCTTTACTGATGCAACTTGTAGGAAAAGCCAGCATAGGTAACCCATAAACATTTTAATAATATCTTAATACTGGTTTTAATTTTATTATTCAACAGTTTTTTATTCGAACATTCTCGCTCTGTGCCGTGATCATTGGCCTACTGGTCTGAAAACAGATGAGATGGTAAAGAATATACAAACATTGTTAGCCGGAAATCCAACTCAGATTACAAGATCAAATGGAAGATGCAAAACTGTCTTCTGTCCGGTTTCATTCCACGGGCGATAGCTTTGAACAGGGAAAGGACCTCGTCTGTGACAATAATTGCACTTTGGGTAGCGGAGGGACGTCCGTGCAGATCCTCTGCTGTACGGCATAGGACTGCTGTAAACCTATCGGACGTTCGAACTGCTCGATCTTGATCGAACTGTTTGCACAGCAACGACAAAACAAATCCGGATTTCACATGAACCGCTCGATCTCGAACGACCGAAAGGTTTACAGCAGTCCTATACCGGAAGGTGATGACAGGGGGGTGGTGAGTGGGTCACTGCAATCATGTTGGGGCCCAGCCGCGAACAACTTCAAATTGGATATCTACTTGGTCCAATAGCTTATGGTCCAGAAAAAACCGATCGTTGAGAACCATAAATACTCTATCCTGATAAGGACGATGGATATTTGGGTTATCTTGACGAGATGAAATAATCCACTGCACTGGAACCCATTGACAATGCTACACGTGGTGGATGTTCTATTCATTGTCCAACGATGTTGTTCTTTGATGCTAAGGGCCTGTTTGGTTGCAGGGTTGGGTAGGGTTGGGTTGGGCTGGATGAATAGTAATCTGTGAGGAGGAAGTACCCTTGTGAATAGTAACCAGGGTTGGGCCAACCCTACCCAACCGTGCAACGAAACAGGCCAAAAGTCCAGCATTAGTAGTTATTGTAGCTTCAGTGCCTATTTGTAGTAAACAAATAGCAATGGTCATTGGTTTGGTGGTGGATTCTTGATTAACAAGTTGTGAGTTTAAGTTTGTGGGCAAAGTGTTACATTAGTTAATTTTTTTTACAGTAAATTAGTAATTTAGCCGAGAAATAATTAAATAAAATTTTAAATGGAATGAGAATATTATTTTATTTATTGTCCGTCTCCAAACAGTCTTAAAATGATTTCATGAGGTAATATGAATAAAATTTATTTATCTATTTTTTTTAAGTTGGCGACGATATTGAAATATATAAACGCCATCACCGCTGATGTTAGTTTTCTTTAAAGTTACCAATGATATCGAAATATATAAATGTCTTCTCTGAAGGATTTTTTTTGTTTATCTGTATAACTCTCATTTGTTCAGAAGATTGACGAATAGAATTTTTAATCTTCCTTTATTAGGCAATTGCATATAGACTCAAATGTAGTTTATTTAATGTTTGGACTCAGTGATTGACTTGGGTAGCTATTGGCATTTGGATCGTGACATGTTCGAATATTTGTGGTAAAAAGTTTTGAATTTTTATCAGTTGTGCTCCTCTGAGATATTGCAATTTCTATCTTTTTCTTTTTGAGAATATCAGGTGTGCCTTCGACTTCTTGTCTTTTTATCACTTGTGCCCCTCTGTTACTTTAGCCGTCAATAGTTTGAATCATACCACGGTTTTCTCAAACCATGGCACAATTAAGAGGGGCATATCTGGAAAAAAGTCCACATACCCATTTCATTCTTCCTCCCTCCTCACCATCGGGCCCTTCCTCATCCGATCACCTCCTCATACATCCCCTTCTCCTTCATCGTTTACCATCAATAGCAGCATGCCAATGACAAGGTCACGAGTTCTCGACGACGAGGCTGACCAACTCCTCCTTCATCCCCTTCCCATCCGGGATCTTAACAACTGCACCAGAGGTGAGGAGCTCACTCTAGGCGGAGGAGGGTGCAGGAGGAGGACCTAGGGGTGGAGCGAGGAGCTAGATCTGGATGGAGGAGGGTGCAAGGTGAGGACCTCAGGGCGGAGGTGGCCTGCTAGGTGGGAGAGGAGTTGGGGGTCGAGAGGGAGGTGCGGGGGGGACTAGGGGCAGAGAGGGAGGTCCGTCGGTGGGGTGATAACTTGTGGTGGAGGAGAGGAGGGCGGGGGGGATCGTGGGTAGAGGGGTAGGTACGGGGGCAGAAGTGCCAGGGAGAGGGAAGGAGCTGGGGGAGAACAAGGGGATGAGGAGGAGCGGGGGCAAGTGGGAGGAGCTGGGGGAGGGGGGCGGAGGTGTGCGGACCGGGGGGAGGAGTTCGGGGGGAAGGGAGAGATGCAAGGGCGGAGGGAGGAGCTCATGCGCAGAAGGGGAAACGCATGTGCGGGGGGGGGGGGGGGGGGCAGGGCGGGGTGGAGGGTAGAGCTAAGGGGCGGAGGGGGAGGCATAGGGGTGGAGGGAGAACTGGGGGCGGTCAGGAGGAGCCGGTGGATGAGCAAGAGGCAGGTGGAGGAAGAGAAGGGGGATGAAGAGGAAGAGAATCGAGCAGGAGGAGGAAGAAGAAGGGGCTGGACACTTCAGTCTATTTTTTTAAAATTAATTCTCATTGTGTCCTCAAAGTTAACGTCTGTTTGCGTTGGAAATTGACGACAACTAATCCGAGGGGTACAAGTGATAAAACGACAAGAAGTCAGGGGCACCACTGATATTCCCAAAAAGGGAGGGGTATAACTTAAATTGCAATATCTCAAAGGGACACAACTGATGAAAATCCGAAATTTATATTTTTTTGAAATTGTAGAAAGAAATTTGTAATTCAGGTGAATACTACTAATAAATATCAATGACAATGATGTTTTTTTACTTTTTACGTTTGCAATGGTAATAAGATTTATAAACGCCATCAAGCACAAGAGAATTTTGAAAGATTCGTGAGCTACATTGTCAATTTTTCTTTATTAAGTAAATGCACATGATGGGTTCAAATTTAATTGAATGAATGATTAGACCTGGAGACTAGTTTGGTAGCTATCGACGTATATTTTGATCTAGCACGATATAGAAACAACTTCGACTAATGCAATAAATAATTTGAACATCTACTGACTTTTTTCTTAAAATTTATAGCAAAATCAAATTAATTTAGTAAATATTAAAAGAAAATATACAAAATAACAATTGTTATATGTCTCATTTCTAGTAAAGATAACAATTACATGCTTTGATATGAATTTAAAGAATGAGACATAATTTTACAGCGATTAAATGTGTTGTTGTATATTTAACTAATGATGATATCGAAATGGATATCAAATTATTTTAATTCACAATGAATACCATATTCATTGGTAAAGGATCACAAATCAACTATTGTCTATTTAATTTTTCTTAAAAAATGTATTAATCATTGTTAATTTAAAGATGATTAAAAGAAAAATCAAGAGATAATCATTAGTGTACGATTTATTACTAATCTTATAACAACGAATATATTTTTTATGATATTAAATAATTAGAAATAATTTTGCAACGAATAATATTCACTTCAGCTATAAAAAATATGGCAGTTGAAAATAATTATTATAGTTCACAACCGATGCCATGTTTGTAACCTAATGTTCATAAAATAACAATTATCCATGGTTTTTTAATAAAATTTATTCCAATAATCATTAATTTAGTAATTAACAAAAAAATGAATATATATTCAATGTTATATGATTAATTGATAGTTATTTAGCAATGATTGATAGGAATTAGATATGATTTGGAATGTATTTTTGTTGTTATACATGTAACTCCAAAAGATATGACAACTAGATATTAAAATATTTTCATTCGCAGTGGTTGTAATATTGGTTACTAAGGATTCATAATAACGATGATTATTCACTCACTTTATTAATTTGATTACTGATTGTTGCTAATTTAGCAAAAATTAACAAATACATAGATATAAGATTCTCTGTTCCCAATATAGCAATTAGTATGATTTTTAACGTGAGTTTAAAGAATCATAATATTGCAACAAATATTATTTGTTTTTTTATATTTATCTATAAAAAACATAAGAATGAATATTAAATTATCTGCTATCATAAATCAACTTTTTAGATATGTTTACATTAAAAAATGTATGACATGATTATGCCAGAGTTTCATTATGGATTTATAAATAAAATGGATATATTCATACTTAATATTATTATAAAGCATATAAAAAGACATGTATTGTGCCCAAAACATCATAAAATATATACGTTTGCGTAAAATTCTAAAACTTTTCTAAAATAATTTTTTGAAACTTAGTTATTTAATTTGAAGCTTTGTTTTACGAAGTACTAATAAATACAATGTGGTTACTATGCTAATCCTTTTATTATCTTCTATTTATATTTCTTCAAGTTGTCAATCTTACCTGATGCAAGGCACATAGTATACAATAGTATATCTTTTTCTTAAATTTCTGTGATATTTATACTAACACATGAATGGATGTAGATAACTTAATAATAGTACATTACTACTAGGCTAAAAGGTCCTTAGGGACCTATTAATGCAATAAAAGTTATTGTGTTATCTGAATTAAAATTATATTTGGACTTAATAAAATGCATCTTAGTACAATTGGGTTTATGCATCACGCTCATCTTGAAATAATAAAATTGTTGATTTGAAAAGTTAGATCAAAGAGGTTGATGCAGGTTGTTAGTCTAAAGACTTAGATCGAGGAAACAACCAACATTCTTAAGTGATATTCAAGAATGATCTCAAAGTTTGAGAAAGAGATGACAATCCCTCTCTAAAGACTGACGTCTGATTTACCTCTCGATGCAAGTTCTCGACATATACTACTGGAATCTACCTTACTTATGGCAGTTAAAAGTCATCGCTACAAATACTCATCCACCGCTACTTGGGCGATGCTAAGTTAAGCATCGTATATGCTATTCGAGGCAGTTCTGGCTGACCGTCGTAAATTTCGACTACCACATTCAATATAGCTGCTGTGAAATGGTAAATATATATACATCGGTTACTTGACCTCCATATATAATCTTCATATTAAAGCCAACCATGTTATCCGTCGTACATATAAGTTACTTATTATATGTGCCGGTCACTCCAATACATATATAAAGGGACTGTAAAAAAAATAGTAGTTGTTGTTCTCACCTGTGTCCCACAAAATCACCTGTAAAATGATATATATATATATATATATATATATATATATATATATATATATGGGTAAAATGGGGCTGCCCCCAGGGAGTAGCCAACTTGGCTACTCCCACCCCTATTTTCCCCTCATTTTTTTATTTTTTTGGAAAATAAAAATTTGTATATTCATCATTATATCCCTCTCACATTCTATTAAAATTTCGTCAGAAACAGAGACTCCTAAGCCCTCCATCCAGACGTCATTTTTTTAACGGTCGCAGGATTTTTTAAATCGACCATGTTTGGATGGAGGCCGTAGGAGTCTCTGTTTCTGACGAAATTTTAATAGAATGTGAGAGGGATATAATGATGAATATACAAATTTTTAGTTTCCAAAAAAATAAAAAAATGAGGGAAAAATAGGGGTGGGAGTAGCCAAGTTGGCTACTCCCTGGGGGCAGCCCCATTTACCCCTCTCTCTCTCTCTCTCTCTCTCTCTCTCTATATATATATATATATATATATATATATATATATATGGGTCATATGTGGCTGCCCCCGCCTTATTTGGGCAATTTTTTTATTTTTTTTTGAAAAATAACACCATGTACATTCATCCCTATATCCCTCCTATATACCATTCGAATTTCGTCAGAAACAGAGACTCCTACGGCTTCGATCCGGACAGTAATTTTTTAACGGTAACAGGATTTTTTAAAATCGATATCATCGAGATGGAGGCCTTAGGAGTCTCTGTTTCTGATGAAATTCGAATGGCATATAGGAGGGATATATGGATGAATATACATGGTTTTATTTTTCAAAAAAAAATAAAAAAGAGGCCGAAAAATGGGCCAGGGACAGCCATGTTGGCTGCCCCCAGGGGGCAGCCCCATTTTTTCCTATATATATATAGGGTGCACTTGAATTGAGGTGGCACCTTTCCTTGATTATGGAAAGGTTTCATCTTAGGCCGTGGGATGAAGAGTGAACGAAGGAAATTGAAACCACTATGTGGTTTTCGTGTCAACTAACACTCCTATAATGTGGGATGGTGAAATTAATGCTAACTAAATGAAATACACATCATTAAACATTCTATATTTAGCAATATGAAGATTTAGGTACACAACATTACATAAATATTTGATTGAATAAAGCACCGCATTTTGAATAATCTGATATGTAAATACTATTGATTGCGCTATTTTACATATTCATGTCATATTTTACAACATCATTTCTACCGATGATTTAGAAAAAAGCCTACATACGGTGACATTTTGTGTTTATTCAATTGAATTTTACACATATTAAGTTTCATAAAATTACCTTGTGTTACATAATAAAATAAGAAATTGATCAACACATTGCAAACTCTCCTATACGCATATACAAAATGAGAAATTTAGATATAAGGAAATGAGAATAGGAAATACATTATATATCTCTATTTTACAAAATATAGGATCGCAATTACAAATTTGATTTATATTTTACAACAATATTATAATAACTTGAGAAAAATTAATGCAAACTTGATAACTATTTTACCAACATTTATCATATTTTACGAATACATTCTATATTTTACTAAAAAACTATATTTTAGAAAGTTATATTTCAATTAAGTTATGTACGTTACGTATACAAAGGTATATTTGTATCCTCAGATTCTTGACATGAGATATAATTACTATTTTATATTAATATATTACAAAGTAACAATTTATTTTACACGACTTGATAGTATTTTACTGAGATATACTGACATTTTGCATTAACTTATTGACAATATTGCTTCTATTTTACGTTATTGGCTTATAATTTACAAAACCAAGTTATAATTTACAACGTTGTCTTCTATTCTACCATTTGATACATCTCTTGAGCTGATATTCTCAATTCTACAAATAAGATGAGAACATATATAATGTAACTGCTCTCATGTTGATATTAGTATTATATAACCTTCTTAACATTTTCTTTTAGTAATCTTTTATACTTTCAGGGAAGGACATAAGCAATGATATGTATACAATGTCTGTTTTACGGATTTAAAAAATTGTATTAAAGATTTTATATATAACAGGAAAAAATCGTTAGAGAATGAGATTGCAAATGCTTTGAATATTTTCTTGCGATAAAAAGAAGCATACACATTTCTCATTCAAGAAAACAAAATCTGAAAGCAAACATATACCTAGGAAATTTAAATTTGCAGAAATATTGATGAACTCATATACAGGAATTTGGAACAAATGAAAATAAGAAGAAGAATAAACATATTATGTAGATGAAGTTAAAATACCAACCTGATTAGACGTACAGATGATACAACAGAAATGAATTTCAATCGGATACAACATCTATCAATGGTTGAAGAGCAAAGAAAAAAAAGGGAAATGATGTTTTCGAGTAATAATTATTTACCAAATTAATGTTAACTCATTGATTAAGGGTAAATCAATTTGAAATTTAAAATTTCAACTTCTTTCTATTTTTAGTCAAAATCGGAAACAAGCTCCTGGTTAATTGCGAATAATACGATATTGTAAAAATTAGGATCTATAAATCATTGAAATTGAATTTTAGGAAAGTAAAAAATGAAGTATATTCATATAATAATGTTAGATAAAACCTAATTTGAAATTAAGCAAGAAGAGGGTTACCGCAAAAAGGCGACGACGGCGAAGCAGGCACTCTTCTAGCGAATCAATTGAGGAGAGAGTCTGCACTCGAGGAATCACTTTCTAAGGAGGAAGAAGGACATCCGGCGATGATGGAGGAAATGCAATCGAACTTGGTTGAACCCATGAGGGAACGGAAAGACGACTCAGATCATTACAGTGAAGGTACAAGGTTAGAACTTCAGATCCATCGGCCGAAGCAAAGTATCAGAAGTAAGTACATTTTCAAATTAATAAGAATATATTATCAGTTTTATAGAAATTATATCTCTGGTAAATAGTATGAAGAGGAGGAACACAACTACCAGTTAGCAAAACAAAATAATTTGAAGTTGAGAAGGATCCTCTAAAGCTTGATGATGATTTTGGGAGTATGAAGATTTATGTTTATTTAAATATAAAATGCGTTTTTAATTTTTATGAATAAAAACATTGATCATTGCAACCACAAAAATGTTTTTTTATCTCTACTTTTAGGCAAAGGGTATGTACAACACAGATGCTACATTTAACATTTTGTTCAATTCATTGATAACCATAGACCGACGCCCAAACAACAAGCACTTTTGACAAAGACGACTTTTGGAAAGCTAATTAACATTGGCCATATTGAAATACAATGAAGAAACATTCAATGGTTGGTTGAACAATACCAAGGAGGGAGGAATTTCAGATTTGGAAATAAGGTGGTGAGTTTCAGTGATGAAGAAGTTGGAGCAATATTGGGCCTACCAAGCTCTGGATTCTCAATCACAGTGAGAGGAAGACACCTTCAATGGAAATCTTTTATATCTCACAAAATGTTTGAAGAAGGAATGATTTTCAATAGGAAGAAGTTGAACAACATTCTCGAGGACTATTACAATAAAGATGATGACAACTCGGTCTCCATTTATGTTACATGCTTGATACTTTTGATGTTTGCCACATTCCTTTTCCCAGACAGTTCTTATTCTTTTCCGAAAGATTTGTTACACTATGTAGAATCACTTGAAGATACACGATACTTTAACTGGTCCGGTGCTGTAGCAAGGATGATATTGTTCAACATGGATGACGTAGTAGGTAGAGTTCAGAAGAGGAGAGCAGGTTCATCAAGGGTAACACTTGGTTACCTTACAGGATGTGTTGCCTGCTTATATGTGAGTACTTCGAAAAATTATTTTATTATATGATGAATAAAAACAAATAATAATAAAACCAATGTATCAGGTATGGATGATGGAGTACTGCTGCAAAGACCGTGTGGTCAGCAGAGATCTTAGGCCACGAATAAGAAGTGGGCTGGACCAATCAAAGGAGTTTCCAGAGCATTGGTTTCAATTAGTTGTGAACAAGTAAGCATTGTTATGATGATTCATAGTATACTGGATGTCTCATAATTTCAAAATTTTCATTACTAAATGATTTGTTTATATAAATATTGCCTGCTTTGCAACTACAAAAAAATGAAATTGTAAAGATAGGAGCAGACGAGAATGTTTTTCCGTTTGAGAAGTTTACACTGGGTGGTTTTACGGTGAGAAGACCAGAAATCTTGATCATAAAACCCATCCCAGTACCACAGGATGTTTTGAAAAATAAAGGAAAGCAAAAGCTAGAAGAATTGTGTGATAAAAAAGCACTTGCTTGTGTTTCACATGCAGACGTCGTAATAAAAAAGAAACAAAAAACATGTATGTGTGATGCATTTTCCATTGAGATAGAGGAGCTGAAGGAGAAAATTAAAGCAACAAGTGAAACGTATAGAAAAAATGATGAAGAACACATCAGAATAAATTCTGAAATAAAGAAAGAGAATGATAAATTGAGATCTGAGATTATGGAGTTGAAGGAAAAACTAACAATGTTTCCTGATCATGGTATGAATGATGCCGGTCATACTGCATTGCAATCAGAAGAAACGTTAGAGAATAAATCTGGAAATGTTGATGAAAGTGGCATTGATAACAATAATCAACACATGCGTGCACCAACATGCAATGTAGCTGATGGCAACGTAGTAGATTTGGAACATTTTTGATGAAGATTTACTACAGCAATCTCATGATACCACAAAAGAGGATTCAGCTATCAACATTGGCATGCCTTCTTTTGATCTAAACATTGGAGACACTTCACATTCAGAAAATGTGCACACACGGACTACAACAAAGAGAAGAAAAAGGGAAAAAGTAACAGTTCAACAAAGCTCAATAATTAAAAGATTGAAACAGAGAAGAGAAGCGAAAAAATTTTTACAAGAAGCAGAGAAGCAAGGGAAAGAAGATCATGAAACACAAGAGGATGACACAACCACTGAGGTAAGCCATATAATATAAAACAAAATCTTTTGAATCATTTAATACAAATGACGTAGAGTGTAGATTTTCAATACTGCTCACCAAACTCTGTTTATTCTATATGATTATGATATTAATTATTTCTAACATTGTCTGTAATTGATTGAGTAAGAATCAGTATCTCTGCGATCTCGTAACCGATTTCATTGGTTACGAAAAAGTATCAGAACAGACAAAGAAAACCATTCAAGAATTTCTTCGTGATCCTGCAGACAAGTAAGAATTTTAACACAAATTTCAACATTTACATGTAAAAATCTTTAACTTTACTCCGGGGAATCGGAGTTGTAAAGGAACAGATATTCATAACTTTTTGTACGAAAGAATGATCGAGGATACGGTACGTATATTTATAATATCATGCAATGTAGCTGATGGCAACGAGAATAAATTTGGAAATCTGTGATGAAGATTCACTACAGCAATCTCATGATACCACAAAAGAAGATTCAGCTATCAACATTGGCATGCCTTCTTTTGATCTGAACATTGGAGACATTTCACATTCAGAAAATGTGCACACATAGACTACAACAAAGAGAAGAAAAAGGGAAAAAGTAACAGTTCAACAAAGCTCAATAATTAAAAGATTGAAACAGAGAAGAAAAGCGAAAAATTTTTTACAAGAAGCAGAGAAGCAAGGGAAAGAAGATCACGAAACACAAGAGGATGACACAACCACTGAGGTAAGCCATATAATATAAAACAAAATCTTTTGAATCATTTAATACAAATGACGTAGAGTGTAGATTTTCAATACTGCTCACCAAACTCTGTTTATTCTATATGATTATGATATTAATTGTTTCTAACATTGTCTGTAATTGATTGAGTAAGAATCAGTATCTCTGCGATCTCGTAACCGATTTCATTGGTTACGAAAAAGTATTAGAACAGACAAAGAAAACCATTCAAGAATTTCTTCGTGATCATGCAGACAAGTAAGAATTTTAACACAAATTTCAACATTTACATGTAAAATTCTTTAGCTTTAGATATATAATATTAATTTAAGATAATTCGTCAGATTGAATGACACCTACTTTACTCCGGGGAATCGGAGTTGTAAAGGAAGAGATATTCATAACTTTTTGTACGAAAGAATGATCGAGGATACGGTACGTATATTTATAATATTTACTTTTTTATATTTGTTTATGACTAAATTGATTTTGATATTGTAGATAATCGACATATTTATGGACGTGCTGCACCATAAATACTGCACAACTAATGATCATGTCCCGTTTGTATTTACACCAATATTTCAAATGGTGAGATTATATTACTGTTATAATTATTATTAACTATCTTTAATCAGCATAATCTAATATTCTTACTTGTATTCTTTCAGCAATATCTTGTGAATCTGGTGGTTAATGCTACAGAAAATGAATTTGATAAGCTCGAGGAGCTATTCAAAGAAGGAATACACATGCCAGAGTTGGAGAAAATTTTCATTGTTATCCACACAAGAAATCATTGGCACTTTCTTGTTACTGATTTTTCAGCGAGAAAGTTCCTTTCATACAATTCTATGAAAGGAACAAAATTCCATAAAAAGGATGTAATGAAATGGTATGACATGATAAAAATTTATATATTATTAAATTATTTAATTTAGTGTTAATAATATTCTTTTTGAATTACATTTCAGCATGGCTGGATTTAGGAGTACTTCATGGACAGCCTTCCAGATGACTGCCTTGCAGGTTGGGAAATCATATACGTGCAAGATTGCCCGCAGCAACCTTCGCAGAGTCTGGATTGTGGGGTCTACATGATGAAGATGATGGAATACCTGTGTGAAGGAAGGGCGTTGGATTTCAGCTATGATGATATCGACAGATTCAGAGCTGAAATAGCTTCGTTGTTGTTAATGTGTGGTCACATAGAGAACTCGGCAAAACAGTGATAGAGATAGAAGACATAGTATAAACAAATCTTCAATTTTTTTACATTTTAATTTAGAACTATGTATTGTTGAATTGTCTTAAGTTTTGTTATGTTTCCATAGTTTCTGTTTAAACCTTCTCTAGAACAAAACATTTCATTTAAATATCACGATTAAACTATGATTGCATTGACTATCTGTTACATGTTGTAGTCAATATCTACATGTTTGACAGGAAGATAGATGATATATTATAGTGCTCGATAATAAACGATTTTCTGGTTAGAATAGAGTTTTCCAATGGTCGAAAATCTTCTTCTACCTTAAAGATTCACATCCCAATGACTACTGATTGTTTGTTATTACTCATGTTGATTTAGACTTGTATTTGCAGTTAGAATCATAATTTTGATAAAAATAATGAAGCTATTTGTAAAATAATGAAAATTTCTGCAGTATATACTTCATACCAATATTCCGATAAGCCCAGGTATGCGCTACAGACATTTAAGTACATATCCCAAGCACACTTAGTATGGTCGACCAACAATGAAATAGTTCTGCTCAGGAGCACAAAAAACATAGATATAATAAAGGATTAAAAATCCAGTAATCAATCCTTGCTTCCATCATTGTAACTGAAACTCTGCTCAAGATCAAAAGGGCATTCAAGAAATCCCTCTGCATAATAAAGCTCTTTCTATATCTAGAAGCAAGCAGTTTAAAGGGATAGAGAATATCAAAGAACCTGGACTCAGCTTCCAAAAGTTTCTTGGATACAAACATGAATTCATCTTCTTCTTTCTCTAGTTCATCCAAAGCAAGTATTAGATTGGAATCTGAGGAAACAAGGAGGAAAAATAGAGCTTCATTTTTCAGAACTTGTCGACGGCATATCGCCCCCTCCAATTGTCGCCCAAACAGCACTGAACACGCCATTCCAGGGATAGTGTTTGAAGAAGGAAGAGAACTCCATTTGTATATATATAGAATTGAAATCATGATTTCCTGCCTCGAGAAAGATCAATAAGGTACAATCAGCTGTACAAAAACCTGCCCAAGCAGTGGAAGTGCCAAAAACCATCATTACTCCAACTTTCTCCTACCCTATCAGCGATCAGAATGAGCGAAACCTGCTGTTTTGAATAGACATATGCAAATGTCTTCGAAAAATCATCCGTCAGGCACAGAGTTGATTTAGTTCATCAAGGTAAAACAATTCATTTCAAAATTTTAACGTTGACACGGGTTCATCTCAACATCATCTCCCCCAAAGACCGAATGACCAGATCACCATCAGCAACGTTGAACGTTGACACGGGTTCATCTCAAGTTGAACGTTGAACATTAACATCACGAAAATAAACAAATCTGAAATACTCTATGTTATGATACCACAAAGGGATACATCTGAACTGAATACACATTGTTTGAATTCTACAATAACTGAATAGAGAATGACAAGCAAAAAAAATACATAATAAATAAATACTCTAAGTCAGATAAGAAGCCAAAATTCAAAGCTCATTTGCATCCAAAAATCCTTCAGAAAAATTGCAAATCTGCAAAAACAACCATAATGAAATGAATATAATAAGCAACATTAAAATGTTTTATATGAAATGTATAAAATGTTACATCATAATATAAAAAATATCCTCTTACATTATAAGGATTTGACCAATTCATTTTAATTTCGGTCGTCCTCAACTACACAATAAAACACAAGGATTAGTGAACAGAAAAAAAACATATCAATAAATGATGAATGTGAAATATTTACCATGATTCGCCGATTTTTTATTAGGACAATTTCTAGAATCATGTCCAACATTGTATTTGAGACAAGATTTGCATTGTCGACCTCTATTTCTTCTCATCTCAGATTCCGATCTAATAGATTGCCAACGCCCTTAGGTCTACCACCGCGACCGCTTTCTTTCGTTCTCGCAACATTTGATTCTTTAACAGCTGGTTCAGTAAGCATATCTGGAACATTTGAATTGTTCACGGTTGTAGAGCTCGAAGAAGGTTTGTTACTTATCATACGATCAATATTGCTACATAAATCGCTTAATTTTTCTCTAGCAAATAAGAATATATCCTCATCCTGATCGACCGAGGCTGAAATAATATGCGAACACAATTGATTCAGCTGAGACAACCTTTCTTGGTGTGCATCTTTCACATAAATAGGATAATTTCCTGATTTTTTAATGGTTCTTGTCCACCTTTTCAGTATATATTCCTCTTCAGAAGCTCCACATTCTGTATCTTCAAAACTGCAAGTATGTGCCTACATGGATATCCAAAGAATTGCATATTCTTGCATTCACAAACAAGAAAGTCGCTTTCCATTGACGAAGAAACACATAATTCTTCGTCAGGTTTCCCAATATATGATACAAAATACTGACAGTAATCGAGAGAGTTCAGATGAGTTCGAACATTAAGTTCCTTAACTTCGTTCAATTCAAAACGAAATTTGTAAAATATGAACTTTGTATATATATGAACCATTTGTACCTCCATCTTCCATTTGAAATTTGATTTTGGAGTGTACACTTCACCAATGTTATCCATGTCATTCTATCTTTCCCTGCGTCGTTGAATTGCACTTTGAAATCTACAGACAAACTCAAGCAAAGAGTTTTGTTTAGTGATGTGGTGTTGCAAAAATGCATTCATACTTTCGCTCCTCTGTGTACTGCGCTGACCAGCCCAAAAATAATCCTTAAGATATAAACTCATCCATTTAAATCTGATACTATACTTCTCATTCAACCAGACATTAGATGATAAATCATACTGATCAATAATCTTGCATCAGCTTTGCTCAAATTCACTTATAGTTATATTTTTCCATACAACTGTGGAAAACGCTGATAGAACTTCATTTATAACTTTAATCTTTCCAAGCTTACTTTTAAGCTTGGCCATTATATGCTAAGTGCAGAATTTATGAACAGTATGTGGAAAGCATATCCTAACAGGTGCACAAATTGCCGGATCTTCATCTGTGATTATAGAAACTGGATGTTTACTCATTATTTATAGAAATCTCTCGAATAACCACGAGAATGACTCGGTTGTCTCTCTACTCATGAAAGAATTTCCAAAGAAAATTGTGTAACCGTGATGGTTAACACCACAGAAAGATCCAAAAACTAGATTGTATTCATTGGCCCTATATGTTGTGTCGAACGCTATTGTATCTCCGAATAATTGGTAATCCTTAATGGAGGCACTATCAATCCATATACACTGAGTAAGCCTGTTATCATCATCGGTTGTGTAAGCATAGAAAAAATCAGGGGTGTTGGCCTTACAACTTTCAAAATGTTCAATTAGAAGGTGCACATCCATCCCAATGCGTTGTTTTTTCTCCTTTCTGTTTAAGTTATAAATATCTCGAACAATACTACCAACCTGACCACTAGACATGTTTATAAAAGATGACTGCTTGGATACAGGTATATTTACATCATTCATTGACTTCACAAGCATTTTTGTGGCTTTTGAAAAACGTCTATTTGGTCTGAGGTATCTGCGTTTAGATGGAGAAACGAGATTGTGATTGTGTTCAGCTTCAAAATTCGATACAAACCAATCATTGAGATCAGGCCTGAATGAGACTGACATGAAAGCTTCGCACCCAGTCCGTGATATGCCAACACGACGCTCCTCCTTATAAAAAATACATTCATCGCTCTCATCACTTCTTGCAGTGTCCACTGACGGTGTTTTATCTGTATTTTTAGAGAACCCCTCTTTCCAGCAAACAAAAGATTTAAATATAATTATCCGCTCCTTGGAAATCTTATCTTTACCAACTCTAGAGCTTGCTTTCCTAACATTGAATCCAATCTCTGTTGCATATGCCTCATAAAATTTATATGCATCTTGAATAGATAGAAATGTTTGGCCTATATGAGGTGTAATACCATTGACAGGGTTTCTGATTGAGTAGTTATCTGTAATTCATTCGAAAGATAATTGCATTATATATAATAAAATAAAATGATTACTTATAAATGTAAAATATTGACAGCAAATGTAGAATGATGCACTTATATGTAATTAAACAAATAATCTACTGGTATAGCTTTGAAACATCTGTGTCATTCAGCATACCTGGTTGATGGAAATTAGAACGTAATTTATCAAATAATGGATTGGTATTAGCAACATTCAGGGTGGTATTTCATTATATCCTATAATGTAAAATGCGTTTCAAAAATGTAAATTATAGTTAATTGATGTAAACTGATGAACTATACTACCAAATATACTGAATTTACGTAAAATAAATAGTTATTTTTGCAATATCATGTAAATGAACAAGGTCTGTAGTGCTTTGAAACATCTGTGCATTCAACATACTTGGTTGATGGAAATTATCATGTAATTTATCAAATAATGGACTGGTATTAGCAACATTCAGTGTGGTATTTCGCTATAATGTAAAATGAGGTTAAAAAGTGTAAATTATAGTTCATTGATGTAAACTGTTGAACTATACTACCAAATATACTAAATTTACGTAAAATAAAAAGTTATTTTTGCAATATCATATAAATGAACAAAGTCTGTAGTGCTTTAAAACATCTGTGTCATTCACCATACCTGGTTGATGCAAATTATCATCAGTTCGTGCCACCACTCTAATAAGTTCACCCTCTCCGTCAGATAACTGGACGAAATAAATATATTAATGCCACATATTAATATATAAAAGCCCAAAATATTAACGCATCATACGAGTTCGATTCTATAACCAGTTCGTCTTTCAACGAAAATTAAAATATTTCTCGTGATTTGCATACGTATCGATTAAAAAATATAAAACGTACATTACCTGTGCATTATCTCTGTTAAATACGGAATCTGCTATTTAGTCGAGTCCCATTGAATATGACGGAGTTTGATAAGAAATAATTGAAAAGAACTAGAGAAATGTCGAGAAATTCTGAATAGTAGGGCAATGGAATGTTAATGAAAAAATCATATTTTATGAATAATGCGAATTCAAATAAGACCATAACTAATCCGCGGTAAATATGGATTTCAAATTAATCACACCATATCTGTCTTCATTAATAAAATATGGTAAATTCCTATAAATAGAAATTCACTAATAGAGACTTAGTGGTTTTGCCTCTCGGATAGTGGTTTTTACGCAGGCCGTAGATTGCAATCTGACGGGTGTAATGAGTTGTTGCACCGTGCTTGAAATGAGGCTCCACCTTAATTCAAGTTTTTCCTATATATCTATATCTATATATATATAGGGTAAAATGGGGCTGCCCCCAGGGAGTAGCCAACTTGGCTACTCCCACCCCTATTTTTCCGTCATTTTTTTATTTTTTTTGGAAAATAAAAATTTGTATATTCATCACTATATCCCTCTCACATTATATTAAAATTTCGTCAGAAACAGAGACTCCTAAGCCCTCCATCCAGACGTCATTTTTTTAACGGTTGCAGGATTTTTTAAATCGACCATGTTTGGATGGAGGCCGTAGGAGTCTCTATTTCTGATGAAATTTTAATAGAACGTGAGAGGGATATAATGATGAATATACAAATTTTTATTTTCCAAAAAAATAGAAAAATGAAGGAAAAATAGGGGTGGGAGTAGCCAAGTTGGCTACTCCCTGGGGGCAGCCCCATATACCTCTTGTATATATATATATATATATATATATATATGGCTAAAATGTCCATGCACCACTCAAGTGCACCACGACCTGCAACCACAATGTTAAATCTTAATTGCATTACCGAAACCATCGAATTCAGTTACATATACGCACATTAAATACTAAAATATATGTTACATACAATATATATATATATAGATACATTCTAATTTGAAATCTTAACATATTCAACAACTAACATCATAAATCCTAAGCACAGGCAGGGTCATGTCATCATCATGGGCTCAACGAGGAAGGGTTGGAGCCGATTTGCATGTGCTCCTCCCAGATAACTCAACATCAACCTATACATTTCTTGAATTGTATGTGCATTCTGGTGCTAGACTGGGTATTTTAATGCACAATCTGTCACAACTAATCTTCCCTCTCATGTGACCTATTGAGGTCACGTTGTAGCTCTACCATACTCTGCTTCTGCTGGTCGAACTCCTACTGTGATGGATTGTCACCTCATCCATAGAAGCTCGACTTTGTGGTAGCTGAGCAATCTAATAGGACTCATCCAGAATGTTACGATGATGGAGGGAAGACATGACGAAATGTGCTCACTCATATTTCTAGGATCCAAATAGCCTTGATCCGAAGGTGGTTATCTATTGATGAACTCCATCATTCGCCCCCACATAGATAATATTTTGGCTATTAAGATATATATATATATATCTTTAGAGTTATAATAATCGAATAAATCAATGATGTCTTACATGAGCTTCCGCGTAAGTCTCATGAATGAGGAATGTATTCCCCTCCTTATATGTGTTATGTCGAGTAATCTCAACCTAATGTGGCTCAACTCATCCTATGTCGTGACCTGTACAAGTATGATATGATCAAATTCACACACACACACACACACACACACACACACACACACACACACACACACACACACACACACACATATATATATATTCATCCTTTTTATGTAAGAATGTTAGAATAGGATAACTTACATGTTTGTGTTTTCAGATTGTCCAAAGTAGTACATCCCAAGGTATGGATAGGATCCGATGCTTTATTCATGTTTCCTTTAATTTTCACTGAATAACCCTATAATCTAGGAGAGCATACCAACATTATAAACCTAGGCATAATTTTACAATTAGAAAATCATGCCATGTAGTTCACGCATCTCACCTTGAACCCATCACTCTCCAAATAGTGGATGGATGCATCCCACTCGACTGGATGTCAATCTGGGAGTGGATTGGCTAATGCTTCAACTGTTGTAAATCGATCATAGTGCTTTCAGAATTTTCAAGGAAGTTTAAATAGCATATCAATTGAATCACCAGCTTACCAAATGTACTAGCCTTCTTTCCCCTCGCTCAGGCATCGCGATGCAGCTTCCCTTCCCGATGTAAGATCCTTTGCTCAAACTCAGGGTTGATACCCCAATTAAAAATGTTTTGTAAATCATTCAATACAGTAGACAAATCGGTTATTTAATAAGCATTGTAAATGATTCGTTTAATAGAACATACCATCATAAAAGAAATGATGGAAGCCTTCAGAGCAACGGGGGTATTCGTAAAGTTTGTGATACATAGGGGCACATTCGATTACATCACGATGAACAACCGACTGGAAAATAGTCCTGAGTACTCTCATAAAAGCATGGCATGTCCTTTTTAATTGCACCTTCATCCTCTCTCATAAATGATTACATATTTAAGAGCTATTGAGAATCTAATAGTAAGAAAGAAAATACCCTATTCGTCTACTCCGTATATGGTAAGGAGGCTCTCTCATCCCAATTATGTTGAGATCTCATATCTCATCGTATATTCGACATGTACAACAAATTTTATTGCAAAATTATTCACCAAAATAATTTCAAACTATTCTATGATAATTTCAATCATGCCATTTATAATTATAAATCATATTCATACATCCAAAATAAATTTTAAATTGCATTTACAGGTAGTTATTCAATGAGAATCCAACTCACATCAACATTTAGTTCGTAAATACTATTTATAATTAAATCTCTCAAACATATTATAAATCACATTTATAATATTTATGATTATTATGGATAGTGATATCCACATTAATCATATATTTAATAATTAAATCATATTTAATTATTAAAGACGACTATTATCATGTGTCTAAATAATATGAATCATATTCATATTATTCATAATAACTGAAAAATATTTAATCATTAAATTTCCAATGCTTAGATTCATTTTCAACAATTGAATTATTCATGAACTCTTTCAAAAATAACGTGTTTTTCTGGAGATAGTTGAAGATAAGTATAGGGCGATTGTACATTCCATGTACAATAACTAGGATATTGAGATCATATCTCAAATCCAGATATCATGGACCTATCAAAGACATTTGATTAAATCAAACTGTAATTCTTATCTTTTCATTGCATTCAAATCACATCTGGTCAATGTCCAACATTTGGACTAAGATTGGATTACTAATCTACTGAGTGGAGTCACTAAAATCCAAACATATTTCATCTCTCCCTCAGAATGGAAGTGTCATGGTAATACAATCATTTGCGATCACAGCACCCTCGAGTATTCCTAATACATGTACATCCTGCATACTGCAAGATCTGGAATAAAGCCAAAGGTTTAGATCATATTTGGACTATCTTCTTCTAGGTTTCTCATTTGGTCATTGGGAGTTAGTATAGATCATATTATTTCCAAAATCATATATCATACCTACAAGTTCTTATCATGCTTCCAAATCAAGAAGACCATGCATGGAATTTGATTTGTCCCAATATCTCATGAGTGAGCTCATGTATTCCGATTTAGTAGTGAACCCGTATGATCCCTTTGAGAGATCATATTACTCATCTGCCCTTGTATGTATACCAGTTCAGGAGTGTATATACCTTGATTAGGTCATCAACCTAATGGTATGTCTAATATACATACTTAGACATATAGTAATACATTTGTCTTCAGTCAGAGGATGCATGCCTATATCGTGGCAGCATACGACATAGATCTTGATTATCTCAATATCATTAAGGCAACTCTTTGACCTAACTTATTTGACACATATGGACCTATATTCATATGTAGAGGACCTACAACAAGAGGCCGATCAGATATCAACCTTTAAAGAAAGATTGTCATCTCCTTCTTAGGGTGGAGATCCTTTCTTAACAATTATTTGACGATGCTTGATGAGTCCTCAATCTAACTCTTTATATATCATCTAAGAACTATCGTCTATGATCCAGACATTTAGTCAACAACTATATGATTATTAAGATGGCCATGGTACATAACTTTAATTGTACTTAGGGACCTTATAAATGCATTCATTCATTTAATGTCAGACTAGGAGTGAAATAAATCAATAACTTTTATTGATATATCAAAGATCACAATAACATTTATTGTAGGAATGATTCACATGGAAAACATCATATTCATATTTAGACTAATATCCAACATGTAGGCCAAGATTGGATACTTATTCTACTGATTACAATCACTAAAACTCAAACATATTCCATCACTCCCTCGGAATGGAAATATCATGGTTATACAATCGATTAAGATCACATCACCCTCGAGTATTCTCAATACTCGTGCATCCGACATAATGGAAAGCCTTGAATAAACTTGTTGTTCTGATCTCATTTGACAGTCTTCTTCAGGGTTTTATCATTATGTTTCTCATTCGATCATTAGGAGTTGGTATTATTATATGTCTTCCAAAAGCATATATCATACCTTCAAATTATGTCTTATTTTCAAAACAAGATTACCAACATTAGAATTATATTTATCCCAATATATTATGCGTGAGCTCATATCTTCCGGTTCAATAATGAACTTGTATGATGCCTCTGAGAGATCATATTACTCATATGCCCCCGTGTGCACATCTGCTCATCGATGTATATACCTTAATTAGGTCATTAACCTAATGATCCACCAAACATACATACTTAGATATATAGTAATTCATATGTCTCTAGTCCTATGATGTGTGCCTATATGTGGTAGCATACAACATAGGTATTAATTCTCTCGATCTCGTAAAGTCAACTATTTGACTTAGCTCATCCAACACCTCTGAATCTCTATTCCTATGCAAAGAACCTACATCAATAGGCTGGTCGGATGTTAGCCTTTGGAGTAAGGATTGTTATTTCCTTCCAAGACTAGAGATCCCTTCTTGATAATTACTTGATGGTGTGGTTGAGTCCTCAATCTAACTCTTTTATTATTTAAGCCAACACTATACTCTATGATACATCTTTTGGATCAATAACTATATGATATCAAGATGGCCATGGTACATAGTCATAATTGTACTAATGGACCTATTATGCAAATTAGTTATTCTTCATTTCAGATTAATGAATGATCTGTAATAACTTCTATTACATAATGGCTCACCATGGGCTCACATGTTCAATACATCTATATCTTCTTTTTCTTCTCTTCTTCACCTTGTTTTCTACATATCCCTATGTTCCATTGTTTTTCGTTTTTTCTCGACCAAACTTTGACCCAATCGAATTGAATCACCTTGCCAATTACCCTCAATACCTCATTCTACTGCTAATACACCCTTTGTAATTGCCACCTCTCGCAAGAATAGCAAAAACTCCTTGTTCTTCTCCTCTACCTGCCATAGGAGCACTCGCTAGTCATCTTTCTTTTGCATAATTCCATAGTCAAGCATTGTCTTAAGTATACCTCTTGTTTGCGGATTAAATACTACTGCATACTTTTGGACTTGTAAGCCCTTGGTGACCTAATAATGCAACAAAAATTGTTATTTTCTCATATCTATATGAAATTAATGTTTACAAGTGCACTTAAATTAAGGTCCCTTTGTACAATTGGGGTTGTGTAACATGGTCATATTGAACATCATGCAATTGCGAGGATACAACTGATATTAACATGTGAAATTCAATAATGATTTCCAATCCGAGAAAGATATGGCAATCTTTCTCGAAAGACTAATTTTCAATCGACTTCTTGATGTAGGTTTTATGCATAGGAATAGAGATTCAAAGGTGTTGGAATAATCAAGTCAAAGAGTTGACCTTATGAGGTCGAGATAAACAAAGGATTGAATCGTAATTGTCATAATCTAGCACATATTCTTTGATTGGAGATTGATATACATCTATATGTCGGAGTATGAACATTAGACGTACCATTAGGTTGAATATCTAACCAAGGTCCATATACTGACGAGTTGGTGTGCATATAAAGACATATGAGAAGTATGATCTCCCAAGGATTCATACTATTGGTCCATCTCATAGATACATTCTCCAGCTCATATAGAGTGTAATACGTTTTGTTGACCTAATATAGAGTGTGAATCTTTTTAGCTTGAGCTCAAAGATATGAGCGTATTACGTTTCTCTAAAAATGGTATCAACCTTGAAATTGGATAGTTATTCAAATTTCAAGACACTAGGATAGTATGATCTCCATAAAATTAAATCCAAATATCTCCATTTAAATGTCACGGATCCTAATTGAATTAGGATAGGGCTCATACTATGTGACGTCAAAATTAAGACAATAATTGTTATTGTGTTAATCAAATTTCAACAAGGGTATTTTTGTGAATATGATTCACAAATATGATTCATTAATTAATATGAATAATGATTCATCATATTAATAGTTATACATGATTCATATTATTATTTTGAGTACTTGTGTGAATATTATTCACATTGGAATTTAAATGCAAATTAGATTTACATTTTTCTTTGGATTTATAAATAAAATTCATAAATTATGATGGTTCTCTCATAAATTATCATTATAATAATTAGATTATCATGAAGATAATGAAGCAATAACTTCAACAACTAGTTGTTGCTATATTTTAGATGATAATTAAAAGAGATAATTCAAATCCTCTTTATTGATGAATACTGATTTAATTCTTACCTTTGATCTATCATCTAAGAGTAAAAAGAGATGATGTCTGCTATGAATAGTAGGACTCTTCATAGACATCCCCTCATGTTATATAAGAGGGTGATAACACGGAAAATCCGAGGGTCGTGCGGTTTCACAAGGCGAAACCGCAGTCGGTGTATTAAACGCTCAAAAATCCCATATTAATCAACAATTAACCCACAATATGAAATCAAACAATGACAAGCAAAACTGAAGTTAAAATTTATTATAACTCTACATGAAAGATGTATAGGTGTAAGTATGTAGAGGTCGAACTCAGGGTGCACACAGAATAGATCAAGCAAGTGCAAAAATGTGAATGTGATTAAGTGTCAACAAGTATGCAATTTCTTTGTGGGTTTTAATTTTTAGATTTTTTATTTAATTTTTTATTTTTTATTTTTGTATTTTAATTTTAATTTTCTTATTTTATATTTTCTTTTTATATTTTATATTTTATATTTTCTTTTTCAATAATAGAATATAAACACAAAGTAAGGCAAAGAAAGATGAGGTATTTATAAAAATGAGGAAAAATACTCAAAAATCAGGAAAATAAATGTTTTTTGGTCTTTTATAATTTTATGATGTTTTTGTGATTTTTAGAGATTTTTCTGAATGTTTTTGGTATTTTTAAAAGTGAGAATACAAGAAAATAGTGAACTAAGCTACTGGCTGAGATTAAAATGAGGATAAAAATTATCAAACAACATTCAAAATTCCTCAAATTAATTTTAAAATAAAGGCAATAAGATAGAGAAACTACAGAAACTGAGTTTATATTTTTAGGATTTTTCTAGAATTTTTTTGATTTTTATGAAGTTTTTAGGAGTTTTCTAATTTTTAAGGTTTTTGTTTTGAAATTTTTAATGATTTTTTGAGTAACACTGAAATATGATGAGACGAGCAAAATATAATCTTTTTTAGAATTTTTCAAAAAGTTTTACAATTTTTTATGGATGTTTTAATGCAAACAGTGCTGAAATGCATGTTTTTGATTTTTAATAAATATTAAAATGCGATAAAAATGTAATCCAAAAATATCCGTGAATGAGCAAGCAAACAGGAGCTTAAGACAATTTTTTGGAATTTTTTGGGATTTTAAAAATGCATGCAATATTTAAAAGAAAGCATACAAAAACACAAGGCCTGACAAGGGTATAAATGTGAATACGTAAAAGTTCAGGGGCCTCTTTGCAAGTTTTACACAAAATATAACACTGAATAAACAACTCAAAGGACCAAATATAAATTCCAAGACCTGCAAGGATGCGCCTGCAAAAAGCCCACCCACGCGCGTGCGATGCACGCGCCTGGGGAGGACTGAAATATAATTAATCAAAATCCAGGGACTTACTTGCAAATATTCCAAAAATGTTATAATGTGTTACACAAGTTTCGGGAGCAAATATAAATAACCAAAGTTAGCCGGGTTCCTTCGCAAAATGGTCGCACCCCACGTGCACTAGTCACGTGAGGTGACGTGGCTAAGGATCCTTTTGCAAATATAAGAAGTACGGGGACTTAAGCGTAAGATTTATAAAGTATTTAAAACTGCATATGAAAGTTTCAGTTCTGATAGTTAAATATAAAAATGCTGGGAGAGAGAATGCAAAATACCCAGCTAAGGGCGCATCCGACGGCTGCTATAGGCTCGCTTGCCACGTGGCGCGCTCACAAGTGATGATACCGCTTTGCACCAACGGCCCATATTAGATGAGATGCTGATGATCCAACGGCGCTAGGGCTTTTGATCTGACGGCGGCTGTGCGTTCTGGGGGCCTTGGAAATCAGACGGCGGTGAAGGTCGATGGACGAACAGGGAAGAACCCCCGCCGCTGCGAGGTTCCTCCGATGAGAACTCCTTCTCCAACGGTCCTATTTGCTTCAAAATGGCCCAACAAGCTCCTGCAGTGATGCTCTATTGACTGGGACAGCGAAATGAGTGGATGAGCGTTATGGAGTCGCCGCGACGTCAAAGACGCATGGGGGCCCCAAGAAGCTCCGACCTCTCGCAAAAGCTCCTTCCAATGCTTTTTTCGTTCAAGGTGCCAGCAAAGATCGTTAAGGAGGTTGGGGGCAAAGTGCACGGACCTTCCTGGTTGCGGAACGAAGGAAGGGAGATGAAAACGAAGCTGTGGCGGAGATGTTTGGTCGATCGTGGATCAAAATGGAATGTGGTGCTCTAATCCTAACACTAAGGAGAGGAAAGTAATGCAAGAAAAACAAGGAAAATGTAAAACTCGAGCCGCGAGTGGCGAGATGGTACTAAAAAACGAAAAGATGAGAGCCACTAAATGGTGGTCTGACAAATCAGACTCACTGTCGCTAGGGTGACTACTCAAGCCTTCATGTTCGTCAACAATTAACCCACACAATTAATCAAGAAATCAACGACAAGGATTAAAATTTATTATTCCCTACTAAAAATGTATAGTGGCAAGCAAGTAGGGGACGAACACAATAAACAAAGGTGTAGAGTGAACGGACAAAAAGTCAAGGCCTATGTCTAATGAACTTCTTAGCCAATATGAATTTTTTGTGGGTTTTTAGTTTTGTATTTTTTTCTTTTTAACTTTATATATTTTTTATTTTTAATTTTTTGATTTTATATTTTCTTTTTTATATTTTGTATTTTTTTATTTTCTTTTCAATAAATAGAATATAAACAAAGTAGGAAAAGGGAAAATAAAGTATTTATAAAAATAAGTAAAAATGCTCAAAAATCAGAAAATAAAATGTTTTTGGTCTTTTAATGTTTTCTACTGTTTTTGAGATTTTTGGGGATTTTTCAGAATATTTTTCATATTTTTAAAAATCAAAATGCAAGAAATCAGTGAACAAAATGGCCGGCTGGAGTTAAATGGGAATGAAAAATAGCAAACAGTAACAATATTTTCCAAACTTAATTTTAAATAAAAGACAATAACATAAAGAAACTGCATAAAATGGGGTTATATTTTTAGGAGTTTCTATGATTTTTTAGATTTTTATGAAGTTTTTAGGTGTTTTCTAATTTTTAAGGAGTGTTCTTTTATATTTTTTATGATTTTTGGCCTAGAGTTAAAACAAACTAAAATAGACAAAATATATTTTTTGGGGAATTTTCTAATGCGTTTTTATAATTTTTATGGATTTTATGATGAAACAGTGCTGAAAATGAGAGTTTTTGAATTTTTATAAATAATAAAATGCAATAAATATGCCAAATAAAAATATACCGTTAATCTACTATGTAACAGGAATTTAAGATGATTTTTGGGAATTTTTTTCGCAATTTATAGATGCATGCAAAAAATACTAGAAGCATAAGGAAAAATCATTCTGCCGGGGATTTTTTTGTAATATGCAAGAAGTTCAAGGGCACGAATGAAATTTGTCCAAAAAATTTATAACGCAATATGAAAATATCTGGACCAAAAATAAATAGATCAAGCCGCGAGGGCTTCTCAGCAAAAACGCTCAAACTCACGCGTATGAACACGCGACCTGACAAGGGTATCGTAGCAATATTGCAATGATCCAGGGGCTTTCATGCAAAATGTCCTAACATATTATACTGCAAACGAATGTTTCAGGACTAAAATGAAATAAGCAGAACCACAGGGGTCCCTTTGCAAAATGCTCGTCCCCTCACGCGCACATGCACGTGAGGTGATGTGGCAAGGGAGCTAACTGCAATAAGGAAAAGTTCGGAGGGCTTAAACCTAAATATTACAAAAATTTCTAAATGCAGAAGAAAGTTCTAGTGCTATAAACTAAATACAAAAAGGACTTGGGTCAAGATGCAAAATACCCAAGCCTTGCCTTGCGAGGGAGCGGACGACGGAGATGGCTTCACTTGACGCGTGGCGCTCCATGGTGGCGCGATGATGGTTCGTCTCCAAGGGTCGTGATTAGATGATCAAGGCTGCATCAACGGCTGACGTTGGTGAAGATCGGACGGGGGTGGCACGGTCTAGAGGAACTGGGCTTAATCCAACGGATCTGGGTTGTGGTGTAAGAACAACGAAAGAACACGGGTCCGACGAGGTTGGATCGCCGTGCTCGTCTCTCACCGCCGTCCTCCGCCAAATCTGAGATGTCCAGGAGCACCCTGGAAGGTTCCTCTGGCGTTTGGAGACTTAAAAATGCTCAGGCGAAGGCCGGGGCTCCTGATGCGAAGGTGGAGCCTGGTGGCTCTAAGCACCTCCGGCGAGGCACGAAATTCCCTCCAAGATGTTGGGTTGGGCTTCAGACCTGCAAGGAAAGTGTGAAGAGGTCGAGGGGCAAAATGCCCCGACTTCGTGGAGGGTATAAATGGTGTATGAAGCGATGTGGGGAAGTGACGTCGGCCGACGAGACTCGATGCCGGTCGAGACGAGATCGAAGTGGTTTGATGATGATCAGGCGATGAATCGTGACAAGGAAAACGCAAAGAAGTGTTCCAATTGCTTCGACACTAGTTAACAGTAAAGCAAAAGGGGGAAGAGGGCCTCGGCAAGGTGCGCATGAAGGGATCTCCGGCGAGAACTCCGGCGAGGGGATCGGACTCAATTCGACGTCTCCAGCTTCGACCCAAGGATGCGTTGGCTCCCTGCTGTCACCAAGAAGATGGCTGAAACCCTAGGACTAGGATTGGGAGGCGGAAGAGTGATCAAAAGAGAGAATGGAAGTCGGGGGAAATTATTTTAAGGTTTGACCACCGAGTGGGGAGGTCCCAAAGATCGAGGATTATCTTGCGAATCGATGACCCATTCCCCTAGGAATCGTTATGGCGTGAATCACCAATCCTCGAGGACAAAAAGTCACGAAGACCCTATCGCCAAAGGATGAAAGATGGAGTCTTGAAAAATCCTTGAAGATCGATCAAAAACAAAAAATCTGACAGAACAGGAAGGGTCAGATAGTTGACCGGAGGTCAACTGTCAGACCTCCCTGGTTGGTCCACGTGGACCAACCAGAAAACTCCCGCAAAAAATGCTTTATAAATTCAATTTAAAATATTAAATGAATTTATTAATTTTTAATTATAAAAAAATGTTTATTTTTTATGAAGTATTTTATTATGATTTTTAATTATTTTTATGAGGTATAAAAATACAAGGTACCATTTATAGGCTATATAGGTTTGTACATCTATATATTTTAATATTTTATTTTTATTTTATGTATTTAATTTATTTATTTTTGTTTATTATTATATAAATTTATAAAATATTTTATATACTTAAAAGTATTTTTATTTTATTTTTCTGAAGTGTTTTGGATACTTAATAAAATAAAAGTATAGTTTATGTAGGTATATTTATAGGTATGATACCTGTGTATATTATCTACAAGTATTTTATTTTATATTTTATTTAGGTTTTTATTCTGATTTTAGTGTACATATATATTATAAATAATATTTACAAAATTACAAAAATATAAAATTATGAAAATAAAGAATAAATAATAAAATGAATATTTTAATCTGTACAAGTATACAATAGGGGTCCAAAACTCAACTTTCAAACCGTAACTCCAAAAAATACGAAACCACTGCCAATAAATAGCTTAGCTTAAACTATATATAATTAAAGGTAAGTTTGGTACATTTTGTGTCTTTATTTGCGAGATACTGGTCTGGGAAGTTGGGATTCTGGAATCTTATTTAGATCATATCTTTTTATCTGTAAATTATTTTTAGGTGAAATCAATTTTGTATTTTTCTATATTTAATTATCTACAACTTTCATGTTCAATGTTTCTTTATTTGATGGATAAAAAGTGGAACCAAAAATAAGTCTCAAAAGATTGAATTAAAATAAAGGGATTTTTATTGTATTTTGACCCTTATCTCCCCCTACTTTATTCCTTGTTGACCCAGTCATCGAGATGCCTAGGTCTCGGAGTTTCGGGTCACAAAATATTTACAATATTTTATTCTTTTTCTTTTCTTTATTCTATAATTTTGGCTTTTAAAAATCGCATTTTATACACTATTTACACAATGATGCATGAATGCTAAAATATCTAATTTAAGCCTATTTACATGCATTTACTAGTGTTTTTAAGGCCAAAATGATAGAATAAAGATGATGAAACGTAGATTCATCATCCCCCTATACTTGCCTTTGCTAGTCCCTAGCAAACACTTATGCAATAAGTGCAGAAAAAGAGAAATAAAGAAAAGAAAAAGAAGAACTTGGATTAAGTTTAATTATCAAACTTGTCTTCACAAAATCAAAGTTTGGGGCTTAAGTCGGACCTTTGAAATTTTTAGTGTGGGCGAAACCTTAGTGAGAATCGGATTTAAAATCTAACAGTCCTTGAGAATCCCAATACTCTGTTTAAGTCTCCTCAATAGCCAGGTCAGAAATATTTCAACTCATACGCAAACCCTTATGACTATGAATCTGACTCGTACAGTGTAAGTGATGGTGGCTCTCCCCAACTGAAATGACAAAGAGACTGACTTCTCCAATATGACAACCCAATGATTCCCCAATCCAACAACTCATTCCTCAAGGAGTAGGGTATTCCCTTCTAAGTTCAAGTGGCAACCAGCCCAAGTGGAGAGAAGAATGGACGGTAGCCAGTGTAGCTACCTATCCTAGGATGCAAGACCAGTGTAGTCAAGTTTAATCCAGCTGCAGGCTCACATGATTTGACTTTGAAGCTCAAGATTGCTTATTGACTATACACATATTTACACTTCGGCAGGAATTTATTTTTGTACAGGCCTGTCCACTTTTTTGGAGTTTTTGCTTTTGCAATTTTTTTTTGAAATACTATATACAACAACATTTACATAGGGAATTTTTCCTCTTGAGCCAGTAGACTATCCCTCTTTTGAAGCTTTATTCCAACCCAAGATCTTCTATCCTCAAAACTCATCATCACTGGACGGGTTGGGGTGCACTTCCCTCCCTAGAGGAGGACAAGTGTTTCCATCTGTGTGCGTCTCATACCGGCAAATCCAACCACCTCACCATTCCAACTGAGTTGAGACAAGTGAAAGGTGCAGGTGTCCAAGTTAGGTCATTATCAACAAGAGTCATGTGTGCGCTCCGAAATACTCTACTTAGGCATTCAAGAATCCATTGAACCAAGTCTCGTGATCCTCAAAGAATTAAGTCAACTAGACCTGAAGTACCTCAATTCTAGCTCCTATAAGGTTCCTGTTAATTAGGTAGATTTTAAGGTCCAACCAAGCTCTAATCTTCGGATTTTATGTAGACTCGTTCAATTATCAAACTCAATCCGAAAAATGCGAATGCCATGCAAATACTATGCAGAATGCAGAAAATATTTTTGTGATGCAATTTTCAAAGATTTTGAACTTTTTATGGGTTTTTGAAAAGATGATGTATATGCATTTTTTGTATTTTTTCAAAAAGGTTTTTCAATTGTTTTTTTATTTTAATTTTGAAAATGTTTTTAGGATTTTTTAAAACAATAAGTTTATGGCTAAAATCTAGGTTAAAATATTTACATGAGAGTGCTCATATTTACAAGAGGTAGATTTTAAGAATTTACAGGGTAAGTGATCAATTTTATACATATAGATATATAATGGATTTTGGTGTGATGTATATATTCCTCAAACTTATTTGAAAAGGTTTTCTAATCAATTTTGAAAACTATAGTCCAAAATAATTTTTACAAACAGTTTTTACAAACATGTACACACATTTGAAAATCATTTTGCAAAGGTTTTCTAAACAGTATATAAAGATTTTTCACATATTTTTGCAACCATTTCTCAAACCATTTGCACATCATTTTTCAATCATTTTATTTCACACAAAGAAAATAATTTTTATAATCCAAATAAGTTCACAAAGGTTGAAAACATGTAACAAAATGTTTTCAAAATAGTTTTCAAAAGATTTTTCACGAAGGTTTTCAAACTATTTTTCAAACATTTTGCAAAAAAAATATTTTCACCTGATTTATTAATCAGTAGATACGCAAGGAATTTGAGGAATAATCACATCTTTTTATTAAGGTTTTTAATGAATTTTATAAGTATAATTAGCCATATTTATTGGTAAAAATACGAAAGTACGAGTTATGGCTAAAGTATGTACGCAGTATATACGACTCTCCTATACTTAGCTTGAGCTATGTCCTCATAGATCGGAGAGAAAAAAGAAGACATAACTCGTACTAGGTATATAAAAGTCTAAAGAATAAATGAATAATCGATGAATAAACGAATGAATGAGAAGTCAACCGTCCCCCCTATACTTAGGATCAAATAATCCTAAGTATAGCAGACTGTACCCAAAGCAAGGAGGGTCAAGGGTGGGAATGAACAGATCGTACTTAGGCTGTCTCCCCCTATACTTAGGGTAAGATATCTCTAAGTATAGACAAGAAGAGGAGACAATGGAGAGGATCAAAGAATCAAGAAACTCGGGGTGCACACCCCCCCATACTTAGGACAAAGTACGTCCTAAGTATAGAAGACTATCTACAAGGGGACGACACCTTTTGATAGATAAAGAGAATAGACAAGGAAAATAAGAAAAGAAGAAAAGAAGAAGAAAGTGGATATGAACAACTCGGGATGCGCATCCCCCCTACACTTAGGATAAAGTACATCCTAAGTGTAGCAGTGATGAAAGGGATTACATCATGTCGGTAGAATAAGATATACGAGACTAAAAAGAAGAAAAGTCATTCAAAAATGTTTTGCTCTGCTTGGCCTTCCTCTACCTCTTTGGAGATATCCGGCTCATCCTTGTAGATTACTTGAATCGAGTCAACAACAACCATGAATGTATCATGTTCAAGGTATGGCTTCAGACGCTGTCCGTTGACTACAAATGGATGTGCGTCAGCTGACAGATTGGATATTAATACACTTCCGTTGTCACGCACCTTCCTAACCATAAACGGCCCAATCCATTTACTCTTTAATTTGCCTGGAAAGATCTTTAATTTCGCATCAAACAACCAGACCTTCTGACCTGGATCGAAGGACTTGCGGCGGATATGCTTGTCATGCCATATTTTGACCTTCTCCTTGTACATCAGGTTGTTGTCATACGCATAATCTCTGAATTCCAATAATCTGTTCAGATCCAATTTTCTGTTCTTTCCTGCTTACTTGGAGTCCAAATTACAGATGTTAATGGCTCATAAAGATTTGTGAATTAGTTCAATGGGTAGATGACATGGCTTGCCATACACAATGAGGTAGGGAGACATTCCCAAGGGTGACTTTTACGTTGTTCTATAAGCCCAAAGAACAAAATCAAGCAGTTGAGACCAGTTCTTGTGATCCAGACGCACAAGCTTCTGTAGACTTGTCTTGATCTCCCTGTTTGAACACTCAGCTGAGCCATTTGACTGTGGGTGATGGGTGAAGCAACGCGATGTTCAATGCAGAATTCCTGAGTCAGCTTCTTCACCTCTCTGTTTATGAAATGACTACCCCCGTCAGATATGAGAATCTTGGGAATCCCGAACAGTGCTATGATGTGATCTCTCAAGAATTGACAGACAGTCCTACTGTCGGCGGTTCGGGCGGGAATAGCCTCTACCCAGCGACTTACATAGTCGACAACAAGCAGAATATATTCATAGCCCTGACTGTTGGGAAATGGGCCCATAAAATCGATGCCCCATGCGTCGAAGACGTCTGATATCTGAATGTATTTCAGAGACATCGTGTCTCTCATTCCTATGGTTCCACCCATCTTCTGACAGTCAGTGCAGCATTTGACATAATCATCTGCATCTTTGAATAGTGAAGGCGACCAGAGGCCACTCTTAAGAACTTTTGTTGCCGTTCGTTTACCTGAATGATGTCCTCCAGAATCTTTGTCACGACATAGAGCGAGGACACTTGGAACTTCCCCCTGAGGAATGTACCTTCTCCAGATAAAATCTGCCCCCTCACGAAATAAATACGGATCCTCCCACTAGTAGAAATGGATTTTAGACAAGAATCTGTCTATTTTCAACTTCGGCCAATCCTGTGGGATTTTCTTGGTCACCATATAATTCACGATGTCTGCATACCAAGGAAGCGAGGTGATTGATAGAATTGCCTCGTCTGGAAAGGTCTCTGTGATCGACTGCAGGTTCAGCTCAGGAGATTCCGGCTCAGGAAGCCTCGATAGATGATCGGCCACCACATTCTTTACCCCAGGTTTATCTTTAATTTCCAAGTCAAATTCCTAGAGGAGAAGGATCCACCGGATAAGATGGGGTTTGGCATCCTTCTTCTGCTGTAAGTATTGGATGGCCGAATGATCAGTGTATACGATTACTTTGGATCCAAGGATGTAGGATCTGAACTTTTCCAAGGCAAAGACTACCGCTAGCAGCTCCTTTTTAGTGACAGTGTAGTTTCTCTAGGCTTCATCGAGCGTTCGACTAGCGTAGTGAATCGCAAACGGTACATTATCTTTTCTCTGTCCCAGTACAACACCAATGGCATAATCTGACGCGTCGGTCATTATCTCAAAAGGCTGAGTCCAAAATGGTGGCTGTAAGACAGGGGCCTGTGTGATGAGTGCTTTCAGCTGATTAAAGGCAAGGAGCACACGGTCATCTACAATGAATTCATTCTCCTTGCCGAGCAACTAAGTCAACGGTCTGGCCAGTTTTGCTGAAATCTTGATGAATCGTCGGTAAAAACTGACATGGCCTAAGAATGACCTGACTTGTTTGATGGTTGTAGGTGGCTCAAGTTTGGAAACCACATCCACCTTGACAGGTTCAACCTCCATACCACGTTTAGAAACAACGTGTCCCAGCACGATTCCTTCGGTCACCATGAAGTTGCTCTTCTCCCACGAGAGCACAAGATTGACTTCGCAGCACCTCCGTAAGACTCGGTCTAAATAATCCATACATTGATCGAATGAATCCCCGTAGACCGAAAAATCGTCTATAAAGATCTCGAGAAAGTTGCCCACCATATCGACAAAAACTGCAAGCATACACTCTGAAATGTGGCTGGGGCGTTGCAAAGCCCGAACGACATCCGTCTGAAGGCATATGTGCCAAAAAGATAGGTGAACGTGGTCTTCTGTTGATCTTCAGGAGCAATAGCAACTTGATTATATCCAGAGTATCCATCCAAGAAGCAGAAGTATTCCTTCGCGGCCAGTCTCTTCAAGATCTGATCGATGAAGGGTAAAGGAAAGTGGTCCTTCTTGGTGGCGAGGTTAAGTCTTCTGTAGTCCACGCACACTCGCCAAGAAGTGGGTACTCTGGTTGCGATCTCTTCTCCTTTATCATTATTCACAATGGTGATCCCTGATTTCTTTGGCACCACATGCAGAGGGCTCACCCATTTGCTATCGGAGAGGGGATAAATAAATCCCGTATCACACCATTTCTAGATCTCTTTCATAACAACCTCCTGCAGGTTAGGATTTAATCTTCTCTGCAATTATCGGGAGGGGCTGCAATCTTCTTCCAGAAAAATACGATGCGAGCATAGTGATGGATTGATCCCATGGAGATCAGAAGTTCGCCAGCCTATTGCCTTGCGGTTGCGTTTAAGAACCTCCATCAGACGAGATTCTTGGTCTTCAATCAGGTGTGCATTGATAATGACCGGGTACATGTTCGGCTCTCCTGCAAGGTAGGCATGTTTCATGTTGGAGGGCAAGGGTTTTAACTCTGGCGGGGTCTGAACTGCTTCAGAAATGATCTCAGCTATTACTGCAGGTGGCGATTCTTTCATCTGTTCAGCGTCCACCATAATCTGTTCTGCCTCTTCTCTCAAATCTTGATAGAATGTCTCGATGATTTCCTCCTCATCACAAGATTCCTCAACTATTTGCTCTTGGTTTTGAAGGCACATCACCTCCACGGCAGTCTCATTCAGCACATCAGCGAGTTCCTCATCCTGATCGATAAGGGGAAATTCGACTGCGGTCTCTACTCCCTCCTCGGGGCAGAGGTGTTCATGGATCTCATTGTCATCCAAGAATAAGTTGGTGTCTTGAATTTCTATCAGAAAGTCGCAGTCGTCAGAACACTCAGTCACCCTTGCACATGATGCAGATGTTCGTTCGGCTGGTGCTCCCTCTGGCAGGGTCTCCACTCTGATTGTTTCATTGACAGCGCCAAAAGTGATTTCTCCCGTCCCATAGTTCACTACTGCGTTCGACGTCCGCAGAAATGGCCTTCTAAGTATGATTGGGGTAAGGAGTAATGGAGCGGGGACGTCCATATCTAGTACCACAAAATCAGCTGGGAACTGCTTTCCCTGAACCGTAACTATCACGTCCTCCAACAGGCCCCTAGGCCGCTTGATGATTTGTCTGCAAACTGCAGAATCATCTTTGTAGGCTTGAGCGGTCCTAGCCTGAATTCTGTAAGCGGTGAGGCTGGCATCAGGTTGACGGAAGACCCGCTGTCGAGAAGTGTTCGTTCAAATTCCTGGTTGAACATCTGACATTGCACAAGAGGTGCTCCCATATCTGGCTTTTTTATCTGGGAGGTTGCTGATTGCATTAATGATGGCCATTGTGAGGATATGCTTTTCGGACTTGCCACCCTTGCTTCTGGAGTTGTGAGGGTGAGGCCGGCGCTTGGTTGTACATGACTCTTTCAATCCTTTCTTCACGGCTAGCATGTACTCAAGAGCTTTCATCAATGGCATGTTCAATACCAAATTCTGTATGATTTCTATGATGCCATGATCAGACAAAGCATTTTTCAATTTTTCATTTTTTGTATTTTTTCATTGCTTCTGGAAAAGGAATATTTACAAACTCTTCACTGATGTCATTCAAAATATTGTTCGTATTGTTGTTTACAGGTAGATGACGAAAAGGATTGGGTTCATCTACAATTTGTGGACCAAAAATGACGGGCTCGGCTTCAGATGCTGGCGTTGGACTCGCTGCAGGTGCGATGCTCCTCCCGTTAGGAACTGGCTCTGAGGCAGGTGCAGACATCTCCAATGCTGGCCTATCCCTACCGAGGTTGCTGCTATCTTTTTTTGTTTTGCTATTTTATTCATTTTTTGTGATTTTCTGAATGATAGTGTTTCTCCCAAAATGCTGCTTGGCCCTGGTGTTGGCTGGACTGACGATTCCTCGTCAGATGCAAGATGTTTTCCCTTCACCGTTGCTGATGGCTGGAGTGTCCTACCGCTCCTGAGAGTAACAGCATTAGATAAAAAACAATTTAATTCACCCGATTCGGGTTAGACACTGCCGGCTACATGCTCCTTGCGTCGGAAGTTATTCGGATTGGCTTCGACCTGGGCTAGTATGACGGTCTTGGCAGCCGTCAGGTCGTCGATCTTCTGAGTCATCTCAGCCATGTTCTTCATTAATTATTCAAGGCAGGCCAGGGCCGGATTAACCAGCACAATCTCAGAAGAATCCCCATGCTGGGGCCTAGAGTGCTGGTCTGGCCGCTGAGATTGCGACTGGTACCCCTGAGAGAATTGGTGAGGAGGAGGGTTGGAGGAATATTGTGAGTTCTGTTGGTTGTATGGGGCAGCCGGTTGCTGATGGTATCCTTGCCCGTGATATTCGGACTGTTGAGGATCGTGCTGGTAATTCTGCCTCCAGGTGTTACTGTGAGACGGAGGCTGGTACTGATATGAGGGCTGGAAGGGTCTCCCACCCTGCTGCTGCTGGTGATAGGGCATGTTTCCCATGTTCTGACTCTGAGAGTGTCTCTGAGGACGGGTCAGTTGCGCTTCATTGTTCCATACACCATTGATCTCCTGAATCAGTGGCGGGGATGGAGAGAACTGCTCGGAGTAGGTTGGCTGGGACTTAGGTTGATATACAACCAGTTGTGTCTGAGGCTGCGGGGGCTGCTCTGGAACCTGCACATAATACACGTGCTGAACAGGCTGGGGCTGCGGTGGAGTCGGCTGAGGGTTTTGCTGCATTGTAGGCTCCTTCTTCTCAGCATTTGGCTCGGTAGTAGTCGACACAGCGTTGCACATGTTGGCATTCAATGCACGAACTAGCTGCTCCAGCTGCTGGGAAATCAGATCGAGCTTTTCCAAGCCCTGGGTCCTCTTCTCAACGATAGATAATTTCTCGAGGTCATGCGACCTCTTCTCAATGATGTCTACCTTAGACAAGTGGCTCCCAATGATACTCAAGTTGGAGGTTTCATCCTTGTCTTCGGTGTGAGAAGCCATGTTTACAGGGTTGCTGATGGCGGGTGGCATCTTCATGTATGCTCGGGACGAGGATTGAGTGGCTTCTCCTTCAGCCATTTCCTCGAAGACGTTCCATACCACGTCCTCGTCCTTGTTGAAATGGGAACCGCCGCAAGCGGCATCGACAAGCTTTTGGCTCTCAAGTGTGAGCCCACCAAAGAAGTGTTGCACAAGGCTGGTCTTTGGAATTTCATGGTGGGGACACTTCTCATGGAGATCCTTGAATCTCTCCCATGCTTCATGGATAGTCGCGTGGGGCTGCTGACAGAAACTGGAGATACGGGCACGCATCTGATTCAATCGCCCGAGAGGATAGAACTTATGGAGAAATGCGGACTTCAGCTCCTCCCAGGTCGTGACTATCTTCCCTAGGTGGTCGACCCAATATAGGGCCTTATCTTGCAGGCTGAAGGGAAAGGCGGTCATCTTAACTACCACCAGAGGAATACCAGGGTAGTGAGCAGTAGCACAGATGCGGCCAAACTTCTTGAGAAAGATATACAGCTCCTCAGCGGTGTTCCCGTTGAATGTGGGGAGCATAGACAAAAACCGCGGCTTCAGCTCGAAGTGAGCATGAATATGTGGAATCTGGATCCACCCAGTGGTGCGACCCGCTCCTGGATTATATGTCTCCTTCAGCGTAGGCTTTGGCTACGGTGGGTCTGCTCCTGCTGCATCAAATTTTGGTCCTCCCACTGAGAACTCATCTCTAACCTCTTCAAAATAGGGCTCTTGATTGGGATCATCCTCCCTGCGACCATCTCTTGCGTCGGCCCTCCTCCTCAGATCATTCAGCATATCTTGGAAGGCGGTCTGGGCCAGGGCTTGATTAGTCAATTGTTGTTGAATGGCTTGGATGGAAGCCAACAACTGACTGTTAACTTCGTTCTATGTGGTGTACTGCCCTTCCCCTGGATTGGCTTCAGCTTCGGGTTGGGGTTGTGGTCCCTTTCCTCTTCCACCAGCCATCTCAGAATAAACTTGAATTTCTGGCTCGTGATCGGGTGGAGAATCTGCATGACGGAGTAAACCCTGATCAGTATCTTCCTGAGCACCCGTTGTTGAGATGAATCTGGAATTAAGGTCAATCCCAGAATATTGTGAACGGAGCATAGGATATTGACTGAAATCGATCTCCATCCACAAGGAGTTAATTCAGGGACAAGAGTAATCCCGGTTTATTTGAAGGGGAAGAGCTAATTCGGGTTGGGAGTCCATCCCGAACAGCAGATTTATTGGTGAAAGGCAAGTGTTGAAATAAGAGAGAATAGGGGAGTCCAAGGAGAAATTCGCAATATCCGAACTAACTTCTTGGAGATCACCCCTCTTTATGGAAGACGTTGACGACACGGAAATGATGTGGACGTCGGCTAGGTCTCGACTAAACCATCCGTGTGATGACATCTTGAGAAGGTCAAAAGGGAAAGATGATGGATGAAGAGCACGAAGGTAAACAAGAAGTAAAAGGAATGTGAAACAGTAGAAGGCTCACAATGAGCGAGGGTCAAATGGAAGGAGAGCAAAAATGGCGCAAAGGCACGATGTTTTTGATCTTGACCTTAATTCGATTAATCAATCAAATCCAAAGCAATGGATTCACCAACTCGACCCGTGAAGCCGTGAAGGTTCAGCAATTATCTTTGTGAGTTTTAGATTTTATTTTCAGGCAATTATCTTTTCACGAGTTCTTAGAGCACTACGCCTATAGGAGCGAGACTACTGCCGGAAAAGTATCCCGTACTTGTACTCCTCCTGTGTAACCTGTAGTCTGCACTTTTTAAGGTCCTTGTAACCCTTCCTGGATCCCTACTCAGCCAAAGAAATAGAGAGAGGAAGCCAATAGGCGAAACCGATACTTCAGCACTCACTCGCAACGGAATCACACGTGAGCGTGCAAGAACCTACTCGGACGCAAGACGATGAGACAAACACCCCCGTGAAGGCGTGTCCTATGCTCAATACTTTGGACAAGGTGAATGCTCTACACAATAGAGAGTCACTATTGTCGATCAAGCCCTACGCGTCTACGTACGATAGAAGCGCCAATACTTCGAAAATCCAGGCGATACACAAGGCAGCCACAGACTGGGTTTTGGGCTTTATTCCTTACGACGTCGCTCACCTCACTTGGAAGGAGACCTTCCCGTGCAACCTGAAAACAAATGAGGGCTTTGCTCACCCCAAGGCAATGAGTCCAATTAATCAATTTTATTAAGGTCAAGTATTTTTAGCAGTCCCTTTTTTTAATTTTTTTGTGTTATCACTTGTTTTGAGTAAATTCAATACAAGCGCCTAACGTTTTTGTATTTTCTTTGATTCCTATTTGTTCCAAAACAGAGGGAGAAGAGTCGGAAAAGCCAATGCAAGTTGGCACTAAGATGGAAATCTCACCTTAGTGCGTAAATGATGAATGCCTAGTTAGAAGACTTTACAGTGCTTCCCAGCTCTCTCCATGCGGGATGCAAAATAGGAATTTATAAACCTATACTATATGTCGATATGCAAACGGAAATCGTCCTAAGCAGGCAATTGCTAGCGTGAAGCACCACAAGTCGGTTACCGATCTTCAATCTAGGAGTCCGGTCTAGGCTCACCCCTCCTCTTCTCGACACATCGAGTTCAGGAGCAGCGCTTGACAGGGTGGGCTCGCGACATGTAGGCTTGAAGATGATGAGGCGACTGTTTAATTTAAACTAAGTCCAAAACGCACTATAGGTACATGCAATGGTTGTTAGGGTGTTTGGACCTAATTTACTCGATCAAGCAAGCCTAAAGGCTAAGGGATCATTCCACAAAAGAAAGGAAAAATAAAACAAAACCGGAAAATGACAGGCGATGAAAACACGTCAAAACTGCGATGACCCCCAAGTGAACAGACACTTGGAAATTGGGCCCGAGTGTCCAAAGTCTAGGGTACCTGTATTATTACAACTTTATCAAATGTCTCTCTCTCACAAAAATAAGAAAAACTATCTCTCTCTCTCTCTCTCAGGTTCTCCTGCTCTCTCCTGTCGGCTAGGGTAGAATAGTCGGCTCCTCCTCCCAAGGCTGCTTAGGATCCCCTAGGCGATCCTCCTCGGTCAGTGGTCCCTCGCAAGAAAACAACAAAGAGATGTCAGACAGTTCAACACAAATGGTATAATAGAAACAAATAATCAAAAATGGCTAAGCAGGTACAAAGACACAAGTCTACTCTACAAGCCGATGCTCCTTAGCAACGACGCCATTTGAAAAACGAAAAGATGAGAGCCGCTAAATGGTGGTCTGACAAATCAGACTCACTGTCGCTGGGGCGACTACTCAAGTCTTCACGTTCGTCAACAATTAACCCACACAATTAATCAAGCAATCAACAACAAGGATTAAAATTTATTATTCCCTACTAAAAATGTACAGTGGCAAGCAAGTAGGGGTCGAACACAGGAAACAAAGGTGTAGAGTGAACAGACAAAAAGTCAAGGCCTATGTCTAATGAACTACTTAGACAATATGAATTTTTTGTGGGTTTTTAGTTTTGTATATTTTTTTCTTTTTGACTTTATTTTTTTTTATTTTTAATTTTCTGATTTTATATTTTTTTATATTTTAAATTTTTTTATTTTCTTTTCAATAAATAGAATATAAACAAAGTAGGAAAAGGGAAAAATAAAGTATTTATAAAAATAAGTAAAAATGCTCAAAAATCATAAAATATTTGTGAACTTTTTATGTTTTTTTTACTGTTTTTAAGATTTTTGGAGATTTTTCAGAATATTTTTGGTATTTTTAAAAATCAAAATGCAAGAAATCAGTTAAAAAAATTGCCGGCGGAGTTAAAATGGGAACGAAAAATAGCAAATAGTAACAAAATTTTCAAAACTTAATTTTAAATAAAAGATAATAAAATAGAGAAACTAAGAAACTGAGCTTATATTTTTAGAATTTTTCTATCATTTTTTAGATTTTTATGAAGTTTCTAGGTGTTTTCTAATTTTTAAGGAGTTTTCTTTTATATTTTTTATAATTTTTTGCCTGGAGTAAAAACAAACTAAAATAGACAAAATATATTTTTTTGGGATTTTTCTAATGCACTTTTATAATTTTTATGGATTTTATCATGCAAACAATGCTGAAAATGAGAGTTTTTGAATTTTTCTAAATAATAAAATGCAATAAATATGCCAAATAAAAATATGTCGTTAATCTACTATGTAGCAGGAACTTAAGATGATTTTTGGGATTTTTTTCGCAATTTATAGATGCATGCAAAAAATACTAGAAGCATACAGAAAAATCATTCTGCCAGGGGTATTTTTGTAATATGCAAGAAGTTTAAGGGCACGGATGAAATTTGTCCACAAAATTTATAACGCAATATGAAAATATCCGGACCAAAAATAAATAGATCAAGCCGCGAGGGCTTCGTAGCAAAAACGCCCAAACTCACGCGTATGAACACGTGACCTGGCAAGGGTATCGTAGCAGTATCACAATGATCCAGGGGCTTTCTTGCAAAATATCCTAACATATTATACTGCAAACAAATGTTTCAGGACGAAAATGAAATAAGCAGAACCACAGGGGTCCCTTTGCAAAATGCATGTCCCCTCACGCGCATAGGCACGTGAAGTGACGTGGCAAGGGAGCTAACTGCAATAAGGAAAAGTTCGGAGGGTTTAAACCTAAATATTACAAAAATTTCTAACTGCAGAAGAAAGTTCTAATGTTATAAACTAAATACAAAAAGGACTTGGGTCAAGATGCAAAATACCCAAGCCTTGCGCGGGAGCGGACAACGGAGATGGCTTCACTTGACGCGTGGCGCTCCCTGGTGGCGCGATGACGGTTCGTCTCCAAGGGCAGTGATTAGATGATCAAGGTTGCATTGACGGCTGATGTTAGTGGAGATCGGACGGGGGTGGCATGGTCTGGAGGAACTGGGCTTAATCCAACGGATATGGGTTGTGGTGTAAGAACAGCGGAAGAACACGGGTCCGGCGAGGCTGGATCGACGTGTTCGTCTCTCACCGCCGTCCTCCGCCAAATCTGAGATGTCCAGGAGCACCCTGGAAGGTTCCTCTGGCGTCTGGAGACTTCAAAATGCTCAGGCGAAGGCTGGGGCTCTCTTGCTGCGAAGGCGGAGCCTGGTGGCTCCAAGCACCTCCGGCGAGGCACAAAATTGCCTCCAAGTCGATGGGTTGGGCTTCAAACCTGCAAGGAATGTGTGAAGAGGTCGGGGGCAAAATGCCCCGACTTCGTGGAGGGTATAAATGGTGTATGAAGCGATGTGGGGAAGTGACGTTGGCCGGCGAGACTCGATGCCGACCGAGACGAGATCAAAGTGGTTTGATGATGATCAGGCGATGAATCGTGACAAGGAAAACGCAAAGAAGTGTTCCAACTGCTTCGACACTAGTTAACAGTAAAGCAAAAGGGGGAAGAGGGCCTCAACAAGGTGCGCACGAAGGGATCTCCGGCGAGAACTCCGGTGAGGGGATCAGACTCAATTCGACATCTCCAGCTCCAACCCAAGGATGCGTTGGCTCCCTGCTATCACCAGGAAGATGGCTGAAACCCTAGGACTAGGATTGGGAGGCAGAAGAGTGATCAAAAGAGAGAGGGAAGTCGGGGGAAAATATTTAAAGGTTTGACCACCGAGTGGGGAGGTCCCAAAGATCGAGGATTACTTGCGAATCGATGACCCATTCCCCTAGGAATCGTTAGGGCGTGAATCACCAATCCTCGAGGACAAAAAGTCATGAAGACCCTATCGTCAAAGGTTGAAAGATGGAGTCTCGAAAAATCCTCGAAGATCGATGAAAAACAAAAAAATCTGACAGAACAGGAAGGGTCAGACAGTTGACCGGAGGTCAACTGTCAGACCTCACTGGTTGGTCCACGTGGACCAACCAGAAAACTCCCACAAAAAATACTTTATAAATTCAATTTAAAATAGTAAATGAATTTATTAATTTTTAATTATAAAATAAAAAATGTTTATTTTTTTATGAAGTATTTTATTATGATTTTTAATTATTTTTATGAGGTATAAAAATACAAGTTACCATTTATAGGCTATATAGGTGTGTACATCTATATATTTTAATATTTTATTTTTATTTTATGTATTTAATTTATTTATTTTTGTTTATTATTTTATAAATTTATAAAATATTTTTATATACTTAAAAGTATTTTTATTTTATTTTCTGAAGTGTTTTGGATACCTAATAAAATAAAGGGGCAGGGGAAGCTGCACCCAGGGTTGTAGCTAACTAGCTGCACCCGGCCCTTTTTTTCATTGGTTTTTTATTTTGAAATGAAACCTAGGGGGATTTAAATCTCCACATATCACCATGATATCATACCAATTTCAACTAAATTCGACACTTTTAACATCTCCATTAAGACTATCACATTTTAACGGTCTCAGAATTGTTGAAATTGACCCTATCTAGATGGGCATGTTAGGAATGTTTGTTTTGCATGAAATTTGAAATACATATTCCACTCAATAAATTAAGTAAATCCCCATATATTTCCTTCAAAAAAATCAAAAATCAATGAGAAAAATGCCCTGGTGTAGCTAGTTGGCTGCACCACCCGGTGTAGCTTCCCTTTTCCCTAAGATAAAAGTATAGTTTATGTAGGTATATTTATAGGTATGATACCTAAGTATATTATCTACAAGTATTTTATTTTATATTTTATTTAGGTTTTTATTCTGATTTTAGTGTACATATATATTATAAATAATATTTACAAAATTACAAAAATATAAAATTATGAAAGTAAAGAATAAATAATAAAATGAATATTTTAATCTGTACAAGTATACAATAGGGGTCCAAAACTCAACTTTCAAACCGTAACTCTGAAAAATACGAAACCACCGCCGATAAATAGCTTATTTTAAACTATATACAATTAAAGGTGAGTTTTACATTTTGAGTTTTTGTTTGCGAGATGCTGGTCTGGGAAGTAGGGATTCTGGAATCTTATTCAGATCATATCTTTTTATCTGTATATTATTTTTAGGTAAAATCAATTTTGTATTTTTCTATATTTAAATATCTACAACTTTCATGTTCAATGTTTCTTTATTTGGTGGATAAAAAGTGGAACTAAAAATAGGTCTCAAAAAGAATGAATTAAAATAAAGGGATTTTTATTGTATTTTGACCCTTATCTCCCCCTACTTTATTCCTCGTCGACCCAGTCATCGAGATGCCTAGGTCTCGGGATTTCGAGTCATAAAATATTTACAATATTTTATTCTTTTTCTTTTCTTTTCTTTATTTTATAATTTTGTCTTTTAAAAACCGCATTTTATACACTATTTACACAATGATGCATGAATGCTAAAATATCTAATTGAAGCCTATTTACACATATTTACTAGGGTTTTTAAGGCCAAAATGATAGAATAAAGATGATGAAATGTAGATTCATCAGTTACCTCGACGGCCAAGTGGCCGGAGATGGCTGGAACACGGCTCCTAACCTCGCCGCACCTCGACGGGGGGTGTGGGGAGTCTCCTCTGTCACTGGAGGCTCACCCTACCCACTCCCGGAGGTCTGAAGCTATCCAAGACTGGTTCAAAAATCAAATGGAAGGGGAGTGGTTCTTTTGAAAGGGTGGTCGTGGTGGCTGAAAGATCAAGGCGTATCGAGCGATGTGATGATCCAAAGCCCAAGTCAAGCTATAGGCGTGTAAGGTGGATCTTCGAGGAGAAAAAGGTCAGAAGGAATTGTCATCAAAAGGTGACAGCTTTGGCCTTGAAAAATCCGCGAAATAGGCTTGAAACGCACTTCTAACACAGCAGCAGAGGGGGTCAGAGAGTTGACCCGCGGTCAACTCTCGGACCCTCTTGGATGGTCCACGTGGACCAACCAGGAAAAACCCTGGAAAAAATGTTTACAAATTCATTTAAAAATAGTAAATGATTTATTTAATTTTAGGTTATTTAATAAAAAAATGTTTATTATTTTATGAATTATTTTATAGTGATTTTTAATTATTTTTTAGAGGTATTAATTTACAAGCTACCATTTTAGGCTATATAGGTATATACATCTATATTTTTTAATATTTTATTTTTTTATGTATTTAATTTGTTTTTTTTGGATTATTATTTTATATATTTATTTTTTACACTTAATAAAATATGAGTATGATTTATATAGGTATGTATATAGGTATTATATCTAGGTCTTTATATACAAGTATTTTATTTTGTATTTTCTTTAGGTTTTTACTCCTGTTTTAATGTACATATATATTATAAATAATATTTAAAAAATTTAAAAATATAAAATTATAAAAATAATGATTAATTAAGAAAGTGATTATTTTAATATGTACAAGTATACAATAGGGGTCCAAAACTCAACTTTCAATGTGTAACTCTGAAAAATACGAAACCACCGCCATTAGATAGCTTATTTTAAAATATATACAATTAAAGTAAATTTGGTATATTTCGAGTTTTTATTTGCAAGATACAGGTCCTGGGAAGTTGGGATTCTGGAATCTTATTCAGATCATATCTCTTTATCTGTACATTATTTTTAGGTGAAATCAATTTTGTATTTTTCTATATTTAATTATCTACAACTTTCATGTACAAAATTTCTTTATTTGATGTATAAAAAGTGGAACCAAAAATAGGTTTCAAAATGAATAAAGAATGAATTAAATAAAAGGGGTTTTTATTGTAATTTGGCCCTTATCTCCCCCTCCTTGTCGACCTATTCATCGAGATGTCTAGGTCTCGGGGTTTCGGGTCATAAAATATTTATAATATTTTATTCTTTTTCTTTTTCTTTTATTTATTCTATAATTTTGGCTTTAAAAATTGTATTTTATACACTATTTACATGCACATGCATGAATGCTAAGATGCGGGAACTAAGGGTTTTTACACGCATTTGCTAGGGTTTTTTATGCTAAAATGATAGAATAAAGATGATGAAATGTGGATTCATCAGAGGGAATAGCATCTCTCCAAAAGTGTGCTTCATTACACAAAAATTCTCTTTCCTCAAGAGTTGAAAAAGAGAAGAGTCATAAGTGTTTGGAACTCTCATATAGGTCTACTCTCTTCTTCAAGAAGATCATACCTATCCACCTTCAAGCCCCTCTTCTCTCTTGATAGTGTGGCCTTGTGGAAGAGAATATTATCTTCTTCTCTATGCTCCTTATTCGTGAAGAAAATATTGATTTCGTGTGATGAAAACAGAAGCTTGATCTCATCCTTGTGTGGACAAGTTCAAGAAGATGGCATCGAAGTTTGTGGGAGCTACTCGCCTCATCATCATGCCTATGAGAGAATCAAGTGCATATCATACCTGATTCGAGAGGTTTCTTCATTTAGATACTCACACTTTAAGAGGTAATCATAATCTCATTCTCATATTCATCATAATATAATAAAATGTATTAGGAAATCATTTCCTTGAGTTAGTGATTTCGCAAAGTATAAAATTTGTTATAAAGAAATTCAAGTTCATGTGATGAACACTCTTTGTTTTGTAAATTGTTTGTTATCTTCCTTATTTTTGTGATGCAAAGTATATAACTTCCTTCATAGATGCCATCAAATGTAGTACCCATTTGTAGATCTAAGTAGTTTGAAATTGATCCTAATGATTGAAAATTGATCCCAAATGGTTCAAAGAAATGGTTCCAAATTTATCTAAATGGGAATGGTCCAAATTGTTTGAACCCTTATATTAGATATAAATCTAATTTTCAATATAATCTCCCTAACAATAACACCAAATATCAATGAATGCTTCTCAGGGGTTGTTATTGGATTAGGAGTTGTATATTGAGATTTTAATATAAAAACCCTAATGGTATTATCATGGATTTATTATAATATTGGAATTTTTTAATATTACTCATATAATTTCCAAGTAATTAAAATGGATAGATTTCCCTAATAATTAATTTTAATATGAATATAATTCACATTTAATTAGGACATATGTGAATGTGATTCACATAATTCAATAAATGTAAATTGAATTTACAATTTATTTGGAATAATGAATTATTATCATATAATAGTTGGTGGAAATTAATTATTGATTAAAATAAATAATTCCATAAATTATTAGACATGAGAAATTGAATTGATTGTGATGAGAAATTGGAAGATGAATTTCTCTACAATGTATCATGTAGGACAATCACCACGGAGAGAGAACAATAACAGAAAATTGTTTTTTATTATCCTCTTCCATCAAATCTAGAATAAAAATTCAAGTCCTATTTCTAATTGAATTGAAAATCAAATTAAGAATTGATAATGTGGAAAGAGAGGAATCTATCTCAACATCTTGAACATCCATTCATGGAGTAGGACTCCATCATGATTATCTAATACCCTACAAAAGAAGGGTCATGGTTTCTCTTCTCAATTAATTGATTCAATAGAGTTGAAAGAATTTCCACCTTGAAGTCCTACGGAGAAAGAGGATATAAATCTCTATATCTTTATCTTGGGTGTCCCCACCCATATACCCAACCAAACCCTAGACATCAGCCAAAAAATCTCTCACTCTTACTCTATGTTGGTTTAACCAATATACGATTCACCTTTTTTCTTTGTGATTCACGTATGTGTAGAATGACTTGATTTTGTGTAATAAAACTAGGAGGTACATATCATTCTTTATCTCTATTTGTGTAAACAATGTGTTGGAGAAGGTCTCTCAAGTTTTCAAGAAGCAATACGACTCATCATCATGCCCATAAGTGCAAATATCTGGTAGATCAGACTTGAGTTAGGAGGCTCTTATTTTAAAGACTTACTCTTTGAAAGTTACTCCACAATACTCTTCTGATATTATGAAATGATGTGGAAATCATTTTCACTATCATGTGGTTTCACATTTGTAATCAATTTTTTTATACTATAGCATCGGTGCTCATACGATGAACATCTTGTTCAATGAACTTTATTCATTTATTCTGCATTTCTGTTAAGTCTGAGATCTAACCTTCCTTCAAGGATAACAATTGGTCACAACACTATAAGTGACTATTAATGCTAATGGATATATATACATATATACATATATATATATATATATTATAATGGTTTTGGTTGTTTAAAATGATACTTTTGTCCTAGGCAAGCTATACATATCTTAACAAACAATTTTGTGTTCATAATTTATGCGTTACGCTAATTTCACTTTCAGATATAGTATTTGAACTTGGGTTTCCTCCATGCAACTCATTTATCTTTCAAGAATTATTTCCAAAAAGAGTCATGGAATTAGATTTAATCTTCACCATGGCATGAGAAAAATATCTCTCTCACAATCGACATTTACCAGTATACTACTTGTGAAATTAACAAATGATTTCCATTTCTATATTCCCATGCAAAGAACCCCAAACACCATCACTCCACCCCCTCCTAGAATCCATCTCTCTTCCTTAAAAGAAAAAAAAGTGGCATCTATGAGAAATAGAGACTTGACAAGGAGGTTGACTCCTTATAGAAATAGCAGGTGGTCATTAGTCCCACCTGACTATTACTATTGCAATGCCCAGAGCAGTCCTGTCTCATCTGTGGCAACCTTCACCCTCGGTTAAGGTTAAGGGCCTAGCCACCTTTTCTTAGGCTGGGCACAATCCAGGAAGCTAGTCCCATACCTATAGTCAATAGACTGATCCTCACTCCATCCTTCTACTTTTGGTAAGAAGAGAGAGTGAGAACTGATGAATCCATGATTCACATCCTTTACTCTTTTATTTTAGCAAATTCCCTATGCAAAATATCTGTCTGTGTGTGTGTGTGTGTGTATATATATATATCAAATACAATAAATTAGCTTTGTGCATGCATTTGTTAATATTGTGTAATTAACATTCTTTTTGACAAAAATAAAAGAATAAAGAAGAAAATAAGAATAAAATAAGGATGTATTTATGCAATAAATGCATACTAACCTGAACCTCGAGAGAAGGTCAAATATTGGCTATCAATAAGGAATAAAGTAGGGAAAGGTAGAGCACTTATTCACTGTATATATTCACCACTATTCATAATGTTTATATCCTCCACCTATGTTTATTTCTAATTAAAATAATCTCAAAATAATGTAATTTCCTTAATAAATTTGTAAATAAAATGTGATGAAAACCATAAAAATAATTGCAAAATAAGATTGTGTACAATTGCACAATACTTATACTTGTATATATCTATTTATTTTTTTATCTGAAAATAAATTGTGGGTATATTGTATTTTGAAACTTGTATATATTTAAAATAATTATATAAAATTTAAGTAAAACTCATAAAACACAAATTAAAGTAAAAATAAAATCATCATTTCATTGTATAATTTATGAGACTTGTATATATTGTACATAATACCTATTTGTTAATACCTATAATGAATATGTAAAAATAAAAAAAACGTTTTTAAACACTTTCAAATATTTTTAAAAAATAAAATATAAAATTAATGTATTTTTAAAATAATAAAATAAAAATACATGTATATAATACATAGGTATATTATAATATACATAATAGCATATACTATATATACCATATATATTTATTATTAAAAATAAAAAGATAACATAGAAAAATAGTTTGAAAAATAAGAAACATTTTTATTTTATTCATTTTTTATTTTAAAATCATTTGCTATTTTAAATTAATTTTTCTTTTATTTTTGTATATTCCTAATTTCTAATTGGTCAACTTGGGTCTGTTGACTCAGGTCAACCCTCCCTCTTCCATATCCGAATCGGGCAAATCTTCATTGGACCTCCTTTCTTACAATTATTGTGCCCGAATCTGACCACCTTTAGCCTTGGACTGCAGACCCTCGTACTCCCCTAATGATCCATGATCCGCATGGCCTAGGGTTTCACACTCTTGCTCGATCTTTTAGATCCCTGGGACACCTATAAAATGTCTCTTCCCTCCGATGTGTAGGGTAGCTCATACCTCACGCCTCCTCTCCTCCATTTGAGTACTTAGGATAGTGACCGCATTCCATACCTCTCTTTCGAAGTCCGGATTGGTGCTAAGTCGACACAGCTCGCTTCGTAGTCAGACTCCGCTGTTGCGACTAGCCTCCTAGGTCTTACGCCACCTGGTTGAGGCCACAACCTCTCCTCCACCTTAGCTTATCTTTGCTAATCATACCAACACCCCTCAGGTATCGCCCTTTACCTTTCATTTTCACTTTTCTTCACTCGATTGATCCATTTCCATCGTCAACCATCTTAGATCCGACCATTGGGTTGGAGCTTCATTCTCCACATCTACATGCATCGATCATTCCACCACTTCACCCCCATATTCTTATGCACTTTGATCATCCTTAGACCAGCATTTTTAGTTGATTTTTTAAAAAATGGAATAAGGCACAAAATGGAAACTATTGTACAACCAGATTTGAAAGGCTATTTAAGAATATAAAAATAGCCTCTAAAAAATCTAGAGACAATGTTATGAAAAACTACAAATAAAATCCTAACAGAAGAAGAAATTGCATATTTTTTGAATTTTTAAATTTTTTTAATGATTTTTATGATTTTTTGGGTTTTCTATTTTTAAGATTTTTATAAGTCCAAATATAATAAATTTTGGATAGAAGCAACAAGACACAAAAAAACCACAATTTTTTAGAATTTTTGGAGGGTTTTTAATATTTTTAGTTGATTTTTAAATTGAAACAGTAGCAAAAATGAGGGTTTTTGAATTTTTAGAAATATAAAATCAAGACAAAAATGTCCCAAAAAATAACTGAAATTTTTACATAGTGGTAGGGGTCACTTTTCTAAATTTCAAGAGATTTGGAATTGATTTGATATTTTATTCAACCAATAAAAGAGGCACAACACACAAGGACCTAGACGTAAAGAAAGTAAGTTTTAAGGACTTAAATATAACACGCGCTAAAAAGATAGGGGGCTCAATGCAATTTTCACGTAAAATTCAGCACATGTTCAAATCCAGCACGCACACGGGTATAAATGCAAATATTGAAACTAACACTTCAGACCATAACATTCATTAAACCCCAAGCCCTATACATGCAATTATCCCAGAAAATCACGTGACGAAGCATGTGTACTACAAACATAGGGACTAAAATGTAAATATTAAAAGTCTGAGGTCCAAAGTGCAATTTATCCAAATTAAAAACAACTACGTAAAATATTTACATGACTAGGGAATAAATGCTAAACTAAGAAGGGCCTAAGTGAAATTTACCCTTATTTTTAAGATCCAACGGCTGAAGGCGGTCGGCTCATGATCGGACGGCTACGATTCGCGGATACCCCTTCGATGATCAACGCCTCGGATCTAATACGCAGATGGATCGAATAGCTACGAGCTTCCCACAGATGGATGGCAGAGATCGAAACTAGCAGAGAGGCTTGATGAAACGGTGGAGGAGGGTCTTGGATGAACACTTCGCCAGAGAAGTTCGTCCGGCCACTATGCGCGCTAGGGGACTCCTCCGAGGCTGCTGAGATGGGGAAAAGAAAGCCGGTGATGGTACGCAGCTGGCGGAATGCTCCGATGAGGCCGGGAGGTCTTGGAGGACCCTGGCGACGTCAAGGAACCTGGAGCTTTGTGCTTCAGTCGTCGGACCTCCAGATGAGGCACATTTGCCTTCAATCCTGCACAGAACGAACACTGGGTCGAGGGAAAAATGCCTCGACCCGGTTACAAGCGAGTTGGGCGATCAGAGGAGGCGGAGCGGAGCTCTCCGGTGAGTGACGGTGGAGGAGAGTCGATACCTGGTTCTGGGGCAAACCAGGTGGAGTGACTGGGCGAAGAAGGTGAGGAAGAGTCTCGCGAAGGTGATAGGGTCGTCGGATGGGCAAGTGGGTGATCAGAGTGCAGAGAAATGGACGGTGAAGGTCGGTGGTCGGAATCCGAAAAATCGAAAATTAGGGTCTAGGTGCTATCGAATTTACCTGATGGTCGAAGACGTCTGTGCCGGAGGTCAACGTCCTCCTAGGGTCCTCGCCTCAATGGAGCGACGTCTCCAGAGGCTCTGGCTCGCTGGTAGCAGAGCATGGCGAGGTTTGGTCGCCGGATCTGAGGCTAATGGCCTCAAGCCTCGCTGCTACACTCTCCTAGGCTTGTTGTCACTCGAGAAGAAGAACGTAGGTCACATAGGTCGAAGACGATGGCCAAAGATGCATGAAATGACAGCTGAAGGTGGAGCTTTATACAGTGAAGGGTCTGAGAAGATTGGAGTGGACCACGCGGATCGAGGAGCGGACCCCTAAATGAGATGGCGGGCGTGAATCATGGGTCTGCTCTTGATAATCGGAGCCATGGGTTTGCGAAAATCGGAAGGTGGATCGCAGCGAGATAATTTGGCAAAGTCGGGTCGAAATGAAGATCCGTGGAGAAGTGATCCAGGAGGGAGTTAACCCGGGGTCAACAATCCCCCGTGGACCAATCAGAATTCAGGGATTGGAATATTCTTGTAAATTCAAAATAAAATAGAAAAAGATTTTATTTAAAATATCTACAACATGAAAAATGTTTATTATTCAATCTATTTTTAGTGATTTTTATTTATCTTTTTGAAAAATAAATTAATGTATATACATAATATAATATTATATTCATGTATAAATACCTATGTATTTTACATTTTATTTTTACTAGTTTATTTTTGTATAATTATCCTAACTTTATTTTTTATTTATTTAAAACATAAAATTTGGGATAAAAATAATTTTTTTTAATTTTATTATTTATTTACAGGGGTAAAATAAATAGATATAGGTACATATATACATGGTATGTACAACATGAAGAGAGAAAAATTATTTTATTTTTGTTTCTATTTTCTTTTTCTCATTTATTTTATTTTTAGAAATATATATAGATAAATACAAGCACATTTTTAATTTTTTTACGAAAATAAAATATACATATATACCAAGAAGGAGGAATATGTATAAGGTGAATGGCCCTATCTCTCTCTACTTGTTTTATTTTGCGGTCAGGCCAATGCTTGGCCCTCCCTTGGGTTCATGTCACTCAATATTTATTCTAAATATTTCCCTCTTTTTCTTTATTTCCTTATTCTTTTATTTTTACACAAAAACATGTTGATTATTGTTATTTACACAAAGCATGCAATTTGATAATTTATTATATTTACAAGTATCTACATGGTTTTTGTAAAGATTTTTAGCTAAAATAAAAGAATAAAGAGTGATGAATGGGGGGGATTCATCACCCCCCTATACTTTACTTTTGCTAGTCCCTTAGCAAACACTTATTTGAAAAAGAAGTGAAAAATAGAAAGAAAAGAAAAATAAGAGAAATCAAGGTTGATTATTAAACTTTCCTTCATTAAATTGAAATATGGAGCTCAGTTGGACCTTTGGATTATTGATTTGTCGGAACCTTATTTGGACTTAAGCTTAAAACTCAACAGCCTCTAAATTCCACCAATCTACGGTCAAGACTCCTCAATAAACCAGATCAGAACAAGTCTACATACATAAACCCTAATGACCATGAATCTTTCCTTGTACTGTGTAAGTGTTATGTAGCTCCCCATCTCATAAATGACAAAGCGACAACCCCTCTCAACAAGGTAACTATAATGCCTCAGTCTAGCAACTCTTTCCTCGAAGAGCAGGGTATTCCCTTCTAAGTTCAAGTACAACCGGCTCAAGAAGATGGGAAAGAAGAGAATGGACCATGATCATTGTAGCCATGTTTCCTTGGGAGCCCAACCAGTGTAGCTGAGTCTTCCGCTGCAAGCTTCATGAGATGGTCATGTGTAACATAAGCTTTGCTTTATTTGGCTATGTACACTCCGGTGGGTATTTTATTTTCAATTAGACCCACCACTTTTTTGGAGCTTTTCTTTCTTTGCATTTTTTTCCGATGTGCATATGTACAACATATCTACATGGTGCAACATATAAACATAAGGAGTTTTTCCTCTTGAACCAGTATACTATCCCTCTTTTGAAGCTTTATTGCAATCCACAGCTCCTGTCTTTAGACTTCATCTCCACCAGACCAAGTTGAGACATACTTCCTTCACTATAAGAAGAAGAGAGGTTCCGCCTAGAAGTGCTACCCTCATATGCTACCCAAGCCAAAGGAAACTGCCTCCTCATCACCTCATCCGTGGAGAGCTATGTGTAAAGTGCTGGTGCAAGTAAAGCCATTGTCTCTGAGAGTCATGTGTGCGTTGTTAAGTGCTCTACTTAGGCTCATCAAGATGATATATGCTCATAGCCTAGTGGACTCAAAAAATTAAGCCCCAAATGGACCTGAAAAATCTTAATCCTAAGCCTTATAAGGTTCCTCTTAGAATTAGGTGGATTAAGGTCTTAAGCACGCTTCATTTTCCAATTTAATTACAGGCCAGTTTAAATGACAACTATGATTTGGAGAAACTATACACATATTTACAAATATGCAAATTTTTACAAGATTTTTGAAAATGTGCAAAAATTTTTTAAAAATGTTTAAAAACATGGATGCATGCATGAATGCGAAGTTTTGCAAAATATTTATAAAAATTTACACAAGGTTTTTGCAAACTTTTTGTTTTTCAAACATTTTACATAAATTTTGTACTATATACATAATTTTGATACCAAAATATTTACAAACTATTTACACAAATCATTTTTACAATCATTTGTACAAAAATATTTTTTATAAATAGTTGTGCAAAAGAATTTTTTTGTACAAGGCAAATTTTTTTAATTTTTATGGATTTTAGCTATTTTATTTATTAACACACTCACACAAAGTATGAGTTGTGGCTAAAGTATATATGAAATATATACGACACCCCTGTACTTAGCTCGAACGATGTCTTCAAAGTGAGTCAAGAGCGATGAAGAAGACATAACTCGTGCTTAGTATAGGGAAGTGAAAAGGAATGGCATACTACAACGACGAATCAAAGAATAGAATGAAGATGACTCGATGTTTCCCCCTATACTTAGGATCAAATAATCCTAAGTATAGCAAGCTGTACATGAAGGGAAATCCGAGTGGGAGAATGTACAGGGACTACCTCCCCTATACTTAGGGTAAAATATCCTAAGTATAGGCAGCAAAATAGAGGTAGAAAGAATCAACAGAATACCCAAGAGCCCTACACCCCCTATACTTAGGGTAAAGTACACCCTAAGTATAGCATAATCATAAGATAAAGATGGGGTGTGGGACTAAAGAATGGAGTGATATGGACAATTGGATCTATACAAGTTGAAAGAATAGTGATAATCAGGCATGAGATGTAATAGATGTGAGTCAAGAGACTACATCTCACGCAAAAATGAATGGGGGCATCGTCGACGACCAGCGGCTCATGATCTATATATGGTTTGAGCCATTGTCCATTAACACGAAAGGTAGCATCAGAAGACAACTCAGATATATCAATACTCCCATTATTATGTACCTTTCGGACCAGATAGGGTCCCTTCCATTTGCTCTGTAGCTTCCCTGGAAATAAACGAAGCCTAGTATCAAACAACCATACTCTCTGTCCTGGCTCAAACTTCTTTTGGCTGATATGAGAATCATGCCACTCCTTCACTCTCTCCTTATACAGTAGGCTGCTCGAAAAGGCTGTGTCACGAAGCTCCTCCAAGGTTGCTAACTCTGCCCTCCTCTGATCTCCTTCACTCACTGGATCCAAAAGTATATCAGTGACTGCCCAAACTGACCTATATCTCATCTCATCTCAACAGGTAAATGGCAAGGCTTGCCATAAATGAGACGAAAGAGAGATGTACCCAAAGGCATCTTGAAGGACGTCCGATATGCCCATAAGATCGAGTCCAAAAGCTGTGACTAATCCTTTCGGTCAGGGCGGACGACCTTCTGCAATATAGTCTTGATCTCCCTGTTCGACACTTCAGAAAGACCATTGGTCTGAGGGTGGTACGATGTGGCTACTCGATGGTCTATGATGAACTCGCTAGCAAGGGCCTTTACCTTGTCATTGACGAAATGAGACCCCCCGTCAGAAATCAACACTCGAGGTACCCCAAACCGTGAAATGATATTCTTCCTCAAAAATCGGCATACAGTCCTAGCATCTACGGTTCGGGCGGGGATGGCCTCAACCCAACAACTCACATAATCAACAGCCAACAGAATGTACTCGAATCCCTGACTCTTAGGGAATGGACCCATGAAATCGATGCCCCATGCGTCAAAACCTCACAGAAGTGAATGGGCTGCATCGGCATCATATCACGCTGTCCACAAGTGCCCATCCTCTAATAGTCAGTACATCTCTTCACGAACTCATCAAAGTCCTGGAAGAGAGTAGGCCACCATAGGCCGGATTGGAGCACTTTCTGTGATGTTCTCCTCCCATAGTGATGTCCTCCCAGAGTGCTCCTCCTGAGGAATGCACCGATGCCAGACGCTATCCCCTCCTTCATGATAAAGGACAGGATCCTCCCAATGGTAGAACTTGGCCTTCACGAGGAAGGTCTCAATTCGCTGCCTGGGCCAATCTTGTGGAGCTTTCTTGGCAACAAGATAGTTCACAATATCGGCGTATCACGGAAGAGAGGATATAGCAAGGATCGCCTCATCTAGGAAGGTCTCACAAATAGGCTCGATCTACTCAAAATCCTCAAGAAACTCCAATCGGGAGAAGATCCACTACCACTATTCTTGACTCCATACTTATCCTTAATCTCTATATCAAACTTCTAGAGTAGAAGGATCCATCTGGTCCATCTGGCTGTGGCATTCTTCTTTGCCATGAGGTACCTGATGGCAGTATGATCGGTGTAAATGGTCACTCTAGATCCAATGATGTACGATCTGAACTTATCTAGGGCGAATACTACGTCTAGCATCTCCTTCTCAGTGACGGTGTAGTTCTGCTGAGCGGCATCCAAAGTTCGGCTAGCATAGTGAATAGCAAAGGAGACTCCATCCCTCCTCTGTCCTAGCACGGTCCCTACGGCAAAATCGGAGGCATCCGTTATGATCTCGAATGGGAGAGACCAATCAGGCGGCTGGAGGACAACAACCTCTACAACTAGACTCTTGAGAGTCTCAAATGACGGTAGAAACTTATCATCAATAAGGAACTCGTTGTCTTTCATCAACAGATCAGTCAACGGTTGGGTAGTCCTGCTGAAATCATGTATGAATTGTCGGTAGAAATCGACGTGCCCCAGAAAAGACCGTAACTGCCGCAAGTTGGACGGTGGATTGAGTTTTCTAATGACATCCACCTTGGCCGGATCAACCTCCATGCCCCTGTTGGAGATGATATGGCCAAGCACCGTTCCTTAAGTCACCATGAAGTGACTCTTCTCCAATGAAAGCACAAGGTGAACCTCAATACATCGCTGGAGGATGGGGTCTAGGCAGTCAAGACAAGAATCGAATCTGTCGCCATAGACCGAAAATCATCCATGAAGACCTCCAAAAACTCCCCCACCATGTCTGAAAAGATGGACGACATGCACCTTTGGAATGTCACCAGAGAGTTGCACAATCCAAAGGACATCCGTCTGAAAGCATATGTCCCGAAGGGACAGGTAAAGGTGGTCTTGTCATGGTCTTCAGGCGCAATGGCAACCTGATTGTATCCAGAGTACCCGTCCAAGAAACAGTAATGGCTCTTCCCAGCTATCCTCTCTATAATCTGATCAATAAAAGGCAGCGGGAATTGATCCTTCTTGGTTGCCTGGTTCAATTATCTGTAGTCCACACAGACCCGCCAAGAAGTGGGTACCCGGGTAGCGATCTCCTCTCCAAACTCACTAACAACTGTGGTGATGCCCGTCTTCTTGGGCACCACATGTAGCAGACTGATCCATTTGGAGTCGAAGATGGGGTAGATAAAATCGGTGCTCCACCATTTCGAGAAGTCCTTCATGAGGACATCTCGAAGGTTCAGGTTCAGCCGCCGCTGGAACTCGCGTGACGGCTTTACGTCCTCCTAGAGATAGATATGGTGGGAGCACATGGCTGAACTTATCCCCTGGAGATCGGCTACATTCCATCCTATCGCCTTGCGGTTCTTTTCAAGAACCCCCATCAGACGGGATTCTTGCGCTCATCCGCTGAGATAATGATAATGACTGGGTGCATCTCATGCTCTCCCACAGGGAACCTATACTTTAGCGATGATGTTAGTGGCTTCAGCTCTAGGTAACATGGTTCTAGCAGATCTGGCCTCTGAAAGGTCTGAGTGAATGCGACCAAATCTGCATGGGAGAATGAGAACTCACACTGGCAATCTGAATCTGGCGAAGGCTTCTCTGCTGGTGTGTCTCTGCTCTGCATGGAATCAGCCTCCTCCCTAGTTTAGGCTCTGTGGAAGTCAGACACAGTATCAAATCATCAAACTCTGCCCAGTCTATATCTGACTCCGAGGGATCTGTATCAGAATCACAAGAAGAATCCGCCTCATGATCGGGAATCGGCTCTGCTGCTTGAGATGCATCCTGAACCAGAAATGCGCTCACCAGGTTCTCCTCTGCTAGCATCTGTGCATCAGCAAACTCTGAAGGTGAGAGGATGGCCTATGTTGCTGGACCTTCCCAAACCGCCTCGTCGTCTGTAATCACAAAATCACAATCCTGATGGATGTCTCGCCCTGCCTCTATCATCTGCTCTGAATCTGAATGCAGCTCTAAGCAAGCTGAATCTCTGGCTCTAGTCTCCTCGACCATTTCTATTTGTATACTCTCGTCCTTGATGCGAAAGTATACCTTCACGCTATCATGATAGGATAATGCCTTGGCTGTGGCCAAGAACGGGCATCCTAAAATGATGGGGGTATCGGTCACAGACTCAAGGATCTCCATGTCCAATAGAACGAAGTCCACGGGGAATTGCAGGCCTTGAATCATGATGACAACGTCCTTCAGTAACCCCTTCGGCCCCATGACAGATCGATCAGCAAACTGAAGGATTGTCCTGCTCTGTCATAGAGGGCCCAACTCGAAGCGGTCGAGTAGGGCTACCGGAAGTAGATTGATCGAAGAACCATTGTCTAATAGAGTGTAGCCGAACCTCTGCTCATGAATATGGCATCTGACATACGGGGCTCCTGCATCTGGCCTCTTGGCTGGCAGATAGTTCTGGATCGCAAAGCATGTGGCACGAGTGAGCACATGGATCTCTGACTGGTGGTTCTGCCTCTTCCTCCTAACTGTAGTCTTGTCTCTGAGGGATCTTTGTAAGAGAGGTATGTGCTCCAGGGCCTCCTGTAGAGACAGTTGTATATGAAATCTTTCCATCATCTGATGGTTGAACTCTAGCTGGTGGGACTTTTTCTGATTTTCCTTTTTTCGCCCCTTAGCCAAGTTGAGTGCTTGGGGAAAGGGGACTGTTGGGTCCTTCTCAGATGAAGGACTAGGATCGGGTCTGGAATGCTCAGGCAAAGCAGAATCCACATATACATCATCAATCAACACAGGTGGATCCGAAAATGATAAACCCTTTCCTTTATTCACAGAAATATCCTGAGATACATGAACTGAAGGGAAAACAACAGGACTAGTAGAACTTAAAATGGTGGCCTCAGCACCACCCTCAACATCTGAAACCGCGGCCTCAGTACCGTGCTCTGACTTAGACTGGTACGGTGGCATCAGTACCACCTCCTCCATCTGGTGAAGCGACGACCTCAGTACTGTTGGCTGAATCAACATCCGTGGTGGCATCAGCGCCACCGTCATCATCATGCTCATGAGCGGCATTAACACCTCTCTCCTCCTTGTCTGGGGCTCCTGAAGTGGCATGGGATCGTCGCTCAGATGAGGCGCCGCCTAGTGGCATCCTACCGCTCCTAAGTGTAACAAAGTCATCATCAAACATGTATGTAGAAACATCACCAAGTGAAGCAGTAGGAGTGGTAATATCAGTGAACTCTATCTGCTCAGACTTCCTCTTGAGGTTTTTCGGATTGGTCTCGATCTGTGAAGGAATGATGGCCTTCCCACTCACAATCTCCCTCATCTCCTGGAAAAATTCATCCATCTCCCGTTGGAAGGTGGCCTGCTTCTCGGACATGAGGCAGGCTAAGTCATCTAAGGCGGGGTTCTCATAGGTCGGCCCATGAGAACCTGATGGGTGGCCTTTGTGAAACTGAGGCGGCTACTGTGGAGGAGGGTGAGAGGGGTACTGTGAGTGGTACTGCTGCTGAGGTTGCTGCTGCCTCCAAGGTTGTCCCTGCTGATAGAGACGAGGACCATACTGCTCTCTCTGGTGGGATGGTTGCTGATGTGACGGGAACTGGGGTTGCTGGTGAGTCTCATGCTTCTGGCCATACTGGCCACCCTGAACTGGAGGCTACTGCTGGGAACTGGTGCCTCCGGCCGACCAACGGAATCCGGGATGGTCTGGTCGGATACCGGGCTGGGGTCGGTCATACTATATCCCCTTGACATCCACAAACGGCTCCTGCTCGTAAGAGGGTGGGGGGAGTACTGCCAGGGGGTGGTCCGGCTGATACACCACCATCTGGCTGTCCTGAGATGGTGGTGACTAGACGTACTGCTGTTGCTGCGGTTGGTAGGGCTCCGCCTGAATAAGGTGAACCTCTCTATACTAGGCGGAGGGCTGGGCCGAACTGCTGCTGTTGCCGGTGTCTGCCTGTGACCAAAGACGGGGCTGAGAAGCTGTCTGTGCCTCCTCGAGACACATGATCTGTGTCTTCAGGTCACTCACCATCTGTGCCATCTGGTTGATCTGTGACATGTCCTAGCACTGGAGCATGGAGAAGTTGTTGATCAAGGCCCTCGTTGCATTCGTCTGACCGAGTGGATAGTACTTGTTCAATTACTCGGTGCGAAGCTTCTCCCAGGTGGTAACAAATCTCCCTAAATGTTTCAGCCAATTGGTTGCTCTATCTACGAGGGAGAACGAAAAAACAATCATCCTGATGGTGTCCTCGTCCACATGCTGATCGTGGATAGTACTGCAGAGCATCTCAAACTCCTGGAGATGAAGATGTGGCTCCTCAGTCGTGAGCCCATGGAAACAGGGAAGAAGATGAATCGTCTGTGGGGGGAACTTGAAGTCCCCCACTACCGCTGGTAGCACGATCCACCGGTGTGTAAGTGTCGATCCGGGGTTGTGCAACTCCCGCATCGATCTGGCTGGTGCTGGCTGGACTGGCTCCTCAGGCTGATCTGAATCATTTCCCTCACCATTGGCTCTCGGCTGATCTCTATCTGCTCTCAGCCTCTCCATCTCTCTACGCATCTCCACTATGAAAACTCCCTGATCGCGGATCTGTCGTTGCATCGTCTCGAGGGAATCTAATAGGGTGTTGTTTATCGCACCCTGATCTAACACATATGTCTGCTCTGCTCTGGGACCCTCAGTGCGCTCCTCGCTGCTGGCCATGGTCTCTGCAAAAGCAAAAGACCCAAACTCAGTTGTCGATAAATCAATTGTCTGCTGCCCTCTTTGCTCTAGCACTAGTATCTCAGAACTGGTGGTAGAAGGGTGGTCAAGGGGGAACAGGGTGGAATCGAACTCGGGTTCAGAGAGCGGCTCTCGGCTCTCACGAACCAACTAGATGAGCGGGATGGAGTGCGGTGAAGTGGTGCAGCCAAAGGCTGCCTAAGAGACCTCCTGCCCATCATCTTGGTCTGGCGATTGAAGGCGGATGAGATCTGGAAACACACAAGATGAGAAAACAAACCCCCGATTCATCTACGCAACACGGAGCTGAAGACCGTAAAGGTTCGGTCAATTATCTTATCAATTTTATTTAGGTGATCAAGTCAGTCTTTCAGAGCGATTAAGCGAGCTGATGGGAATCCAATACTCCCAACGGACTGTTGATGAATCCCAATTCATCACTCTTTATTCCTTTATTTTAGCTAGAAACTTGAGCAAAACACCATGTAAATAGGTGTAAATATCATAAAAAACACACGCATCTTGTAAATATGCATAATTAGCATGTTTTTGTGCCAAAGTAAAGGAATAAAGAAACACAAGAAAAAGAGGAAAATATTTAGAATAAATATTGAGTGACCTAATCCCAAGGGAGGGCTCAGCATGGGCCTGACCGCAAAAGAACCCAAGTAGAGAGAGATAAGGTCATTCATACATGTACATACCTTCATGTAAATAAATAAGAAAATTTATTTTCCTCAAAATAAAAATTAATAAGTGTTTCTTATGTTTTGTACATATTTGTAAAAATAAAATTAAAATAAAAATGAGAAAAACAAAACAAAAATAAAAACAAATAAAACCTCTATCATTAGTGTATATAGACCATGTATATAAAATAACATACCTATTTATTTTATCCTTGTAAATAATTAATAAAAATCCCATAAAATTAGCCCTATATTCCAGATTTCATGGTGTAAAAAATAAAATAAAAATCAGGAAAATAAAAATAAAATAAAAAGAAAAATAATAAAAACCATTTTCCACCTTATGTATATACCATGTACATATATATAACCCTATAAATTTACTCATGTAAATACATCGTAAAAATAAATAAAAATACCTCATTATTCCAAATTTTATACTATAAATAAATAAAATATAAAATTGCAATAAATGTACAAAAATAAACAATTAAAAATAAAAAATACATATATGTATATACCTATATATAATAATAATATATTGTAAATACGTTGTATATTTTCCAAAAAAATAAAATAAATATCACTAAAAAATAATTTGAAAAATACGAAACATTTGTCATGTTTTAACTTTTTTGAAATAAAGTCATTATCTATTTTATTTTGAATTTCTAAAATAATTTCCAATGGCGGTCTGTGATTGGTCCACGGGGGATTGTTGACCCCCGGTCAACTCTCCCCTGCGGACCTCTTTCACGCGGATCCTGCGTTCGATCCGATATCTCTGATTTTTTCTCGCTCGATCCGACCTCCGTTTATCCAAACCCCGGGCGCCATTTCACCCTTGATGATCCGAGACTCTCTCCTGGTGGTTATCCTAGGGATCCGTGCTTCGTGCGACCTCGCCTGACACCTTCTTCCCGGACCCCTAGCACTATTTAGCTCCACCTCCGCCGTACTTTTCACGCCATCTTTGGCTCCTTCCTTTCATCTCAGGACCTCCACTCTCATCCCTAGAGTGACAGCTACCGATTGGAGTGTTGCAGTGAGGAGAAGGGTGCCTCCAGCCACTGATCCGGCGCACGACGACGTCTCGCCACATTCTGCACCCATTCGATCATCCTGACTCGTCTCGGAGCAGGAAGCCCGGTCCTCCTCCTCCGCCGCTCGCCGGAGGGCTACGCCACGACCCATCCGATCATCCATTCCACCCCTAACCGGGTTGAAGCAATTTGCCCTCGACCCAGGAGTTCTTCTGTGCCCTTTTTCAAGTCAACGCGACCCATCTGAGGGTCCAACCTCCGTCGTACTTTTCACGCCATCTTTGGCTCCTTCCTTTCATCCCAGGACCTCCACTCTCATCCCTAGAGTGACAGCTACCGATTGGAGTGTTGCAGTGAGGAGAAGGGTGCCTCCAGCCACTGATCTGGCACACGACGACGTCTCGCCACATTCTGCACCCATCCGATCATCCTGACTCGTCTCGGAGCAGGAAGCCCGGTCCTCCTCCTCCGCCGCTCGCCGGAGGGCTACGCCACGACCCATCCGATCATCCATTCCACCCCTAACCGGGTTGACCATGTTTTAACTTTTTTGAAATAAAGTCATTATCTATTTTATTTTGAATTTCTAAAATAATTTCCAATGGCGGTCTGTGATTGGTCCACGGGGGATTGTTGACCCCCGGTCATCTCTCCCCCGCAGACCTCTTTCACGCGGATCCTGCGTTCGATCGATATCTCTGATTTTTTCTCGCTCGATCCGACCTCCGTTTATCCAAACCCTGGGCGCCATTTCACCCTTGATGATCCGAGACTCTCTCCTGGTGGTTATCCTAGGGATCCGTGCTTCGTGCGACCTCGCCTGACACCTTCTTCCCGGACCCCTAGCACTATTTAGCTCCACCTCCGCCGTACTTTTCACGCCATCTTTGGCTTCTTCCTTTCATCCCAGGACCTCCACTCTCATCCCTAGAGTGACAGCTACCGATTGGAGTGTTGCAGTGAGGAGAAGGGTGCCTCCAGCCACTGATCCGGCGCACGACGACGTCTCGCCACATTCTGCACCCATCCGATCATCCTGACTCGTCTCGGAGCAGGAAGCCCGGTCCTCCTCCTCCGCCACTCGCCGGAGGGCTACGCCACGACCCATCCGATCATCCATTCCACCCCTAATCGGGTTGAAGCAATTTGCCCGCGACCCAGGAGTTCTTCTGTGCCCTTTTTCAGGTCAAAGCGACCCATCTGAGGGTCCAACCTCCGCCGTACTTTTCACGCCATCTTTGTCTCCTTCCTTTCATCCCAGGACCTCCACTCTCATCCCTAGAGTGACAGCTACCGACGACGTCTCGCCACATTCTGCACCCATCCGATCATCCTGACTCATCTCAGAGCAGGAAGCCCGATCCTCCTCCTCCGCCGCTCGCCGGAGGGCTACGCCACGACCCATCCGATCATCCATTCCACCCCTAACCGGGTTGAAGCAATTTGCCCTCGACCCAGGAGTTCTTATGTGCCCTTTTTCAAGTCAAAGCGACCCATCTGAGGGTCCATCAGATCAGGCACAGGAGCTCGGCTCCTCCGCCGTCGTCGGAGCTCCCTGGAGCGTCTCAGCCTCATCGGAGGACTCCATCAGTTGCAGAAGAGTCCGGGCTTCACGTTCCCGATCTCAGCAGCTCTAGAGGAGGTCCCGTGCGCCCGTAGTGATTCGGCGAAGCTCGCCGGAGCTAAGTTCTTCCAGGATCCCTCTTCACCGTCCGATCAGCTCCCTCACGCAAGTAGAGATCATGTCCATCCGTTCGTGAGGAGTTTGCAGCCGTTCGATCTTCATCTGGGCTCGATCTGGACCGATCACAGATGAAGGGGTGCCCTCGTTTCTCAGTCGTTAGATCTACATGTGGCGACCCCCCATCCGTCAGATCCGAGCCCTCGGTCTTCGAAGAGGCATCAGCGCATCTCATCCGTTCGATCCCACACGTGGCGTGCCTCCAGCCGAAGATCTCAATAAGGGGTAAATTTCTTGTAGGCCCCTCTGTTTACTGCGTTTATAGTTTAGTCCTGTAAATATTAAGCTCAGTTGTTTTTATTTTAGATATTTTGCATTGTGAACGTCAATGTTTTCTTTATTTGCATTTTAGTCCCCGTGTATGTGAGCCACGTGCATCGACATGTGAGGATTTGGGTATTTTGCAATTTCGATCATGAGGTTCCTTGGTGTTATTGTTTGATATTTTATAAATAGGATTTATAGTTATACCCCTCCGTGCCTGCTTCACGTGTCGTGCATGTGTATTTGTGGACTTTTTGCATAAGGGGCCCTGAGCTTTATTTGCTTGTTACTGTTTAGCCCCTGGAACTATTTTTCTTTGCATTTAGGTCCCTATGTACTATGTGCCTTGTTTTGATTGAATAAAATAGCAAATCAAATCCAAATAAGGTGAAATTTGGATACGTGGCTCCTGCCACTGTGTAAAAATTTCTCTAAATTTTTGGTATATTTTTGAGGCTTTTTGATATTTTTAAAAATTCATAAATAGTGATTTTTGGTACTGTTTGAATTAGAAAATCAAAGAAAAATATAAAAACTCCTTTAAAAATTCTAAAAGAATTAATGTTAGTTAGTTTAGTGTAATTTAGCTTCTTTCCAATTTTCGTGCTTTTTGGATTTATAAAAACCTTACAAATTGCAAAACCCTAAAAAATTCATAAAAATTCTAAAAAATTCTATACAAATCAAAAAAATATAAACTATTTTCCAATAGCTTAGTTTTTATATATATTTTCCATAAAAATTGCCTCCAGACTTTTATAGATCAATTTTGTATTTTAAATTGATCTTTCAAGTCTAGCTGCATAGTAGCTCTTGTTTTTCATTTTCTTGATTTTTATAAAATCAAATAAAAATTGAAAAAGTCTAAAAAATTCACCAAAAACATTTAAAAACCTAAAAATCATAAAAACGTTTTTATTTGAATTTTTGGATAATTTTTGTGTGTTTGAATAATTAGTTGAACTTGCTTGTTTTCTTATTTCCTTAAAAAATCAAAAATACAAAAACATTAAAAAATTATAAAAATCCACCAAAAATATTTTCCTCTCATTTTTTGATCTTTTGACTACTTCGTAGGCCGCAAGGCCATCACGTGCTCCCTGAGTTCGACCCTGGTCGCTATACGAGGTTAATAAAATAGCAAGGACCGCTATCGTGTTTTAATTGATTTATTTCTTTATTTTGGTGGTTCCTGATTTTCTTGATCGACCGATTCCACTCGATCTGGGTCGCAACGACCCGAATATATTTACCTAGCCCGGATCTTGAGCTTCGTTGGATTTTTCGGTTCATCAACTGTCCCGTATAAAAGGCCGGTAGTCTGATAGGAAATCAGATATAGCTCTATCCTAGTGTGCGGGTCACTCTCTTGCTCATCCAAACAAAACAAGGAGGGGGTTACTCTCTCCAAGACAGATTTTTAAGTGTGGTGTCTTTTAAGGTCAAGTATGTTTAGCAATCCCAATTTTATAGCTTTTCTTTTTTAGATATTTTTCAAGCAAACAACACCTAACGAAATTTTCGGTTCTCCTGGTTATTTAAGTCTGAAAATAGGGGGAGAAGGATTAATCCGATGTGACTCCTCACAACATGTGGACTCAAGCCTGATTAATCCGACTTTTTCTTGTGATTTAATTAATAAGGTCCAGCTAACGATCTATAGGTGCAGGCAGATAATTAGGGTTGGGCCTTAATTAATTGCGTCACAGTCAAGAAAAATCCTAAGGCTACGGCTAAATCCTCGGAAATCAGATAAGCAGTAAAAGGCGACATATACAAAACCGGCGAAAAACCGCAGTGAGGTCCCCCGAGCACACCGGTGCTCGGCGAAACAGACCCTGATAATTACCACAAAGTCTCCAAGTGTCCAAGTCTGTCTTTGTATTATTACAATTATAAAGTCTGCAGGAAAATAAACTAATCTAAGCTAAACTATGCTCCCGAACTCATGCTTGCCTCCTCGCGCTCTCCTGCGGCTCTATGCAGAAAAGAGCCGCCTCTAACTCCCGCGGTTGTGTCGGCTTCCCGAAGAAAGCTGCCTCGGTCCTCAGGCCCTCGCAAGAAAAGTAAACAAGAGTGTGTCAATCCAAATTAGTATCAAAATATGAAATTGAAATGAGACTAAAAATATATACAACTATAGACAGAAAAGCCGCGAAAAAACCGCGAAAGAAAAATGACTACTAAGTCGTACTCCCGGCAACGGTGCCATTTTGATGAGCTGAAAAACCGAGAGACTAAGGGAGATAGGTATCAAGGGTCATTGCGACCTCAACCTCTCGAGTCGGACTCAACAAGAAAATTCAAGACCATCAAATAAAATAATCAGTCAATAAAGCCAAATAGCGGTCTCGCTATTTTATTTAACCTGGTATAGCGATCAGGGTCGAACTCAAGGAGCACAGATTGGCTAAAAAACCTATGAAGTAGTCAAAAATCAGAGGAAAATGTTTTTGGTGGATTTTATGGGTTTTTAATTTTTTTTATTTTTAATTATGAAGAAAATATAAAACAAGCTAAAAAAGTCACAATCAACTAATTATTAAACACACAAAAACAATTCAGAAAATTACAATAAAAATATTTTTGGATTTTATATTTTTTCAAGCATTTTTGTTAATTTTCTCAGATTTTTATAATTTTTAGTTGATTTTTAAAAAATGAAATAAGACACAAAATGGAAACTATTGTCCAGTCAGATTTGAAAGGCTATCTAAGAATATAAAAATAGCCTCTAAAAATCTGGAGACAATGTTATGAAAAACTACAAATAAAATCCTAACTACAGAAGAAGAAATTGCTTTTTTTGAATTTTTTTTAGAATTTTTAATGATTTTTATGAGTTTTTTAGAGGTTTTCAATTTTTAAGGTTTTTATAAGTCCAAATACAATAAAATTTGGGTAAAGCAACAAGACACAAAAACAAACACACCACAATTTTTTTAGCATTTTTGGAGGGTTTTTAGTATTTTTAGTTGATTTTTAAATAGAAATAATAGTAAAAATGAGGATTTTTGAATTTTTAAAAATAGAAAATCAAAACAAAAATATCCCAAAAACTCATAGAAATTTTTACAAAGTGTCAGGGGCCACGTGTCCATAAAAGAGGTACAACACATAGGGACCTAGATGTAAAGAAAGTAAGTTTCAAGGGATTAAATATAACACGCACTAAAAAGATAGGGGGCTCAATGCAATTTTCATGTAAAATTCATCACATGTTCAAATCCAGCACGCACAGGGGTAGAAGTGCAAATATTGAAACTAACACTTCAAACCATAACATTCATTAAACTAAGCCCTATACATACAATTATCCCAGAAAATCACGTGACGAAGCATGTGCACCACAAACAGAGGGACTAAAATGTAAATACCAAAAGTCTGAGGTCTAAAGCGCAATTTCCCAAATTAAAAACAACTACGTAAAATATTTGCAGGACTAGCAAATAAATGCTAAACTAAGAAGGGCCTAAGTGAAATTAACCCTTATTATTAAGATCCCACGACTGAAGGCAATCCACTCTTGATCGGACGGATGTGGTTCGCGGATACCCCTTCGATGATCAACGCCTTAGATCTGATCCGCAGATGGATCGGACGGCTACGAGCTTCCCGCAGATGGATGGCTGAGGTCAGAACTGGCAGAGAGGCTCGATCGAACGGTGGAGGAGGTTCCTGGATGAACACTTCGCCGACGAAGTTCGTTCGGCCACTATGCGTGCTAGGGGACTCCTCTGAGATTGTTGAGATGGGGAAAAGAAAGCTGGTGATGGTCCGCAGCTGCTGGAATGCTCCGATGAGGCCAGGAGGCCCTGGAGGACCCCAGCGACGTCAAAGAACCTAGAGCTCTATGCTTTAGTCGTCGGGCCTCCAGATGAGGCTCATTTGCCTTCAATCCTGCACAGAACGAACACTGGGTCGAGGGCAAAATGCCTCGGCCCGGTTACGAGCGAGGTGGGCAATCAAGGGAGGCAGAGCGGAGCTCTTTGGCGAGCGATGGCAGAGGTGAGTCGATACCTGGTTCCGGGGCAAACCAGGGGGAGTGACTGGGCGAATAAGGTGGGGAGGAATCTCACGAAGGTGATAGGGTCGTCGGATGGGCAAGTGGGTGATCGGAGTGCAGAGAAATGGACGGTGAAGGTCGGCGGTCGGAATCCAAAAAATCGAAAATTAGGGCAATCTAGGTGCTATCGAATCTACCTGATGGTCGAAGACGTCTGTGCTGGAGGTCAGCTTCCTCCTAGGGTCCTCGCCTCAATGGAGCGACGTCTTCAGAGGCTCTGTCTCACTTGTGGCGGAGCACGACGAGGTTGGGTCGCCGGATCTGAGGCTAACGACCTCAATCCCTCACTGCTACACTCTCAGGAGGAGAACGGAGGTCACAGGGGTTGAAGACGATGGCCAAAGATGCGTGAAATGGCAGCTGAAGGTAGAGCTTTATACAGTGAAGGGTCCGAGAAGATTGGAGTGGAGCACGTGGATCGAGGAGCAGACCCCTAAATGAGATGGCGGGCGTGAATCACGGGTCTGCTCTCGACAATCGGAGCCCTGGGTTTGCGAAAATGGAAGGTGGATCGCGGTGAGATAATTCGGCGAAGTCGGGTCGAATCGAAAATCTGCGGAGAAGTGGTCCAGGGGGGAGTTGACCGGGGGTCAACAATCCCCCGTGAACCAATCAGAATTCAAGGATTGGAAATTATTTGTAAATTCAAAATAAAATAGAAAATGATTTTATTTAAAAATTATTTAACATGAAAAATGTTTATTATTTTTCAAATTATTTTTTAGTGATTTTTATTTCTTTTTTAGAAAAATAAATTAATGTATATACATAATATAATATTATATACATGTATAAATACCTATGTATTTTACATTTTTATTTTTATTAGTTTTATTTTGTACAATTATCCCAACTTTATTTTTTATTTATTTACAACATAAAATTTGGGATATAAAATAATTTTATTTTATTTTTATTATTTATTTACAGGGGTAAAATAAATAGATATAGGTACATATATACATGGTATGTACAATATGAAGAGAGAAAAATTATTTTATTTTTGTTTTTATTTTCTTTTTCTCATTTACTTTATTTTTAGAAATATATACAGATAAATACAAGCACATTTTTAATTTTTTATGAAAATAATTTATACATATATACCAAGAAGGAGGAATATGTATGAGGTGAATGGCCCTATCTCTCTCTACTTGTTTTATTTTGCGGTCAGGCCAATGCTTGGCCCTCCCTTGGGTTCAGGTCACTCAATATTTATTATAAATATTTCTCTCTTTTTCTTTACTTCTTTATTCTTTTATTTTTGCACAAAAACATGCTAATTATTGCTATTTACACAAAGCATGCAATTTGATAATTTATTATATTTACAATTATCTACATGGTGTTTTGCAAAGATTTTTAGCTAAAATAAAAGAATAAAAGGTGATGAATGGTGATTCATCGCCCATCAAAGCTGGATTATGGTGAGACTTCCTTTCTTCACTTTCGCCGGAAGTCGAACACCATCTCCCCTCCACTTCTTACTTTTTTCATCTGTCAATAACCCATGTCGAGGCTTCGTCCTCGAACATGCAATATTCCTGCAGGTACAAGTGAGAGCTTGAGGCGTTAATCGACTCTCCTCTTTAGTGGCGGGGCACCTCCAAGTTTTGGAGCCCTATCCACCACATCTAGTCATTCGCCGTCCCATCTGGGACCTTTACGCATAGCCAACTGACCCCTTCTTCACAGTTCTTCGAGACCTCTTAGCACCGTCAGATGAGGAGTCTTATGCCATAAGAGATCCTGACCGCCCATCCATGTTGCCATCAGGAATGTCAGATCTTTTCTAGCAGCATATCTGACATGCACGTCTCACCTGCCATCTGAGCTGTCAAATCTGCCCACTAATGGTCGATTAAAAATGTACTCCTACGCCATGCCTCGACCACCAAATCCTCAACCATCAGTATCATGCATGAGAGAGCCTCTGTGCACTTGCCATGTGTCCTGTAGGGGTATATTTCCCTTTTTACCTTACATTTTTTGTTATTTTCAATTAGTTCAATAATATAATTGGTAGTTAAAAACATTTGCAGTTCAGATCCTATAGATTATTTATCTCCGTTCTGGTCCAGCCGAACCGCACTCACGTGCGCGATCATATGCTTTTGTGGGATATTTGTAGAATTTTGCCTCTACTTTTCACTTGTTGTATTAATCAAAGAACTTTTTCTGAAATTGCAACCATCCCCTGTAGGTGATGAACCACGTGTACAATTTGGCCCTAAAACTTGGATACTTTGCATTTAGGCCCTTCTACACTGTTTAATTTTTGCTCTCTTTTATTAATTGAAATAAATAGCAAAATAACTCCAAAATTGCATAAATATTACCTATAGCACATGCTATTGTATTCTTTTTATGGTTATTTTGTTTGCTTCTTTTCTTTTATTTGCTATTATTAAAAATAAAAAACCCTCAAAAAGTGTCTCGCTAGTAGCAAATCCATAAAAAATAGAAAAATGTCTTAAAATACTAAAAAATTAGGATCACTTTATTTCGGGTGTTTTAATCTCTATCAAGTTTTCACATCACTTGCTTTTATAAAAATTTAAAAATTTGCAAAATATTAAAAAACTTATTAAAATCATATAAAATTCATTCAAAATCCAAAAAATGTGTTCTCGATTTTTTATTGTATATAATTTCATCTAATTTTTATTAAAATTAGTTTCTCGGAGTTTTGAGCATATTTCCTATTTTTAAATTGAAGAATACTCTTGATTGTGCATTGTACGCTTATTTTCTTAGTTTTTATTTTATTTGAAAATCATATAAAAACTAAAAAACCTATTAAAAAAATACCAAAACAATATAAAATCCCTAAAACATAAAAAATATTTATGTTTGGGATTTTGGATGTTTTTTATTATGTTTGAAAAATAGAAAAAGAGTGTGCATTTCCCTTTTCATTCATTGTCTTCATTTACCTTATTTTCGAAAATAAAAAATGAAAAATGAAAAATTGCTAAAAAGAAAATTAAAAAACCTTTGAATCTTTGTGATTTGATTATTATATTTAATTGTGCTCGTAGTGTTCGACCCTAGTCGTTATACCAGGTTAATAAAATTAGCTAGACCATTTGCTTGATTTGTTTCATGGTTAAATAATTTTCTCGATTTTCAACTCGGTTGATTCGGTTTACAACAGCACATTAATTAATCAACTTAACTTGAGTTAGCCCGTCATCCATCATAACTAAGGGAGAGAAGTCCTTCTAGAAAGATCCCTTGGTTGATCCCAACCTCCACCTCTACCTTAGGCATCTACATTGCTTCCCTCTCATTGAGTCTCCTCATCACTATTAGGAATCCCTTATCTCCCCTTCTAATGTGGAAAACAAGATCTGTGTTTTTTTTATCCTCCTTGCACCATATTCCCTTGTCCATATTGTTGGTTTCAACCTTAATCCCCACCCACGTTGTCTTCTCACCATCAAATTCGTGTCCAATGACATGATGTTAGACCTCCTACATTCTCACCATTAACCCTCTTCCTAGTCCCTATAACTATGCCTCTCCCTTCAAGCCTCCAAGACTCTCTGCTTTCTCTAATTCCACCACCATTCTATTATCCTTGTGACATCAATATGCCAATGTCCTCCTCAACTCATGCCTCGATACTTTGGACTGTCCATCTTTATCATCTTTCTTCTCTTTCTTATCCATTTATAGAGGATTCTCATGTAATTTGAACCTGGCTACAACACCCTAGAGAAGCTCAATACCAAGATAAACATCTTGTGATTCTGGATCATGAGATGTAGGAAGGTATCGATGTCAGACACTCCTTGCTAGGTATGAAGATTGGGATATAGGTAGTCTCAACCTAAATCGAAATTGAATTCCTCAACCTTAATTGACCTAAGCTCAAACATGAGACCGGCTAGGCAACAACCAAAATATAAGCATGTATGATTTGTTTTCAGATCATATCTAGTCAAAGATATACTCCAGACTAGTCTTGTTTGATGTAGCATAAAATTTAAAAATGATGTAGTATATGAAATGAACTATATAGGTTCTATTTATTTCTTGGAAAATCTTATGAGTATTTTCTTTTCATCTTTTTATGAAAATAACTAGCTAGTGTGAACATGCAATTTCTATACTGATTAGAGCTCTAGTTTTTTAGCCTTTATTATGTGAATTGATAGTATAAATGTATAACATTTTCTTCTAAAATCCCTAATAATATATATATATATATATATAAGAGTATAATGGAAGTTGACCCTTTCTTATAAGTAGTTATAAGATTATGTGTTGATGGCATCGACGATCAATGAAAAACCTAGAAGGTCATAAAATCTTGTTGCTAGAGGTATATAAGTCCTTTTGGGACAATGTTAAATCCAATATTTATCATCTTAATTCCTATTTATTAGCCCTATAACTTAAGTAATTCATTAACTATAGTTAATAATTGTCATTAATTAACAAATAAATCCCTATAAATAATTAACGTTTATTAATGTATATAAATAAACTATATTATGATGTGTATATTTTATGTGTCTCTTATTAATTAAAAATCCAATAAAAATTAGTTTAATAATGTACATAATTAAGTTAAAATTATTCGTAATTTAAACATAAAAAAATATTAAAATAAAATAAGTAATTTTAATTCTATAAAATTACTTTAAGAAATATTAGTATGTATATATGATGTATTCTCTCTGAATTCTACATGAAAGTTGTAGAAAACATCGAGATCTACAACTTTTATGTTCATCACATTTCTTAGTTCGTCCCCTATCTAGTTATTTTTATTTGATTTAATTTAAATCATTTACTTGATTCCTAATTGGACTATGTGGCTCAGTCACAGTGAGCCACGTAGTCGATCATCTTGTCTTTACCCATCTCCAACCATAACCGTTTTTGATATATTTTGATTAGATGAATCTTGATCGTCTGCCAATGGCTTAACCTTGACCCTTGGATTGAGACCATCGTACGGTTGGGGAGTCATCCCCAACCTCTAAACCCACAACTTCCAGCCGTCATGATAGTACCAATTACTATCCCTTTTCCCTATTTTCCTAACTCTTTTAACCTCATCTTGACTAACTTCCACGCTTAACTTCTAGCTGTAACTTCCATTTTTAATGCTTACCTCCTAATTCACACTAACCCTAACTTCCCTAATAACGGGAAGTGGTTGAAACCATCGCTTATAGATACAACTTCCATCTCCAAATGGTCTATCACTAGTGAGATTTTGCTCTATCCACCCTTGCGAAAACACAACCATAGTATTCCTCAGTCCCTTGGTGATATCAAGGGGGCATAAGGTTAAGGCGTCGATAGTGTTAGAGGTTCCAATGAGACCCATGCCATAAGTCCAAGCTACAACGCTTCTCAAGTGAATGTTTAAGATTACTACCATGGATGAGTACTTCAAGCGATGACCCAAAGTCGACAAGTTTCTTAGCCCAAGCCTCGTTTCACCGACAACCTAATCATCAAGGTAGAATTAATTTATATTTTATTTTCTTTTGGTTTCTTTAATTATTTTTCGCATGTATATGTATGCTCATCGAATTCGATCAAGGCATGACTTTCACGAGGATAGAGGATCTTCACCAGTGGTCTCATTCATGACACCCCTTCTCCGTAACCTCTCTCCACTCTATTCCATTTTTCTCGAATGTTAAGGAAGAGAATCCTCATGTGCCTCCATCTCCTTCACATGCTTGGCCCCCATTTCATCTTACGCCTTCATGCACACACTCTCTTGTTTGCAATCTAATATTTGCATGTCAAAATCCTTCAATGATTAGAGCCTTCATCGTAGCTTCGTTCAAGAGCTTTTTTACCGATGATTGTTCCCTGATAGGAGGAACCACATATGGTTATACCTTCTTCTCCACTTCAGGAAGTTCTCCATCCTACTGTGAAGCTTCTTTGGGCTTCAAATGATGAAGAGGAGCAAAGAAGAGATCATGGGAGTTCGCTGGAGTGCATCCAACACAGCCGCAGTCGAGCCAAAGGTAAAGGAAGAAGATATAGTAGATATCATTAGATCTCAAAGATTTGACGGTCCATAGCTTTCATCTAAACCTTGCAGCAGACCCTTAGCCTTGGTGGGACCGAGCCAACGATGAAACATGGAGAACGACCCATGTGTCTTCCAAACATGCAGACCAACCGAACCTTTATCTGAACCTCCTCATGTGCATGCCTCATGTGTGCAGGGTGGATATTTGTGATCAGGTGCCCACACTTCTCCATTATCTTAAATTGGTCCTTCTCAAGTACGTGACTCATGTGCACGCTTGGGGAGAATAGCACTCTAGCATCATCAAGTTATTATATTTACGTTCATGCCCCCATGCATGAGTTTTATTTACAGATAACACATCGAGGTTACGTATTTATATTTTAGTCCACCTATAAAAATGCATGCTCAATCATTCATAATGTTTTATGGTGTATTTTGATTGTCATTTGATCTTGATCATATATATATCACCTAGCATCGATATTAAATACTTTATTAGTTGTATTAATAGCTCGTGTCCTTGTGTTCAATCTTGGACTTATCCAGGATATAAACTAAAGTCAAGTCACTCTTCTTAGAGATTTTACTTGATTCAGATTAGGTACTAACTGGTTGTAGTACACCGAGTGCTAATTATCTTAGCCAATTAGCATCTCATCAGATGGCACCATTGTCGCAGATATGTCTTCATTAATGTAATTAATTTATATTTAATATTTTTATTAAGTTGATTATTTGTTCTTTAGGTCAAAGTTGTTTGCATTGAATTGCTGCATTGTTTTCATTTTATATACATGATGTGCATTCATTTGATAACTAATTGATCTATTTTTAATCATTTCTTTTTTATGGCATGGCTCATGGATCTATGTTTGCATTGAATTGTTGCATTGTTTTTGTTTTATATACATGATGTGCATTCACTTAATAACTAATTGATCTATTTTTAATCTTTCTTTTTTATGGCATGGCTCATGGATCTAGGGTGCTTTGAGAAAAACGGAAGCTTGATGCTCGGAGCTTGGAGTTCCATCTAAGAGTAGCTACAAATCCATTCAGAAATTGAATATTATTGAGTTATTTGTGTACTTGTGTATATTCATGTATTATGGACTTGGACACTATTATGTTTGTGTATATTGAGTCTATTTCACCTGTAAAACATGTAGGACTCAACTTGAGTACATGATTTAGGGTTTAGACGTACGACTTTTTAGAGTTATCATTAGGTCATATTCTTTTTGCTTGAATCGTAATTCGGACACACTAACTCATATTAAGAGATTCACCCATCTCTAAGATTCATATGCGCATCTACATTACATTTGACTTAGCCAAATCATTCAAGTTCTTTCCTGATAATAGGACTCATGTTTAGGTGCAGATTTTTAGCAGCTTTGCATTCATCTAGACATAAATTTTAACTCAGTCACGCATCCACATGAATAGTAATGGGAATCATTGTATCGCTAACATGAGCACGGATCATAGTTTTCATTTGTATTATCTTTTTCTTCAATCCTACCTTTATTTATAACTTTGGAATTTTAAAAGGAAATGGAAGTAGTCGGTAGACAATGGATTATGAGCTCATACTATAAACATAGATAACCTAAGCTCTAAAACTAGAACTGTTAATGCAAGTTGACCTAATTAAATTGGAATTTTAAAGTTAATCTTCTATTGGGAGAGCAAACTCCTCATTATTCGTAGGTACATTTTGCACATTGAGAGGTTAGGATGTATCCTTAATATAGTGTCCAAATCCTACTTAAGCATTCCTGAAATGGACTCGAATTTTCTATTATCACCAATAAAAGAGACAACATAATTTGACCATTTATTTTGTCTTAATGTGTGAGTTGATGAATCAATCAGGGTTTGCTTGTAGTGATTGTGATTTCTACAACCTCTTCCAGAAAACTTCGAACTCCATATCTCCATCCTCCATGTTTCATTAATCTAATTAGATTCAACTAGCCCTACTGTGTCTCGATCCCTCTCCCTTTACTCCATGCTTAGACCACTCTTCAACCTACATATAAGTGGGCCAAGTTGTATCGGATTATTCACCTCGGGCCCCGTATTTCTTATCATTTCTCTTTGCTTAGGCCTATATTCTACTAACTTATTCTTTTTTATTCATTATACACCCTCTCTTCTTGATTTCAGTTCTTGTACATTTTTCCGTATTTTTTATTGGCTATAGCTTCATATTACTTTATTCTATAAGCACAAAGCACCGTCTAAGTATAGGGGGTGTACCATATATATTTCATATACACTTTAACCATAGCTCATATTTTAAAAATTTTCAAACTTTTTAAGCTAAAGGTAACATATTATTTTGGAACTGATTTTGTAAAAATGATTTGCAAAATTATTTGAAAACTTTTATATACCCATTTGACATGGTTTTGGAAAAACTTTACATTGGTTTGTAAAAATTGAGTGTTACTTGTTTTGAAGAATCAAATGTAAAATATATTAAAAACCTACATCTATATGACATTGTCTTGAAAAATATTTTACTTAGGTTTGAAAAATAGAGTTTTTGATTTTGAAAATTCTTTGTAGAATGTATGGAAAATTTATACTTATGTGATAAGTTTGTACAATATTTTCAAAATCCTTTCCAAAATTAAGGGTGTAATTAAGTTTAACAACTACTTTGTAAATAAATCTAACCCCCTTCAAATAAATAAAATATAAAATCGAAAAATAAACAAAACAATAAAAATATTAACTAATAACTTGGTGTTTCCCTGACACTAACATATTCACTTAATGATTGTTGAGATTTATAACACTTGGTTTATCAAGTCCTAAATTCAAAGTTAAAACATCTTAATAATTAGAGTCTTAGATTTAATAATTCAAACTTACCTAGTTAGAAAGATTTGTGTGCTATATTGCATTGCTTAATCTCCACCTTAAGAAATATGGCCAAGACTCACTTGCATGATTGCATTTATGATGAGGTTTTATTTTAGGGACGAGGACTTGAGATTTCAGTTTGGACCCGATCTAATGATACTCGAGGATGGGAGAAATTTAATGAAGGATTCATGAAACTTGAGTGTCAGCTTCTTAAGTCAGTATGAGAATATGGTTCTTATACTAATCTCTTAACCTTTACCTATGTACTTGGGTGAGTTAAAACTAAATTAAAATATTGATTAGTATGCGTCATCTCTTGGAAAAGCAGTGGAGCTAGTCAGAAAGAAAAGAAAATAAAGAAAAATGAAAAGAAAGGATCTTATGTTAGAGAGATAAAATCAAAGAGCTTCCACTAGTGGTGAGCCCTCACATCCTTTTAAGTATTCACTTGGACCAAAATCTTAAGGCTTTTATGAGGTGGGCTAGTACATTTAAAAGGGCTCTGCATCATAAGAGATACAAGTCTGGGTGTCGAAAGTATAATAGATACTCAAAAGAGACACATCCCGGTGCATTTCCAAGAAAACAAGTACAGATGACTCAACCTGTTTTGATGGACACATTGATTAGTAGCACAATATATGTTTTGAGTTAGTCAGGCACCTGAGAGAGCTCTTTTTTAAATGAGAGGGGGAGTAGAAAAGACACAATCCTAATATCTCCATCATCTACCTTTCCATCTATTTTTTTAAGTCCAACAAACTAAAGAGATGGTGAATTGAAGTAAGACTATATTTAATCCTTAGTGTTGATCATTGGGTCCTTAGTAAAGTCTCTTGGATTTGAACCTTGGATGAAGTCTTGAATCGACTCTTGTGAATGTAGTCAAACACTAAATTGTCATACCTCATATTATTTATATCTATTCAGAGAGTGAAGATTAGAGAAGTTGAATTCCTTATGATTAGAACATGGTTTGTCTTAGAGTTTTAGGGCCACTAAAACCAAATGTTCTAAATTGATCAAATCTTGTTTATACACATATACAGTCAGTGAATCAACTAACTTATTCAATTCTTTATTTTCTTGAGGATGGGAAAAGCTTAAGTATAGAGGGGTGATAAATCCTAGATTTATCATCTTAATTCTTGTTTTTAACCCTCTAACTTAAGCAATTCATTAACTATAAAAAAGAACTGACATTAATTAACAAATAACTCCATGTAAATAATTAATGGTAATTCATGTATATAAATAATTATATTATGGTGCATATATTTTATGTGTCTCTTATTTATTAAAATTCAATAAAAAATATCTTAATAATATACATAACTAATTTAATATTATTCATAATTTAAAATTCCAAAAAATAATAAAAGAAAATAAAATAAGTAATTTTAGTGCTTTAAAATTACATTAAAAAAATATTACTATGTATACTTGATGTGCTATTTTTGAGTTCTACATTAAAGTTGTAGATCTCTTCGAGATCTAAAACTTTTATGTTCACCACTTTTCTTAATTCATCCTCTATCATTTCTTTTTTTTATTTTTTATTTAAATAATTCTGTGATTTCTGATTAGGCCACGTGGCTCAGTTACAATAAGCCACATAGCTGACCGTTTTGACTTTACCTGTCTACATCCACAACTGTCTATTCTATTTTGATCAGATGCATCTCAATAGTCTGCCCATGACTTGACGTTGACCCTTGGAGTGAACCCATCGGATGATTCCAGAGTCACACCCAACCTCCAGACCCAAAACTTCCAGCGGTCACAATAATACCATACATTATCCCTTCTCCCTATTTTCCTAACTCTTATAACCTCCATCATGATCAACTTCCACCCTTAACTTCTAGCCTTAACCTCTGTTTCTAACACTAACCTCCTAAGTCACACAAACCCTAACTTCCCTAATAATGTGTGGGGGTTGAAACCACCGCCTCGAGAAACAACTTCCATCTTCTGTTTGCCTAGAAATGTTCAATCACCGGTGAGATTTTTCTTTGTCCACCCTTAGGAGAACACAACCCTAGTCTTCCCTCATTCCCTTGGTGATAGCAAGAGGACACAAGGTTAAGGCCTCCACAACGTTAGAGGTTCCGGTGAGACCCATGGTCGGAGGCCAAGCTACAGTGCTTCTCGAGCGACTGTTTGAGATTAGTGCCATGGTTGAGCACTTCAAGCGATGACACGAGGCCTATAAGATCCTCAGCCCAAGCCTCGTCCCACTAGTGACTTAATATTCGAGGTGGAATTAATTTAGGTTCTATTTTCTTTTGTTTCCTTCAATTATTTTTTGCATGTATATGCAGCCTCAACCAAATACGATCAAGGCATGACTTTCATCGAGGATCATGGATCTCCGATGGTGGTCTCATTCACAACGCCCCTTCTCCAAAACCTCCCTCCAAACCATTCCCTTCTCCATTATTAGGGAGGAGATCCCACTTGGGCCTTCATCTCCTTCACATGCTTGGCCCCCATTTCATATCACACCTTCACACACACACACACACACGCACACACACACATGTTTGTAATCTAACGTATGCAGGTTAAAATCCTTCAATGGTTGGAGCCTTCATTGCAACTCTATTCTATAGCATTTCTACCAATGACCATTCCCTGACAAGAGGAACCACACCTGGTGTTGCCTTCTTCTCCACTTCAAGAAGTTTGCCAGCCGACTACAAAGCTTCTTCAGGCTTCAAATGATGGAGAGGAGCATGGAAGAGATCAAGGGAGTTTGTTGGAGTGCAGTCTACGCAGCTGCAGTCAAGCTAAAGTTTGAGGAAGGATACGTAGCAGATACCATCGGATCGTGAAGATATGACTGTCCATAGCCCTCAGCCAAATCTGTGAGCAGACCCTTAATCTCGTTGGGATCGAGCCAGTGATGAAGCATGGAGGATGACCCATGTGTCCTCTAAACATGCAGACTGACCAAACCTTTGTCTGAACCTACTCGCACACGTGCTCGTGCATGCGGGGCTTCGATATTTGCAATCAAGCACCCACGGTACTCCATTATCGTAGATTGGTCCTTCTTAGGTACGTGCCTCATGTGTGCGCCTAGGGAGAATTGCACTCCAGCATTGTCGAGTTATTATATTTATGTTCATGCTCACGCGCGTGAGTTTTATTTACATATATGACCCAATGGCATTATGTATTTTCATTTTAGTCCATGTAGGGACCTATTTGTTATTGTTTTGTGTTATTTATTTTATGTTTTTGTTACGTTTATACCTCTAGATTGTTTATTGAATAACTTGAGCAGTATATCTCTGATTTAATTGATTTCAATTTCATTGTAATCCTTACTTAATTCTATTTGATACGATATGATTTATTTCTTAATTTTTCATTGAAATAAGGATTAATTAATTAATTACAAATATTGTGGATGCCTTTCATCATGTTAAATGCAAATTAGCTTCTTCATAATTTAATCTATTGGACCTCAAAATTGTTTATCAAAATTGCTCGAGTCTAACATGTAATTTCAAGGCATAATTTATTTTTCTATATACATGTTTTGATTTAGATTTCATTATGTTCATTCTTAGATTATTTAACATGCATTAAAAACCTATAAAAATTGCATGCTTATTCATCCACAATGTTTATTGATGTATTTTGATTGTTCTTTTGATCTAGATTATATATATATATATATATATATATATATATATATATATATATATCACTTAGCATAGATATTAAATACTTGATTAGTTATATTAATAGCTTGTGTCCTTGTGCTTGACTTTGTACTTGCCCAATATATAAATTAAAGCCGGGTCACTCTTCATAGAGAGTTTACCCGATTCTGATTGAGTGTTAACTGGTCTTATTACAATGAGTGATAATTATCTTAGCCAATTTGCGTCTCTTTAGCCAGCCTAATTCAAGCCTACCATTAATTTTGGGTTAGGGATGGGCTTAAATGGAACAATGATATAACATTTCTAAACCTCGACATAACCCTAAGCACACATCATTAAAGGAACCTGGGCTAGCTCTGGCCTTGCATGTCCCTCAAGAGCCCAGCCAAATGCCCACCTTTACTCCTCACCATCAACCATCGAGTGGGTTTACATCCCACTGACAAGGCGAGATAGGATCTCGACACTGTTTGGTTCGAGGATTCCCCTCCAAGGAATCCTGCAGTGACATTGATCGACAGTTGCATGAAGTTTATCAAGGATAAGAAGCTGTCAATGAGGGGACCAGGGAGAGGGATTAGAGACTGGGAAGTGGGGAGGGATTTGACATTACTTGCGTGGGAATCTAGAATTAAAATCATTTGTTGTCCATTGTGGAAGTTTTTTAAATGTTGCAACCATGGAATTGTTTTCAATGTCATGCTTCCCCTAGGGAAATCACTTGACTCTTATTGTACAAGTGTTAGACATTTAATACAAGGAATATGAGTTTAGCAAGATGGGATCACCTTACTATTCTAAAATCTTAAAAGAGAGCAGGAGAGTACATAGGAGCTTGAGAATTAAGGAGTATAACAACCAAAAGCCTCCCTTGGTCCCTTCTGTAAACGCTGATTTTTTTCATACATAAAGAATAAATTTCATGTAATCCTATAACTCTAACACCACTGGATAAAGAAATTATCCATGAAGGTCATCGCTCATTGATCTTTCCACAATATTTTTGTAAAAGAAGTGCTCGTGTGAGTGTAATGGTGTAATTGCATGGCCAAATAACTACATATCCTTATTTTATTGTGATTGTGTGCGTTTTTTATTTGACAATTTCCTCTGGGTGTCGTTCCATCATTTCTCTTTCCAACATTGGGTCCCACATTTTCTCTCTTTTAATATATTAAATAAATCAATTTTCTTTTAATCACCCATCAAAAAATAATATATTATCCCATCATATTATATAAAAATTATAAACTACTCTACTTCTACTCACTTTTCCAAACTTCAATACAATCACAGCACAATAACTACTCACTTTTTCAAACTTCAATACAATCATATCACAATAAACCTTCTTCTAATTCACCTCCAGTTTAACCCTCTATCCAAACATTAAAACACAAAAACGAATTATTCCGACCAGTTTAACCTACCTTAACCCGCGTACCAAACACACTCCCAATGTTTGGTAATTAGTCCATTCCCCAGCAGTCCGTTCATATATGAATATTTTATGAGAAATAATTGAATAATCATTAAAGGAATCTTAAAGGCCAATTGTTCCCGTTTTTTATGCTATCTTTTGGAAGAGAATCTCAAGGAGACAAGAGACGGTAAAGCCAACCTACAATCTCTGTCTCCCTTTCTCGGCTCATATATCAACAAAAGATAGCGTATTTTTTGATATGGACGGACCTACTGCTATGCGTTTCTCCATCAGTGCTCATATGATCCATTTTATTATTATTCTTTCTATTTCCCTTCCTCGACCACACAGCAGAAAAAGATTCCAAAAGCATCGACACCACATTTATCAGATCCAGCACATGACGAATCTTTATCTTTATCCACCGTTTCATTTACTAATGCAAGTAATATCTTGTGGAAGAGGACGGTAGCTGTCATTTTCTTCTTTTGTTGTTTTAAATGGATAAGTTTATGTAAAATAAAAAAAATACCTGACACCTTCAAGTTATATATATTTGACTCTTTCAATGCACATGTTACCTATTGAATACTGTACTATTCTCAAGTACCGCATCATAATTCCTCTATTCGCAGCAGATGGGGCTTGCCTAGTATGCCACAAATCCTGCTCAGATGCTTTTGGAGTGCATGCCGTTCATTATCGTGAACTTCCAAGGTTTCAAATATAGACATGATTTTGTCAGCAATGTCATTTTTGATGTTCTCAGACATGCGGGGATTGCTTCAAAAAAAAGAAGCATCGGTGAATTTTTTGACTGATCCATAGGAGGATAGATCGACACTTAGACCAACTGATGTTTTAATATTTGGATAGGTTGGAGGAAAACATGTGTGTATCGATTGGACTGGAGTTTCTCCATTGGTGGTTTAGATAAAGAGTGATTTTATTTGCGGGATATGCTGTACAAAAAGCTACCTCAGCTAAAGTGGCTAAGCATGAGAAGGCATTTATTGACAATCAACATGTATTCATCCCCTTTGGTTTTGATACATTTGGATTCTTGACAAGTAAGGAGTGGAGCTCCTCAAGAGGATCCAAAAATTTATGCACTGCAATGTTATGGTTCCTAGATCTATGAATGTTGTATTTCGAAGGATCGCATTTGCCATCCAAAAAGGATTGAGGACACATCTTGTTTCCCGTCTCTCATCAATTTCTATGTAATGACTAATATTTAGATACAACTTGTTTGTATTCAATTTTCAAAAATCAATCAAATCCAAATAATCAAGTATGTGAATTAAGCACATGGTCTAATGATGGAAACAATGGACTCCCACTTTAAGGACTAAGGTTCAAACCCCTATCCCCTTAAATAGTAAAAAAAATTGAATTAAGTAGAATCTCTTCACCTCAGATCATATTGACGAGCAATTAAAAAATCACACATACTATGTAAGCAAGGATCCGTCCAATGATGATCGAACGATTCTCGTAAGAAGCCGACCATCCCGATCCCTTATAAGGGTTGTCCGATCCTCATCGGACGGATCCCTACGTTACAGCACCTGTTGTATTAGAGGAGAGGGTTCGTCCTCAATCGAAGGAGCCCCTAGTCAGCATTGACGTTCTCAAGCTCGGAGACCCATAGTTATGTAATAGAAGACCCAATTCATAAGTTGAAGATGATACATCATCGTAGTTTCCTATACATCTGGCGATGAAGTCACGTGGCGGGCGCGTGCCAATGGCGACCCACCGTGGCCTAGCGGATCTGCCCAGTCGGCGTCAGCGGACCCGACTAGAGTGCCGTGTCCGGGGGAGATCCGGTAGGCCCAACACAAGTAACGAGTGAGGAAAACATATCGGAAAAATTATGAATGTGCCCCGTTACATTTATCAAATCAGAAATGCTCTCTCGATACTCATCGAGTTTCGTACATTAATTAATAATGTTTTACGTCTCTATATGAAATTTTTGTAACTTAGCGTGGATTTACTTTGTAAACTTTCTCGTACCAAAGATATTATTGTGAGAAGTTATATATTATACTTACATATGTTGTCGTCAATCTTAAGGACATTGCATCTAAAAGAAGTAGAGGTTCGAACATAGACATATTTGGTAAATCATGTACGGAGGAAATCCTTCCTTAAATTAAGTAGAGAATTAAATAAACAGATATCATGAGGCACAAAGTATGTGTCTATTGGCACACACGCCTTTGTGTGCAATCAACGACTCTGAGACGAATCATGCATTATTTAATAATAAATTACATAACCTCACAAGCCTTGAAATTTTAACTCTCTATTTCATAGTAATCAATATAACATTTTTCATTTACATTTTAATATATATATACACACACACAGACACATGTAGCTATGGGAGCACACAATTGTATGTGCCTATGGTGGTCGGATGTGGGGTAGAAGTGGGTTGGCTTTTATAATTGAAACATAGAAAGCTACAAGGAGCTGGTTGGCTTTTATAATTGAGACATAGAAAGCTATAAGGAGCTTTTTCAAACCTTACGCTATTTTTATTTTTTATTTTTATTTGTTCTCTTTATATATAAAAAATTAACTATATAAAGCAAATTGTTATATCAAAAATGAACAATAAAAAAAAGAAATTATATCAAATTCAAACTATATAAAATGGTGAAATAATAAAGAAGTAAGGCATTTGATATGCATCTTTAACTTTTCTCTGCACCTTCCTTTGTGGCTTACCTTCAGTTGGGTGGACAATTGATTAGAAGTTGAATTCGATTCACGCAGCCAACAGGTAGGTTGTGTGCTAATCTTGCGTAACATTGCTACATAATGAGTGGTTCTTCTAGTCGGGCAGTTGTGTAACAACTGAAGGATTTCATAACACGTACATCACGGAAAAAAGGAAATTTGCAACCAAATTTATATAAAAACATGTTCATCGTATGAACATTGATACCACGAATAAAAAATATCATTGTGGCATGTGGTATAGGAAACATTTTCCAAACCATTTCGTATAACCATAAGATTATTAGGGTTACCTTTGAAGTGTGAGTACCTAAATGAAGAGACATCCAGAATGAAGTCCAATCAAACAAAGCTAATCCGAGGGGCACGATGAAGACTCGCGATGTCTCACATGAAGTTTGATGTAGACGTCGAAGGAATATTGGAGAGAAAGGGAAGATCAAGTGGAGTGTCTTGTACTTTTTCTCTCAACTTTCAAGGCAATTATGAAGAACTTTTGATCATGGAATAACATTATTGTTGTTTTTTACATTGTAGTTTTATAAGAGAGAGTCCAAGCCCTCTCTTATGTTATAGTGGTGGAATACCAGAAAGAGTCCAACTCTTATGTAGACATCCACCCTATCGTCCAGGGAAAGATACATCAAAGGCTAGAATCAAATCCTTAACCTTCAGTTAATAGGACTACCATTTTCCTATCATTATCATACAAAATAAATACAACAATGGAGAGTCATAATTTCATTAGGCTCTTAATGGTAGACGTCCACATGGAATCCCATGGTGGACGTCCACCTCAGTTTTACTTTTTTTATTAGTCCAAAAATCACCATAATACTATATTTAATTATCATTTCATAAATTAAATTATAAAATATCATAATTTGGATTACTTATGAGAGCACCGTCCGCCAATTTAAAAAATAAATCTAATTTACATTTATTTTTCCAATTTGAATTATATTTGCATATGCATTGAAATAATATATGCATCATATTTATATAAATATTAATTTAATATAAATATTTCTACATATTAATTAATGAGCAAAAATGTTGAATTTCATTCACACTATCCTTGGATAATTATATCCATTATATAACATTTATTAATGTTATAATTTACGAGTACTAATTTAATTCAGACTTGTGAGTAAGAATGGATATTTGATTGGTTTGGGTGGTTATGGGTTATTCGGGTGGGTTGAATTCGATTTGGATTGAGAAAATGACACTCATCGCCCAATCAAATTAGATTGTGTTGAGATATTTGGGTAACCGATTTGTGTCGATTGGGTTGACTGAAAACCACATTACCCATATGAAAATGTCTTGTTACATCATGGTCAAGTAGTGATGGGGGTCATTGATATGTGAAAAATATACCAAAGTATACATGTATCAAGCTCGATATAGAGTTCTTTAGTGATATGTGAAAAATATACCAAAGAAGGTTGGAGGAATTAAGGTTGACATGGATGAAAATGGTTGGGATATGTTTAAGTTGATATAGAGTTGTTTAGTTAAGGGCAATGGATTTTCAAGAAAAGTTTATATCATCTGAAATGAATTTGGATTGGAGCATAGTTGTGTGATGATAAGACATGCTCTCAGCTATTTATAATATGTATTGATCATATTAAGGATGATACAGAAAAAATACATTACAATATATAATAATAATAGAGATAAAGTTTAGTGAGACAAGGTTGGTTAACGCATTGATAACTAAGAAAATATCTAAGAAAATTGCAATTTTAACTTTATGCTTCTTTGAGGTTTTTATGTTTAATACCTTAGCTTCTTATATTTGCAAAAATACGCCAGTCAGGCTGTATTTATTTTTGTTAAAAATAACCCATGTGCCCTAAAAATTCGTAGAAAATTAGGATAAATACCTTATATATTATTCTACCACGTATAATTTTATTAAGGTATTTTACCCTATATTTATATTTATTTAAAATAAAAAATGAAGATATTTTTCACTATAGAACTTAGAAAAATACAAAAAAATATAGAAATATTTAGAAAAATTTCAAAAAATATTTTGTTTATTATTGTATTTTGCTCTATGCCTGAAAATCCCAAAATAGTAAAAGAAAAACACTAAACATTAAAAACCTCCAAAATCCATATAAAAAATTCGAAAAAAATCCAAAAAATTTTGTTTATAGTAATAAATGTTTTGTTATATTTACTATATACTAAAATTAGTTTTGGAATATTTTGAAATTTTTAGCTATTTTTAAATTCCAAAATAATTCCACCTTTTTTATCACTGTTTTGACTTTTTCATTCAATTAAAATTTAAAAAATAGTATAACTTATAAGAAAAATGTGAAAAGTAGAGGAAAGCCTAAAAACGATAAAAATATCTTAATTTCTTATTTTTGAGTATTTATAGATATATCTATAATTATAGAAGACCTATTTTATATAGCTATATTTACTTATATTATTACTTATAATTATTAAAATTATCAAAAATCTCAAGATTATTTTTTTAGGACTTTAAAAAGTAAAAAGGATAGTACCTTAGGGTATTTGTCTAATTTTGTCTTCATTTTATACTTTTATTATCTATATTACTATATTATATCCCTATATTATGTATACTTATATTATAACTAATTATAAATAAAATGAAAATTGAAAATAAAAAAATTGACAAGAAATATAAAAATTATAAAATTAAAATCCATAAAATCATAAAAAATTCCAATAAATAAATAAATAAATAAATACCCACAAAAAGTAGAAATCCTTACAAACCCCCAAAAAATTCATTTCTTCTTAGTCAATTTTGTAGTCTATCTCATGCTCTCCCTATGTTCGATACCCTACGATACTTGTCACTATATACATTCCATTGTAGGGTTATAATAAATTTTGATTCACACTTGACCCACAAAAAGTAGAAATCCTTACAAACCCCCAAAAAATTCATTTCTTCTTAGTCAATTTTGTAGTCTATCTCATGCTCTCCCTATGTTCGATACCCTACGATACTTGTCACTATATACATTCCATTGTAGGGTTATAATAAATTTTGATTCACACTTGTTTGCATTACTTGATCTTTATATTGTGTGACTTGATTATATATCAATCTCGACTTTTAGTGAGTAATCGCCTCAACGACACTCTATCTTTGCTTTTTAGTGAGGATAATTTTAGACTCTCGCCAAAAATGAGTTCATCAAGTATGGGAGGTGATGAATAGCCATTCATCTACCTTTATGCTTCTAATTTGTGCTTAGATTCCTATCAAAATACTTATAAATACTACTAATTTACCATATTAGCATTCATCATTGATCCATAATTAATGTGTAAATACCAGTAATTTAAATCTACAATTAAAGAATAAAAAAGGAAAATAAAATAAATGAAGTATTGGGTTTTACTCGCTTGGATTTCCACATTAATCATTATGCCTCGTGGTTTAATTTTCTCTACTTATATCTTTATGATTTGTAAATATTTTAAAGTTGACATGATTATTGGAATTATTGTATATTGTCAATGTCTTCATCCTTTAGTGCATGATTCTCAGAAGGATCGTCCCTCTTTCGTTGAAGTTCCATTGAGCTACGATCCACACCATTGCGGCCACCATCTGCGAGTTGCATGGTACTCAATCTCCTTCGAAAGTTATCACATCATGTAGATTATACTTTATATTATTCATTTCCTAGCATTTTTTATGTGCATTTATTTTCCATTATGCATAAAAAAACAAAAATAAAAAAGGAATGTGTTCACGAATCTCCTTTTATGCATCATGACAGTTATCCACATCATATTCGTAGCTTCTATACATGTACACAAAAGCTCCACCATTGTTCATGGTGGTGATCGCTCCCTCTATAGATTGTCCTTCGTCCGTTAATAGTTTTTTTAAACTTAGTTTATACTTCGTTTCTTCATTTTATATCAATTTATAACAATATTTTGGAATTAAAATAATGTGATATTTTTATATTTCATCAAGATTTCATAACTTTAGATCATGGTTGCCATTTTTGAAAATTTAACAAGAAGGAGGAATTTTCGCCTAAGCAGTACATTGGGAAACTTATTCCCGTTGTAAACATTCATAACTTTTATTTTATGAACTACCGTAAGTAAGTCGCCTCCACAAGGCATAACTTTGTTTTTTAACCAAAGCCGCATCTTCAAGACACAACTTCCATAGGATTCCTCTACATGGAAGCCGTCTCTTGAAGAGATAGCTTCTATGTGATTTCTTCACCATTTTAATTATAAGATCAAAGCCGTTTCTTCCCTATGGTAGTTAATAAAATAAAAATTTTGAAGAGCATACATTGGGAATAAGTTTCGCCATGTAACGCCCATGCGAAAATTCCTGCAACATGAAGGATAAGGTTCTAAAGTTATGATATGTTTTTGAAACCCATTCGTACTCATGCTTTTACAACTTAAATATGAAAAAATTACCATACCTACAACTTATTATGACGAACAATGTGATTTTTACAATTATATGTTTTGAACTTCTAGGTAGGAATTGAAATTCTAAAACATAAATCATTAATGGCGGATTATCTAGCACATAAACGTTCATTTAAAAAATGATAAATTGCATTTCTTAGCCCTTAGCTAGATCGACATTCTTGAACTTATTTGTCATTGATTCCATTTATGTGCTATTTTTAATAATCTGGTTAGTGTAACTTACCTATTTTTGGTTAATAAATCATAATTGGTGGAGCATTTTCCCACTATAAGTAGGGTCAACTACATGGATTCTTTCTCAAATCCAAGTTGAAAGATTTGACTATTTTTTACGTCCGTTGTCAACTATCTAACGCAACCCCTACAAGGGGGATTCAAACAATGGTTTTTTGGATGGTAGACACACTGCACTACCACCAAATCATTTAAATGAGTATCATAACACACCATAATTAATCTAGACAAAAAAGAAAAAAAATGCAAAAACTAAAGTTTGCTTTTAGCCATTAACACATTCTAGCTTAAAAAAAATCCGAAGAACATTTTTGTTTGAATTTTAAGACACATAAGTAGCCTTAGATTAAAAATACCAATATCAACTTCAAAATAGTTTGATTATTGTGATTAAGGTTCCCCCTCTATTACATTAAATTGTGAGTAAGGTTCTGAATTTTAATTACAAATTCAAAAAATTTTAAACTAAAAAAAAACATTTTCTCTAACAATCATTCTATTTTGCATAGCTATTTAAGTTCACCTCCATGTGTTCATCATAAAAGAAGCCAAGATTGTTAGCTCAAGGGGTCAAACAGAATAGAAAGATATTTTCAACATGTATAGATATTTTTTACTTATGATACATAATTTATTTTGACTTCATATCATACTAATTTCGAAATCCCCAAAAACAATGATATTTATACAATGCTTTAAATTGGACTTACCCGAAAAAAGATAGCAAAGAAAGCAAAATGCATAATCTTTAGAAGGTGAATACTCTAACCAGGAATGTTGTCTAAACCAAGATGCTTGAAACTGTCGATGACGTTGCTATTATATGGATAGTTTACCATAATATGTTGGTGCAGTCCCAAATTTAAATAAGTATGTATTATGTCCTCTCTTTTATAATGAGATACTCCCATATTACTTGACGTAGTCTCGGAGCTCATTTTAATGAGCCTTCAAAATAATTTCATGTCTCAACTTGTGAAATTTTAGTAGGAGAAAGTCCATCCTCTTCAGAATTTGAGAAGGAAATAAATTTTCTTCACTTTTGCATTCATTCTCCATCTTTGTAAAATAAGAAGTGATTGATATCTTTGGCTTTGTTGATCTAAAAGCACTAAATTAAGGTCACGATCTCAAATATAAGCAAAAATAATTACATTATCCCAAGCACTAAATTAAATTGGACCTACCAGTAATATCTATTTATTACAATGAAAGGATTATTCCAACTAATATACAAAGGACTTATATAGATGACAAATTCAAATTCCCTATTAATTATTGCTCATTTTGATAGCAACTACCATCTTACTAATCAGTCTATGTACAATAGCTTGCACACTCTCCAGACATGCAATTCAATATGTTAAGTAAATCATTTATACGGATACCTAACTATTCAATGACAAGTATGAATCTAACTTAACATTTCTAGTATTTGATTTTGCATTCGAAAATGATATATAGGTAATTAGGGATGTATACATATTATATTCGTATCCAATCCACCTTATTCGCTTTATACATTTTGACATCCGTATCCATTATAAAATAAATATAGATATGAGTATTACTTTAATATCCGTAATATCCGTATCCGTATATCTGTTTTCGATGATAAATATGGTTATAGATTTATTTTAACTATATATAATATAATTTTGTACCTTCTTTAATAAAATTTGGTATAATTTTAATGATATTAGCTCCTCTGATATAGTTATACCATACTTATTCCATCAGATCCAAATACATTTAAAATAATCTACGGAATATTTCTAATATAACTTATATGTGATCATTATCCATTTTACAAGTGTATCTATTTTTCAAAGGATATGGTAACATAGTTTTAATATCCATCATAAGGATATGATAACATTTATATGAGTATCCATATCCCTTGATTTCCATCTGTACATACAATGCTTGATATATAAGATTACCATCAGAGAATACTTAACTTGAATTAGATATATTTTATTATAAAGAAAATAAAGTACTCCATTGTAATGTATGTGTTTAACTTGAACAGACCAACATGATACCATCATTTTATCAATTATAAATTTAGTGTCAAAGTTCATAAGCAATATATTTTTTATAAGGGATACTTACATCCATAACCCTGAGTAATTCCATAATTACCCCAGGTATCCAAGATAATAACGAATTACGCTTAGGACCTTGAATAGTCCTTAACTCTTACATTCATAACCTCAAGTTAATTGCCACCCAATTTTCTGTCAACTATGACGGTATCCGTTAAGAATTTTGCATTTCACACCTAAATTTATCTTTATTTATGAATGACTCCTCCCTTTCTTCCCCAACCTCCGCTCGGACCATATAACCCCGTCCCTCCGTCTTCATCCTCTCACCAAAACTCTGACCTCACTTCCCCGACCTCCTTCTCCAAGGAAGCTTCCACCAGGCCCTCGGATCGACTGCGAGCTCCAACTCACCGACCCGCATACGCTTCTTCTCCATTGTCTGATGGGCTTCTTCTCCATCACCCTCTCGACCGCTGAAAAGCCCCCCTCCCTGTGGCACCATCCTCCCGCTCCGTCACCTACCACCATCCACCTGCCTCGTACCATCGCCTGGAAACCCCCCCCCCTCCCGCGCGACACCATCCGCCCGTACCCCCTCCCCAGCAACCTTCTCTGTCACCTGCGCCCCCTACCTCCTGCCCCGCACCACCGCCTGGCTGGAAACCATCCGCCTGCACCCACCCCCTCCCCCCCAACCATCCGCCCGCACCCCCCCCCCCCGACAACCTTCTTCTCGATTGCCCTCCCCCCCGCACCATCTGCCTGCCCCGCACCACCGCCTAGCTGGAAACCATCCGCCCGCACACCCCCCCCCCCGACAACCTTCTTCTCGATTGCCCCCCCCCCCCCCCCCCGCACCATCCGCCTGCCCCGCACCACCGCCTAGCTGGAAACCATCTGCCCGCACCCACCCGCCCCCTCGGCAACCTTTTCTCGACCGCCCACCCCACCCGACCCCCCCTAGAAGCCTTCTTCTCCGTCACCTGTCCCCCCCCCGGCACCGCCACCTGGAAGGCACCCCTCCCCCGCGGCACCATCCGCCTGCCCCTTCTCGCCTGGAAAACTTGGTCCCCCAGCAAGCTTCTCCAGGTCGTCATCCCCCCACAAGCTTCCTCTTCTTTTTTTTATTTACTTTTAACCGTTGGGTTGATGCTAGGTTGGATTAATTCGATGGTTTGGTTAGGATTGACTGTTAAATCTAACAGAAGGTTATAGATGTGAGGCGGGGTAACTACTCAGGGTTTCTCATGTAATTCGTGGTTATCTTGGATACCTGGGGTAATTATTGAATTACTCAGAGTTATGGGTGTAAATTTCCCTTTTTATGAAGATTTTTGGTTATATTATGATGGAGATTATGAAAAAAACTCCTTTTTATAATCACAAACTGTTAGCATTATTATAAGAATAGATTACGACTAAGAGTATCATTCGATTCTATCCCTTCGCTTATGATTTAGCAGAAAACTCCAGCATCTACCATAAAATCCGTGACAATTGATGGATGTAGAAACTAAATATGCACATCCGTAAGGGGAAATACCATAACGATAAACAATAAGCTAATGCGATCAAGTCTTTTATATACATGTGGTAATAATTTAATACCATCTATCATTAAATCAATTGAAAAAGAATAATAAACTAAAAAATATATATTCGATAGGATTGATACCTTCATGCACTTCTTGCGAGCAACGAAGGAAGGTTAAATCAAATCAATAGAATCGAAGATCGGACGACGTCCAAACTGCTATGTTGGAGTTGCGACGTTGGAAATTGTTGGAATCTATTTCGTTCGCACTGTCGAATCGAGAAAGTGAAATTAGAAAAGGGAGAGAATATGTGAGCTCCATGCTCTATGGATCTGCATTATGGAAAATAAGTTTTGCAATTTTGGGGTAATAAGGCCTATTACTTGGGAAATAGTTAACATTAGTTTTTCAATTTCTAGAACTTGAATATTAACTAATTAGGAGGCAACGGAGGAAGGCAATGTTGTTAAAAAAAACCAAGAAGAGGGAGTATGGAGGCGTGGCTAATTTATTTCCCCTGATTTTAGGGAGGGAAGAAGAAGTGCAATCACGTTCTCCCTAATATTAAGGAAGGATGGTACGATTTATTCCCCTAACATTAAGGAGGTTAACATCACGGGGGTCAAACACATCATGACTTATAAAATTAGTAAAGGGAAGTATTGAGGAAGGGGGGCTAGCCCCCTCCCGCCCCCTGCTACCTCCGTCCCTGTTGTTGAACCTTCGTTGTCACTAAACGATGTAAAATAAAAGGCACGTTGTTTATATAATACGGATTTAGATTGCAATGACATTTGTGTTTTTTAATAACAACATAATTTTATGTTATTACAATAATGGCATTACTAGGAAGGCAATATTGCATGTCTTCAATAACATATTTTTTTTGTAGGTTTTCATTTCACTTATTATTTCTTGCATTCATGGCATCCATTTCATTTTCTTTCGTAGTTTTCTATTCTTCTCTACTTCACTAACCTTGTAGGTACCCATCACTTTGTTAGCTTCACAGCTCGACATGAAGTCGAAACGAGTTGGAACAATAAAGCAATTGAGAAGATGTGAGAAAAGGAAATTCTAAGAATTGCAGTTGTAATAGCTTAGATTTATTTTTCCGTCATTTCTATTTTAACATCTTCATTGATAAATATCAAATTTAGCTATTACAAAGAGATTGATGGAAGACAAGCAACAAGTTGCGATGTCAATATCTTTTGGATGACAAATTGTAATAATTTAAGGACTCGAGACATTTAACATTCTTTTTGTGATGCCTTTGGTCATTGAACAGTTGTAGCACCACTCCTCATTTCTTTGAATCATCTTTTTTTCTATCTTCTTTACTATTTTATGTTTGCTTTCCTTTGTCTTCACATACTAGCATAAAGTTTCAAATTCAAAAAAATATTCAAAACTCATAGGTGAGAATTTCCCAAAAAAAGAAATCTTTCTTGCTAGAAATCCATGTTTAGGGTTCGTTTTTCTCGATGCATTTCTTGAAGGATATTGAGAATCCTCAAGCGCATCACGGAATCGTGCTGATCGCATTGCATGCGATCGGGGTGACTAGTCGCCTAGTCGCTAGATGCAACGGAATTTAAAATTTTTTAATCAAGTGATGAAACCACATGATCACGAGAACATTTCTCGGATCGTTTCATCGAACCACAAAGTATTAGGAAAACTCTTGGAGCATGGTTGTAATCGTTAGATCCCAAACAAGAGATCCTCCTGTCTTAAGTCCGATCCACGAAGAACGCACTTGCGGGCGCGATGATGAGACGAGTTCCTCCCGCAATCCTCTATGAAGATCCAAGCAATGAATCCCCTGATTTCGTCAAACGAAATCCGTCGTCTTCCTTTAGAGCAAGCAACTCCAAAGAAGAAGGAGATCCTCGAGTCGTCGAAGGCGAAGGCGAGAGAGACTCTCCTTCTCAACACAAAGTGGACGGCCACTTCTTGGAGAAGAGAAAGAGAGAGGGCGAGAATGAGAGAGAGAGAGAGTAGTAGGCTTCTACAACTCTAAATTATGTACCTTGAAAGGCTAGGTTAGCCCTACTTTTATATTAGTTTAGGATCCAATGGATCTCTATCCATGGGACACATAGATCCAACGGCCATGGTGATCTATGTATTAATCAACGGTCATGATTGTTATTGGCTAAAAATCAACAACATTAATTTATATTTAAATTAAATATATGTTGCAACATTATCAACACAATTTAATTTAACATAAATTAATTTATAAAAAGATAATAAGATAAAAGAAATTAGGAGATAAATAAATCCCCCCAAAATAGGGGGAGTCACTTGTTGTTGATGCCACCCCTATTTTTGGGTGATTTTTATCTCCTACATATTTTATTCATTATCTTTTAATTAATTTTTGTAACAACCATTATCATAAAATTATCCACCAAACTAATTCCAAATTAATTTGTGAATATTTTAATCATGCCATTGAAAATATGTAAATCATATTCACAACCCAAAATAATTTGGAAATTACATTTCCAATTAATTAATTAATTAATGTGAATCCAATCCACATTAATAATTAACAAATGCTATTTACAAAATTCTCTCTCTTCAAAATAAGTATATTATAAATCACAAATATTATGGATAGTATTATCCACATTCTCCAATCCTTGATAATTGAATCCCATTTAATTATCTTGCATAATTATTATCATAATATGAATCTCATTCATATTATGCTTGATAATTAAACCTTATTTAATCATCAAGTCCTTGCTTGGATATGTAATTCATCAAATGAATTATTCTTGAATCCCTTCAAGAATAATGTGCTTTCTCCGCAGATTCTTGGATATAAGGACAAGGCGATTGTATTGTTCCACGTATAGAGACTTGGATGTTGAGATCTCATCTCAAATCCAGATCTTACGGACCTCCCACATATGCTTGATTAAATCAAGACCGTAAATCTAATCTTCTCATTGCATCTGAATCACATTCAGACCAATGTCCAACACTTGGACCAAGATCAGAATGCTTCTCTGCTGAGAGGAGTCGCTAAAATCCAGACCTGTTTCATCACCCCCTCGGAATGGAAGCGTTATGGTTATACAATCATTTATGATCACATCACCCTCAGGTATTCCCAATACCTGTACATCCTGCATACTGGAAGACCCATGATCATCCTGAAGATTAAGATCAATTTTACACTGTCTTCTTCATGGTTTGATCTCTAAGTTTCTCAATCTTGGTCATTGGGAATTGGTATCGATCATATGCTTTCCCAAAGTGTATATCATGCCTTCAAATTCATGTCATGCTTCCGAAGCATGACGACCGTGCATGGAATTTGATCGGTCCCAATACCTCATGAGTGAGCTCATGTCTTCCGGTTCATAAGTGAACCTGTATGATCCCTTTGAGAGATCGTATTGCTCCTATGTCCTTATATATTCACACCAGCTCGCCGGTGTATAGACCTTGGTTAGGTCATCAACCTATCGGTCTGCCAAATGTACATACTCAGACATATAGCAATACATCTGTCTCCGGTCAGAGGATGCGTGCCTAAGCTGTGACATCATTCAACATAGGACTTAGGTTATCTCGATCTCGTTAAGTCAACCCATTGACCTAACTAATCTGACACCTCCGAACCACTATTCCCATGTAGAGGACATGCATCAAGAGGTCGGTCAGATATCAGTCTATGTGAGAAAAGATTGCCATCTCCTACTCAGACTGGAGATCATCTCTTAACAATCATTTGACGGTGCTTGATGAGTCCTCTATCTAAATCCTTAGATATTCATCCAAACACCATCCTCTATGATTCATTTAATGAATCAACAGCTATATGATCATCAAGATGGCCATGGTACATAACCCTAATTGTACAGAGGGATCTTATAGTGCATTCATTCATTTAATTTCAGAAAGGGAGTGAAACATCAATAACTTTTATTGATAAATATATATATATATATAACAATAACACTTATTGTAAGAATGGTTCGCCCAGGTCTCACATGTCTAACAATCTCCCACTAGCCTTCAGAACCATTAAGGTACAATCCGTAAACCCATACTCATTACATGCTGGTCAAAAACCTTTTGTGTCAGAGGTTTGGTAAGAGGATCAGCAATGTTGTCGGTAAAGGCCACTTGGGTGATGATGATATCACCACGCTTTTGAATCTCCCGAATGATGTGGTATTTCCTTTCCACGTGCTTGCTCTTTTGATGGCATCCGGGTTCCTTTGCATGGGCAATGGCTCCCGTGTTATTGCATAGTAACGGGATGGTAGTATCAGAGGAAACTACGCCAAGCTCCAAGATGAACTTGCGCAACCACAACGCCTCCTTTGCAGCATCCGATGCGGCAATGTATTCGGCTTCTGTTGTTGAATCCGCCGTAGTGTCCTGCTACTTGCTTCTCCAGCTCACAACACTACCGTTCAACGGGAATACAAACCCTGATGTCGACTTTCGATCATCAATATCCGACTGGAAGTCTGAATCTCTATATCCCAAGACTTGGAGATCACCATCCCCAAAGACCAAGATGTAATCTTGCGTCCATCTTAGATATTTGAATATGTTTTTTTACTGCACTTCAGTGTTTCTCTCCATAGTAGGATTGGTAACGACTTACCACTCCCACTGCATGGCAGATGTCTAGCCTAGTACACATCATGGCATACATCAAGCTTCCTACAGTTGATGCGTAAGGACATCCAGCCATGGCTTTCCTTTCCTCAACACTTTGAGGAGCCATCCCTTTAGACAGATGGATACCATGTCCTAAGGAGAGGAATCCTTTCTTGGAACTATCCACATGGAATCGTTCAAGAATCTTCTTGATGTATCCATGTTATGATAATCCCAATATTCTTTTTTCTCGATTTCTGAACAACTTCAGACCTAAGATGTAAGAGGCTTCTCCAAGATCTTTCATCTCGAATGTATGGGATAGCCAAATCTTCACACTGGTCATCATTCCTGAATCATTCCCAATGATAAGGATATCATGTATGTAAAGCACGATGAATACAATGGCGCTCCCACTAAGCTTCTTGTACACACAAGGTTCATCAGGATTCTGCACAAAATCATAACTCTTTATGGTCTCGTCAAATCTAATGTTCCAGCTATGAGAAGCTTGTTTGAGCCCATAGATGGATTTCTTCAACTTGTATACTTTACCATCCTCAATTATGAAGCTCTGGGGCTGCTCCATATAGATATCCTCCTCGAGATATCCATTGAGGAAAGTTGTCTTAACGTCCTCTGCCAGATGTCGTAGTCAAGAGATGCAGCTATAGCTAACAGTGTCCTGATGGACTTAAGCATGGCCACAGGAGAGAACGTCTCATCGTAGTCGATGCCTTCTCTCTGTGTGTAGCCCTTGGCTACGAGCCGTGCTTTGAAAGTCTCTACTTTCCCATTAGGTCCCCTCTTTCTCTTGAAGATCCATTTACACCCAATTGGTTTTACCCCTTTAGGTGGGTCCTCTAGGGTCCATACACCATTATTATGCATGGAGTCAATTTCTGACTTCATTGCTAGCATCCATCTATCCATGTCATGATCCGCAAGTGCTTCATCAAATGAAGAAGTATCATTGTCAGTCTCACCTGACACATGTAATCCATACCCTTCAGGTGGTGCAACCACCCTCGAACTCCTTCGAAGAGGTATGGGTGTTTCATCTTTATTTATCTCTTAAGTTCCTGGTTCGGGAATCTCAGAATCCTCAGCGGATTCAATGAGTTCCTCTACTTCATTCCTGTCTTGACCTTTAAGGAAATCGTCCTCCAGAAATTTCACATACTTAGAGACAAAAACCTTTTGGGTCTCAGGGTCATAAAGTTGGTATCCAATACCATCTTTAACATACCCAATGAAGTAGCACTCACGAGTGCGAGATTCTAGCTTCCTTGCGTTCACGTTCTTTGCATGGACCAAGCATCCCCGAACCCTCAAGTATTTAACACTAGGTTTGGTACCATACCAGAGCTCGTGAGGAGTCTTGGGTACAGACTTACCAGGAATCTTGTTCAGGATATAAATTGCAGTCTCTACTACATATCCCCAGAAACTAAGAGGTAAATGTGCTTTACTCATCATTGAACGGACCATGTCCATGATGGTCCTATTGCGTCTTTCAGCAACACCATTAAGTTGGGGAGTCCCAGGGGGAGTGAGATTGGAGACAATTCCATTCTCTTTAAGATATTCCTTGAATTCATCTGAGAGGTATTCACCACCTCGGTCAGATCGAATCTGTTTGATCTCCCAATCGGTTTGGTTCTCAGCCAAAGCCTTGAACTCTTTGAACTTTTCAAAGGTTTCAGATTTATGACATAGTGGGAAGATAAACCCGTATCGCGAATGGTCATCAATAAACGTCAAATAATATCGATATCCATTTCTAGTTGCGGTACTGAAGTGACCACATACATCAGTATGTATTAGGTCAAGAATACCTTCGCATCTCGTAACTTTGTTACGGAAAGGTGTCCTGATTATTTTACCTCGAATGCAATGTTCACATGTAGGTAAATATTGAACCTGTAGAAAATCCAAAGGTCCATCCTTTATCAATCTGTTGATCCTATCAACAGATAAATGATCAAGCCTTTGATGCCAAATCATATTCGAATGATTTCCATCCTCCTTGGATCTCTTGGGATTTTCATTATTAGTGGTAGTAACATTCATGACACATTCATCAATGTGCAATTCATAGAGTCCACCAGAAGTCAAAATACCATCCGCAATATATTTATCATAACGGTTTATGATTAATTTATACAAAAAGTGAAGGAATATCCATTTCTAACTAGCTTAAATACAGATATCAGATTCCTTCTAACTTCAGGTACATAAAGACACTCTTTAAGTACTATGACTCGACCACTAGAAATGATAGTCTACAGGTCCCGACGGTGACTGCTGCAACACTTGCATCAGATCCCATCTGGATGACTATCTCCCCATGCTCCAGATTCTTAGTTTCCTAAAACAAATGCAACGAATTGCATACATGAACAGAAGCACCAGAATCTACAACCCAACTTCCTTCTTGTCCAACGAGAAAGCTAGTTTCAAAGATGAAAGTAGATTTCATACATGCTTTGGCTTTACCTTTGTCAGCAGACTTCAGGTAATCTAGGCAGTTACGCCTCCAGTGCCCCGGCTTCTTGCAGTAGTGACAGACATCAGACTTTTTCAATATCATCAGTATGGAAGCACTAGAAGATGAATCAACTCCTTGATTCTTCTTCTTTCTCTTCTGGTCCGGGCCCTTCCGAGAACCTTGCTTCTGCCTGCGCGTTCCTCTCACTTGTGCAACCATTGCACTAGCAGAGGGGCCATCCTTCCTCATTACATCTTCTGCAGACTTCAATACAGCTGACAACCCAGCGTTAGTGAAATCACCTTTGCCCATGTGATAGGACACGACAAAGTTGTTGAAAGACTTAGGGAGCGACAGGAGAATAAAATCAGCCTGCATGTCAGAATCCAAGTAGGCTCCCAGGGTTTCCATATCAAAGAGGTACCCAAACACTTTGAGTACGTGTTCTCTGACAGAGGTCCCTTCCTGCATCTTGCAGCGAATAAGCTCTTTCATCACATTGTAACGCTGTGTGCGGTTTATGTCACCAAACATTTCCTTCAGATTCAGCATAATCTCTTTGCAATGGTTCATTTCCACATGTTGCTTCTGAAGCACATTAGACAATGACCCAAGGATATAACACCTTGCCAGATTATGGTCTTCATCATATTTCTCATTATATGATTTATCTTCTGCAGTCTTAGGATTTGCTATCTTGTCCTTGGTCAGCACATAAGAGGCGCGCTCCGCAGATAGGACAAGATCCAAATTTCGGATCCAATCCGAATACTTTGGTCTGGTCAACTGGTTGACCTCCAGGAGCCTGCTAAGTGGGTTTGTGGACTTCATTTTTTGAAATTAAGAATGCACTATATTAGAATATATAGATAAATATATATATATATATTCATTTTAAGATATTTGATTAAGGCATTTTAAATCAAATTTGTCTTGCTATGTCAATTTTGAAAGATTATTCCCTTATTTTCTTTCAAAGTAAGAGATATACTTATCGCTATATCTCAAGCAAGATCTGGGATCTCCTTTCCTATCTTTGTCACATCCCAATAATATGAGAACTTGCGACTCCGCTAAAAAGAAGTGGGAACTCATTCTGCCTTGCAAGTCCAACTTGCATTTCCCAATTCGGTCTTTAACACCTGGGCCTACTACCCCTAAGATGTTGACCCGTTGTTAATTGAACCAACCGTCAACAGGATTAGAACTCACTATGCGCAATCCAATATTGCCCCAATAATATGAGGACTCGATATTGGGGTAACTACGGCATACCGCCTCACTCTTTCGAGAAGCAAAGAGCCCGATCCAGATGCTCTTGCATACAGGAGCTGTCACTTCGGACATGCATCTCCTACATACAATCCCTGACGACGGAACCCTTCGCCTTGACGAGAGACCATGGATGTCACTTATGTGATCCTCCATCTTCATATTCAAATTTTATAATTAATTATCGTGAATCATATTCACATAATTAATTCTTCCAAGGGAAGTACACATCTATTCACAATAGAGTGTTAATTGGATATAATTAATTTAATCACATTAAATTAATCATTAATCCAATCATCAATCAACAAACTTGATTATTACTTGAATAATAGGTACAATCTCAAAGTACGTATTATTCGTATTTTAATAATTAGAAAAATACAATTTGACTTCTCTGGCATTATCGAGTCCCTACCCGTTGTCATGGCCAGTACCGACGAGAGTGAGACGAACCATATACGTTGCAACCTGCAACCCCAATGCTCTCCGACTAGGCACCATATCCACCTCAGGAAAGGATAATGCCAGATAGATCATCATGTACTTTGAGATGCTCATCGGTTTTTCAACCGAAATTATACCATATAATATACATCAAAACAATTTTGATTATATTATAAGGAGATTTTCTAAACAATTTCCCAATCCTATTCAAGCAAGAGGGTTTTTCATGTAAAAGTTGTCCTACAACTATTGTAGGATAAATTAAGGTTTTTCATGTGTTGATGAATTCATATCAACCAATGACCAAGATCAATTATCTTATCATCATGGTTAGGTAAATGTCATTCAATGAAATAATTATTTCTTTAAATATTTCACAAATATTTATCACTAATTAATTCAAAAAATTAATCATTAATTTTCATCATCATATTTGAATGACTTATCACAAGGTTCATAATCAAAAGATGTCAATTTCCAGCAGTGACCCCCAATCATTAAAATTAACTTATCTCGATCAATTTAAATCCAAAAATTGCAAAATCAGTTTCCTAAAATTGCCAATTTGATTTATTATAGAACCCAAGTGATAATTAATGCATTTCGAGTGCATCAACAATAATTAACTCATTAATCACGTTTAGATCTGTTGTTCCCGCAACAGTGAATACATGCATATTCAAAAGGCCATATCTTGAGCAAATGAAATTCAAATTTCGTAAACTCAGATCCTTTGATTTCCTTAATTAATGGGGAAATTGCAAATTTTGTGTTTAAACAATTTAAAAAGTACTGAAAATTTCAATAAGACAGAGGTGCAAAAATTGAAATGCGACAAAAATTTCGCGTCCCTTTCAAAACCAAGTCGTCCTAGGTCTATGGATCATATCCAAAAACTTATTTGACCTAAGGCTCTGATACCACTTGAAGGATATTGAGAATCCTCAAGTGCATCACAGAAGCGTGTTGATCGCATCGTATGCGATCGGGGCAACTAGTCACACTAGTTGCTAAATGCAGTGGAATTTAAAATTTTTTAATCAAGTGATGAAACCACATGATCACGAGAACATTTTTCGGATCGTTTCATCAAACCACAAAGTATAAGGAATACCTCTTGGAGCGTAGTTGTAATCGTGAGATCCCAAACAAGAGATCCTCCTGTCTTAAGTTCGATCCACGAAGAACGCACTTGCAGGCGCAATGATGAGACGCATTCCTCCCGCAATCCTCGATGAAGATCCAAGCAATGAATCTCTTGATTTTGTCAAATGAAATCCGTCGTCTTCCTTTAGAGCAAGCAGCCCCAAAGAAGATGGAAATCCTCGAGTCATCGAAGGCGAAGGCGAGAGAGACTCTCCTTCTCAACACAAAGTGGACGGCCACTTCTTGGAGAAGAGAAAGAGAGAGGGCGAGAATGAGAGAGAGAGAGAGTAGTAGGATCCTACAACTCTAAATTATGTACCTTGAAAGGCTAGGTTAGCCCTCCTTTTATATTATTTTAGGATCCAATGGATCTCAATCCATGAGAAACATAGATCCAACGGCCATGGTGATCTATGTATTAATCAATGGTCATGATTGTTGTTGACTAAAAACCAACAACATTAATTTATATTTAAATTAAATATATATTGCAACATTATCAACACAATTTAATTTAACATAAATTAATTTATCAAGAGATAATAAGATAAAAGAAACGAGGAGATAAATAAATCCCCCCAAAATAGGGGGCGTCACCCATGGTTGACGCCACCCCTATTTTTGGGTGATTTTTATCTCCTATTTATTTTATTCATTATCTTTTAATTAATTTTTGTAATAACCATTATCACAAAATTATCCACCAAATTAATTCCAAATTAATTTGTGAATATTTCAATCATGCCATTGAAAATATGTGAATCATATTCACAATCCAAACTAATTTGTAAATTACATTTCCAATTAATTAATTAATGTGAATCCAATCCACAATAATAATTAACAAATGCTATTTACAAATTTCTCTCTCTTCAATATATGTATATTATAAATCACATTTATAATACATAAATATTATGGATAGTATTATCCACATTCTCCAATCCTTGATAATTAAATCCCATTTAATTATCTTGGATAATTATTCTCATAATATGAATCTCATTCGCATTATGCTCGATAATTAAACCTCATTTAATCATCAAGTCCTTCTTGCTTGGATATGTAATTCATCAAATGAATTATTCTTGAATCCCTTCAAGAATAATGTGCTTTCTCCGCAGATACATGGAGATAAGGACATGGTAATTGTATTGTTCCACATATAGCGACTTGGATGTTGAGATCTCTTCTCAAATCCAGATCTTACGGGCCTCCCACATATGCTTGATTAAATCAAGACCGTAAATATAATCTTCTCATTGCATCTGAATCACATTCAGACTAATGTCCAACACTTGGACCAAGATCAGATTGCTTCTCTACTGAAAGGAGGAGTCACTAAAATCCAGACATGTTTCATCACCCCCTCGGAATGGAAGCATCATGGTTATACAATCGTTTATGATCACATCACCCTCAGGTATTCCCAATACCTGTACATCCTGCATACTGGAAGACCCATGATCATCTTGAAGATTAAGATCAATTTTACACTGTCTTCTTCAGGGTTTGATCACTAATTTCTCAATCTTGGTCATTGGGAATCGGTATCGATCATATGCTTTCCCAAAGCATATATCATACCTTCAAATTCATGTCATGCTTCGGAAGCATGACGACCATGCATGGAATTTGATCAGTCCCAATACCTCATGATTGAGCTCATGTCTTCCGGTTCATAAGTGAACCTGTATGATCCCTTTGAGAGATCGTATTGCTCATATGTCCTTATATGCACACCAGCTCGCCGGTGTATAGACCTTGGTTAGGCCATCAACCTATCGGTCTGCCAAATGTACATACTCAGACATATAGCAATACATCTGTCTCTGGTCAGAGGATGCGTGCCTATGTTGTGACAGTATTCAACATAGGACTTAGGTTATCTCGATCTCGTTAAGTCAACCATTGACCTAACTAATCTGACACCTCCGAACCACTATTCCCATGCAGAGGACCTGCATCAAGAGGTCGGTCAGATATTAGCCTATGTGAGAAAGGATTGCCATCTCCTACTCAGGATGGAGATCATCTCTTAACAATCATTTGACGGTGCTTGATGAGTCCTCTATCTAACTCCTTAGATATTCATCCAAACACCAGCCTCTACGATTCATTTAATGAATCAACAGCTATATGATCTTCAAGATTGGTACATAACCCTAATTGTACAGAGGGACCTTATAGTGCATTCATTCATTTAATTTCAGAAAGGGAGTGAAACATAAATACCTTTTATTGATAAACATATATATTACAATAACACTTATTTTAAGAATGGTTCGCCCAGGGCTCACACGTCTAACATTTCTTATGGTGTCTCTTTTTCTCAATGCATTGCATATATTGTAAATTTTAAAATTCTATCCTGCGTCCACATGCAGAGAGTTGAGAAGCTATTTGATATAAATAATAAATGTTTGCGTCCACAAATAGGCTTGATGAATGGAATAAGAATTTCAAGTTGAGTTGAATTTTAACATGACCAAATTGATACTAGGTGATCTAATCCCCAGTGTTATTAAAAAATACCACAAAAAAATGAAAAAGAAAAGGCTGGCGAAGTTAATTTGTCCTTCAGGTGTGGTTTCATTTTACCTGAACTTAAATTTTAAAGATTGGAGTGAACATGATATTCAAAATATTTTTCGTGGGCCATAGGTAAAATACACAAGCGGAAGAAATATAACAATTCTAATAGATAACAACCATTCTAGCTTCCTATTTTATCCTAAAAGGCTACTAGGAATAGAGATGGATCGGAATATATCTCTAATTACCATATTATCATATGCATATATCCATATTTAATATTAACCCATATAGGAATCCTGATGTGTGGAAGATGAAACTAAGTCTTTGGGTAGGGAATGAGGATAGAAAATCCTATATCTCTATTACGCTCTCCAGTTATCATGCATGGTCGTATGAACAGGCTAGGGTAGAGAGGGTTAGACATATGAGCTTCGTCTCTATGTTAGCCCTCCCCTGAATGACTATATCAATTATAAAAGAAATTAGAATGTGTATATTCAACATGAAATAAAAATTCTTGATCCAATATCCAATAATAAATCAAAGAATATTATGTACAACAAACTTTCTGGAAATTGTAGAACTCCAAAATATAATTCGCATTCACCCTCCTGTAGACAGTCAATTAAATACCCTCTTTACCAATTTTATCCTTACCATATAAATTGAATAATATTTAATTGGATTTTTATAAATTGTGCCCCTCTGAGATATTGCAATATCAGTTATACCCCTCCCTTCTTTTGAAATATCAGTTATGTCCCTCACTTTTCCACAATGATCACTTATGTCATTTCGTTAGTCTAACCGTCAGTGAGTTGAATTAAAACATGATTTAATAAAACCATGGAGTAATTAAGAGGAACATTTTTGGGAAAAAGAACCCCACCTCCTCCAACCAATCCTCCCCCCTCTATTCGATCCGTTCTCCAGCTCTTGGATCCCCGACCCTGCCTTCCCCCACCCCTATCGTTGGTGCATCTCTACCATCAATCGCTCTGTCAGCTCCATCTTCTTCTTAAGTGAACTCAACATTGATTACTCCTCGTATGTCGTGCACTCCTATGAGCGATGGGATATCCCTAATCATAACCCGAAGCATACCCGGATCTAGCTGGCATCGATGCAACACCCGCAGTTCTGTTGGGAACACGTGGATGCAGCCATGATAAGGGGGAAGGTGTATATGGAGAGTGCTAGGGAGGGGATGGTGTACGACGCCATGAGCAGCAGATGGGAGCAGAAGCCACTGGGGATGTTGAAGGGGTGGATGGGGTCAACAATGGCATGAGAAGATGTGGATATGTATGTGGCAGGGAGGGTGCATTGTGGGAGTACTGATGAGGGGAATGAAGGATATGGGAAAATTCTTAAGCGCATCACGGAAGCATGAGGATCGCATCGAATGCGATCGGGAGCGACTAGTCGCACTAGTTGCTCCGGACAACGGAATTTCAAAAATTTTAATTCGATGAAACCACATGATCCAAGAACATTCTCGGATTGTTTCATCTAAGCCATAATTAGGTATTAAGGTTATCTCTTGAAGCGTGGTTGTGATCGAGTCTCTAAACCAAGAGACCTTCTGTCTCAAGTCCAATCCAACGGAGGAGACGCTTGCGAGCACGTTGATGAGACACGTGCTCCTCGCAATCCATGTTGATGATCCAAGCGGTGGATCTCCTGATCTCGTCACATGAGATTCAACATCTTCTTTAAGAGAGAAATGCACTGAAAGAGATGGAGATCCACGAGTAGATGATCCGGCAGCATAACGACGATGCTACAACGATGACGACTCTCATGATAGCTCCATGGTGGACGACCATTATGAGAGAGAGAGGCTTAGCATGTGGAGAAATATAGAGGTAGAGAAAGCATTTGTAATTGAGTATCTCGAAGAGCAAGGGGTGCCTCTTCTTATATAGGTTTTGGAAGTCCATTGATCCCAATCCATGGACATCACAGAATCAATGAGTGAGATTGATTTGTGTTTCCTTCAATGGTTAAGATGTATTCAATATAATTAATTTCAAATTAAATCACCTTTGAGCAGAGATAAGATAATGAGGAGTCTAACCTCATTCCCTAAAAGAGGGGGGACGTCTAATCCTCTCCACATGGAGAGTAGTAGCCGTTAACTCCTCTTGAGAGAAATGGGTCTATCTTCTTTAATTATCATGAGATCTCATTATCTCATGATTTCTCTTGATCTCTTGTCGAAATATTTTTTTCACAAAATAATTCCAAATTATCTTGTAGAAAATATCAACCAAACCATTGAAATTACGTGAATCTCATTCACAATCTAAACTAAAATGTAAATTATATTTTCAATTAATTATCCAATGTGAATCTAATTCACATCAATAATTAATTAACAAATATTAATCAAAATATGGTCTCTCTAATATATTATAAATCACATTTATAATATACTTGATTAATATAGATAATGAATATGTAGCATATCCATGATAATTAAATCACATTCAATCATCTTGGATCTCTATTCTCATTTGCCTAAATAATATGAATCACATTCACATTATTCACATCTTTGCTAGTTAAATCACATTTAACTATCTCAGATAATTCTCCTTGTAATATGCATCAGATTCATATTATTCATGATAATCAAATCACATTTAATTATCAATTTTCTCAATGTTCGGATATACATATCAACAATGAAATTATCCATGAATACTTTCAAGGATAATGCACTTTTTCCGTGGATACTTGAAGATAAGGAGAGGGTGATTGTATTGTTGCAAGTATAGTGAGTTGGATATTGACATCACATCTCAAATTCAGATCTTGCGGACCTCCCAAAGATACTTGATTAAATCAAGGCTATTGAACTAATCTTCTCATTGCATCCGAATCACATTCCGATCAAGGTTCAACATTTGGACTAAGATTAGATGACTTTTCTATGAGACGAGTCACTAAAATCCAAACCTATTTCATCACTCCCTCGGAATGGAAGCGTCATGGTTATACAATCATTTATGATCACATCACCCTCAGGTATTCCTAATACCTATACATCCTACATACTGGAAGACCCAGATTAAACATGAAGTATTAGATCTCTTTTAGACTGTCTCCTTCAGGGTTTTATCATTAAGTTTTCTCATTCGATCATTGGGAGTGGAATTGATCATATACTTTCGAAAAGCATATATCATACCCAAGTATTGATTATATACTTTCCAAAAGTATATATCAAAACTACAAATTCAGTCAAGCTTTAAAAGCAAGACGATCGTGCACATAATTTGATTATTCCCAATATCTCATGAGTGAGATCATGTCTTCCGATTCAGTAAATGAACCTATATGATCCCTTTGAGAGATCATATTACTCATATGCCCTTGCATGTACACCAACATGTCGGTATATAGACCTTGGTTAGGTCATCAACCTATTGGTCTTCCAAATGTACGTACTCAGACATATAGTAACATATCTGTCTCCGGTCAAAGGATGCGTGCCTATATCGTAACAACATACAACATAGGACTTTAGTTATCTCGATCTCATTAAGTCAACTCTTTGACCTAACTTATCTAACACCTCTGAATCTTTATTCCTATGCAGAGGACCTGCATCAAGAGGTCGGTTAGATATCAACCTTTAGAGAAAAGGATTGTCATCTCCTTCTCAGGCTGGAGATCATCTCTTAACAATCATTTGACGATGCTTGATGAGTCCTCAATCTAACTCATTAGATATTCATGTAAGTGCCAGCCTCTATGATTCAATAATTGAATTAATAGCTATATGATCATTAAGATGGCCACGATACATAACCCTAATTGTACTAAGAGACCTATTATACAAATAGATCATTCTTCATTTCAGATCACGGAATGATATTCGTAATAACATTTATTGCATAATGGCTCGTCGTGGGCTCGCATGTCCAACAATCTCTCACTAGCCCAAAGAGCCATTAATGGGCTAATAATTTAAACCTGCACTCATGTGACAATCATAGGCTATTTAGAAAAATAGCTTGGTAAGCTAATCAGTCACTCTGTTCTCAAGAGACTATGCCAAGTCCTTTTATGGCACTTGCATATCCCCTAACAACAGTGCCCGCATCCAATGCAAATGTTGCATCTTATGCAACCAATACTCAATATTGTCAGTTATAGTGTCCTTGATACTATAGCTTAATAATTATTATATTCAATATTTCCATAATCCTTGTCAGAATACCCATATTCTTGGAGATCTCTATCTCTTAAGGTTTTTGTAGTTAAGACCTTTTAGATCACTATCTATAAAGTCTTAAGTTCTTAAAGATAAGACTTAGAGATCACTATCTCTAAAGTCTTTTCATCTTTGAAGATATTGTTATTACTGCAATCAAGTATTTTATTTCCATAGTAGGATTAGTAACAGTTTACTACTCCCACTACATGGCAGACATCTGACTTTTGTACACATCTAGCATACACTGGGCTTCTTATAACTGATGCACAAGCACAAGCAATTTTAGCGTTCACTTCGTCCACTCCTTGAGGTATTATTCCTTTAGATAGGTCAGTAGCATATCTTAAGTATGGAAGCCTTTCTTGGAAATTTCCAGAAAATGAAACATGTCCATAGTATACATCTAATGTGACGGTCCCAATACCCTCTTCTCTTTGCTTGTGAACTACTTTAGAACTAATATCCAAGAGGTAATAGCTAGATTATAAAGCACTTATTATTATCCTTATATCATTCCAAATTATTAGGACATCATATACATTTAGCACAATGAACACAATGGCACTCCCACTAAGCTTTACATGGTTCATCAAGATTCTATCTGAAATCATAACATTTATAATTTCATCAAATCTTATGTTCCAACTACAAGAAGCTTACTTGAGTACCTAGATGGAGTTATTCAGCTCGCACACCTTGCTTTCCTCATTCTTGAAGCCATGGGGCTACTTCATATGAATATCCTCAAAGAGATATTCGTAGAGGAATGCAATCTTGACTTCCATCATGAAGATGTATAAGTGAAGTTGTTTAGCAATAGTTAGCAATATTCTGATGGGTTCAAGCAAGGACACTGAAGAGCAAGTCTCATCACAGGAGGTGTCTTCTCTTTGGTATGCATCTTGAGGATATGAGCCGTGCTTTGAAGGTCTCTACCTTCTCATTAGGTTCCCTCTTTCTCTTGAAGATGCATTTATACCTTAACGGGTCTTACCCATATAGGTAGATCCTCGAGGGTCCATATACAACATTTGTATAAGAAGTATACTTTAGATTTTATTGCTAACATCCATACTTCCATGATATGATCTTTATAAGCTTCATCACATGAAGTTAGATCATTTTTCAGACTTAACTGACACATGGAATCCATCATCAAACTCATTTGAAGAGGTATTAGTCTTTCATCTTTAATTATCCTTTTAGTTTCTAATTTTTTTAGGAGCCTCCCAATCTTCTCGAGGCTAAATGAGTTCCTTCACTTCATTTTCATCTTGATTCTCAAGAGAGTCATCCATTAAGAATGACATTCTCATAGGTGAGATCTTTTAAGGATCTCAAGGTCATAAAGTAGGTATGCAATACCATCCTTTATTTTCCTAATGAAGTAGCACTCTTTTATGCTAGATTCTAGCTTACTTGCATCCATGACAAAGTTATGGACCAAGCAACCCTAAATCCTCATGTGTCCAACAGTAGGCTAGGTTCCAAACCATAGCTTATGAGTATGTTTGGATTTAGATTTACATGGAACCTTTTAAGGATATATATTGAAATCTCTATTATATATATACCTGGAAACTACGAGGTAATAATACTAATATTCATCATTGATAAGATCATGTCATACATGATCCAATTGTGTCTCCCTACAACTCCATTGAGTTTAGATGTATTAGGAGGAGTGAGATAGGAATGATATTCCTTTCTCCATAAGATATTCATGAATTCATCTAATAGATATTGACTACCTAGATTAGTTCAAATTCATTTTCATCTTCCTTCAATCTTTGGTTCTAAACCAAATTGTAAAATCTTTAAACATTTCAAAGCTTTCTAAGGTGAAGGGAAGAAATCTCATATCACAAATAATCACTATAGATATCACATATCCATAATGTTTATTCTGATATAGATGATCCACATACATCAATATGTATGAGATCTTGAATACCTCGATATCTAAATCATTTCCAGAAGGGTGTATTGGACATTTACTTTGAATACAATATTCCTAAGTACGTAAGTTTTAAAATTTTAAACATTCTAAAGTTTCATCTTTTACTAGTCCATTGATATTATCAACAGACACATGTCCAAGGCTTTATCCAGATCATTATCAAATGATCTTCATCCTCCTATTGATTTTATAAGGTTTAACTTTCAGTGTTAGAAATCTTAATGAACCATTCATTTATTTTCTAATTTAGTAGAGTCCACTAGATGTTAGATTACTATTTGAAATATATCCATCATAACTCTCTATGATAGGTTTATTCCAGAATTCATGTTTATTTTCAACACTTAGAAATAAACTATGAGTATATTCTAATATCCAGATCATAAAGACATTCTCTAAGACTAAGGACTCTCCCACTGAAAATATGAAGTCTATCCATCCAACATAGATTGCTGCAACAATTGCATCAACATCCATGTAGATGTCTATTAAACCTTAAGATCAAATCTTCTAGTCTTCTAAAAACATATGCAACCAATTACAAATGTCATTAGAACAAAGAGATACAATTATTAGACTTCGATTTTATCAAATAAGAAAGTCAATATCAATGATTATATGTAGATGTAAATTATTCCGATGCACTATCCGAGTCCTTCTCTAAGGATCCTAGATAGACTAGATAGTCACACTATCAATACATCGGCTTATTGCAGTATTGGTATTTATCTAACTCTTTGGATGTCATATGTATGGAAACCATAGAAGTACAATCAACTCTTTGACTTTCCTTCTAACTTGGGTCCAACCCGTGCTTCCATTGCGCTCCTTTCATCTATAAACAACAATTGCTTAAGAAAAGGATCTCTTACGTCGAATTCAAAAGATTTCAATATAAGAGTATTTACACATTTATACATACTTCATTCAATTCATATAATATGAATATTATGAAGCTTCATGAATGACTTGAGTATAGACAATAGATCGATGACACTCATCATATCTGCATCCATCTAAACTCTTAAAATTCATTGGTTCAGGTAGGTACTCAAACATTTTGAGTACATCATCTCCTATAGAGCCACCATTCTGCATAATGCAGAGAACCATGGCATTCATGATTAAATGTCGAGAGCACATATATTTGTCAAAAACATCTTCTTATATTTTATACGGATTATTTGACAATTACGATCATCATCAACATGTCATTTCCAAAGTACAATCGATGAGATCAAGACTATAGAGACACACAAATCCTAGGTTATTGTCCTATTATGTATTTAATTGTCATTCCTCATTATTAGAAGGAAACTCGCACATTGCAACCATATACATTATGTGTCCAACTGCAAGTACAATATCTTGATCATGGATCTAATCCATGATATCATACTGATTATTACTGAGTATAGTATTGAGTGGGATTAATGAAAGATTATTTAAAATAAGAAATTTGCATAGGTGTATATATATACATACATATTTTACTTTGATTTAGGAGTTTTTATATCGAAGTTGTCCTACCTTGTCAATACTAAAAGTTCATTCCTTAATCACTTTCAATGTAAGAGATATACTTACCATTATATCTCAAGTAAGATCTGAGATCTCCTTCCTTATCTTTGTCACATCCCAATAATATGAGAGCTTGTAACTCAAATAAAAAGAAGCGAGATCACATTCCACCTTGCAAGTCCAACTTGCATTCCCAATTCGGTCTTTCACACCCAGGCCCACCACCCCTAAGGTGATGTTGACCCGTCATTAATTGAACCAACCGTCAACATGATTATAACTCGCTATGCGTAATCCAATATCATCCTAATAATATGAGGACTCGATATTAGGGTCACAACACATACGACCTTACTTTTTTTAGAAGCAAATAGCCAGATCCAGATGTGCTTGCATACAGGAGTTGTCACTTTAGATAGGCGTCTCTGACATACAATCCCTGATGACAGAACCCTTCGTCTTGACGGGAGACCATGGATGTCACTTATGTGATTCTCCATATCTTCAAATTTAATTAATCATTATGAATCATATTCATTACGATTAATTCTTCCAAGAAAAATAACAACTCTATTCACAATATTGTGTTTTAATTGAATATAATTAATTCAATCTCATTAAATCAATTATCAATCCAATTCAATCAACAAGCTTGATTGTGACTTGAAAGAATGGTATTATCTCAAAGTATGTATTATTTAAATTTTAATAATTAAAAAATACAACATGATTTCTCCAACATTATCGAGTCCCTACCCACTGTAATGGCCAGTACCGACGGGAGCGAGACAAAACGCATACAATGCAACCTGCTACCCCAACGCTCCCCGACTAGACACCATATCCACCTCTGGAAGGGATAATGCCAAATAGATCATTACATACTTAAGATGTTCATCGGTTTTTCAACCGAAATTATACTATATAGTAAAAATCAAAATCATTTTAATTATAAGGAAATTTTCTAAACAAATTTCCAAACCTATTCAAGTAACATGTTTGTTGAAAGTGTATCAAGTAACCAATTGGTGATCTAGATCATATCTAATCATTTGTTGGTTGAGGTCATGTGATTTAAGGGAACAATTATCATTAAATATTAATTAAATATTATCCATAATTATTCTAAAAAATTAACCATTAATTTCACAAGTTACTTAAATGACAATCACAAGGTTCATGATCGAGTATGTAATTTTTAGCAGTGACCCCTACTTACTAAAATTAACATATCTCAATAAATTTAAAATCAAATTAAGTAAAATAAATTTCTAAAGTTTTCTATTTTGATTTAAAACATAAATCATGGTAAACACCCATTTCCATATGTTTTAAAACCATAATTAACTCTTTAATTTCTTCGTTCTTCAGCATCTCCGAAACAGTGGACATATGGTCATTAAAATTATCATAACTTGAACAAACGAAATCCAAATTAAGTAAACTCAAATTCCACGCTTTCCTTATTTAATGGGGAACATTATTCATGATAGATTCATGTTTACACATTTTAAACAGGGTCTAAACTTGTCACAAAAAAGGGCTGCGAAAATTGAAATGCGGTAAAATTTTCACGATCTCTTATGAACCCAAGTCTTCTTTGGACTATGGATCACATCCAAAACCTCCGACCTAAGGATCTGATATTACTTAAAGGATATGGAAAAATCCTTAAGCACATCACAGAAGCGTGAGGATCACATTGAATGCGATCGGGGGCGACTAATCGCACTAGTTGCTCCGGGCAGCGGAATTTTAAAAAATTTTGATTCGATAAAACTACATGATCCAAGAACATTTATCAGATCATTCCATATAAACCACAATTATGTATTAATGTTACCTCTTGAAGCATGGTTGCGATCGAGTCTTTAAACCAAGATACCTCCTGTCTCAAGTCCGATCCAACGGAGGAGATGCTTGCGAGCGCGTTGATGAGACCGTGTGCTCCTCGCAATCCATGTTGATGATCCAAGCGGTGGATCTCCTGATCTCATCATACGAGATTCATCATCTTCCACACGAGAGAGATGCACCGAAGGAGATGGAGATCAATGAGTAGATGATCCGACAGCACAACGACGATGCTGCGACGATGATGACTCTCACAATGGCTCCATGGTGGACGATCATTTTGAGAGAGAGAGAGAGAGGCTTGACATGTGGAGAAATAGAGAGGGAGAGAGAGCATTCGTAATTGAGTATGTCGAAGAGCAAGAGGTGCCTCTTCTCATATAGGGTTTTGGGAGTTCATGGATCCCAATCCATGGACATCACATAATCAATGGGTGATATTAATTTGTGTTTCTTTCAATGGCTAAGATGATGTTGTAAAAAAACACAACAACAAATGATTTAATTTAAATTAATTTATATTGATAAATCAATACAATTAATTTCAAATTAAATCATCTTTGGCTAGAGCCAGGATAATGAGGAGACTAACCTCCTTCCCTAAAAGAAGGGGGACAGCTACTCCTCTCCAGATGGAGAGTAGTGGCCGTCAACTCCTCTTGAGAGGATTGGGTCATCTCCTTTAACAATCATGAGATCTCATTATCTAATGATATCTCCTGATCTCTTATCGAAAATATTTTTTCACAAAAATAATTCCAAATTATCTTGTGGAAAATATCAACCAATCCAGTGAAATAATGTCAATCTCATTCACAACCCAAAACAAAATGTAAATTATATATTCAATTATTTATCCAATGTGAATCCAATTCACATCAATAATTAATTAACAAATATAAATCATAATATGCTCTCTCTAATATATTATAAATCACATTTATAAATACCTAATTATATGGATAATGCTACCATATTAGCCATATCCATGATAATTAAATCACATTCAATCATCTTGGGTCTATATTCTCATTTGCCCAAATAATATGAATCGCATTCACATTATTCACATATTTGCTAATTAAATCACATTTAACTATATCAGATAATTCTCCTTGTAATATGAATCAAACTCATATTATTCATAATAATCAAATCACATTTAATTATCAATTTTCTCAATGCTCGGATACGCATATCAACAATGAAATTATCCATGAATACTTTCAAAGATAATGCACTTTCTCCCCGGATATCTGGAGATAAGGATAGAACGATTGTATTATTCAACGTATAGTGACTTGGATATTGAGATCACATCTCAAATCCAGATCTTCCGGATCTCCCAAAGATGCTTGATTAAATGGAGGCCGTAGATATAATCTTCTCATTGCATTCATATCGCATTCAGATCTAGGTCCAACATTTGGACTAAGATTAGATCCCTTCTCTATGAGAGGAGTCACTAAAATCCAGACCTGTTTAATCACTCCCTCGGAATGGAAGCGTCATGGTTATACAATCGTTTATGATCACATCACCCTCAGGTATTCCTAATACCTATACATTTTACATACTAGAAGACCCAGATTAAACCTGAAGTATTAGATCTCTTTTAGACTGTCTCCTTCATGGTTTTCTCATTCGATCATTGGGATTCGATATCGATCATATACTTTCCAAAAGCTTATATCATATCCAAGTGTTGATCATATACTTTCCAAAAGTATATATCAAACCTACAAATTCAGTCAAACTTCCAAAGCAAGATGATCGTGCACGGAATTTGATTCTTTCCAATATCTCATGAGTAAGCTCATGTCTTCCGGTTCAGTAAATGAACCTGTATGATGCCTTTGAGAGATCGTATTACTCATATGTCGTTGCATGCACACCAGTGCGCCGGTATATAGACCTTGGTTAGGTCATCAACCTACTGGTCTGCTAAATGTACATACTCAGACATATAGTAAAACATCAGTCTCCGGTCAGAAGATGTGTGCCTATATCGTGACAACATACAACATAGGACTTTAGTTATCTCGATCTCGTTAAGTACACTCTTTGACCTAACTTATTTAACACATCTGAATCTCTATTCCTATGTAGAGAACCCACATCAAGAGGTCGGTTAGATATCAACCTTTAGAGAAAGGATTTCCATCTCCTTCTCAGGCTGGAGATCATCTCTTAACAATCATTTGACGGTGCTTGATGAGTCTTCAATCTAACTCATTAGATATTCATCCAACACCAGCCTTTATGATTCAATAATTAAATCAACAGTTATATGATCATTAAGATGTCCATGGTACATAACCCTAATTGTACTAAGAGATCTATTAAGCAATTAAATCATTCTTCATTTCAGATCAGGGAATGATATTCACAATAACAATTTATTGCATAATGGCTCGCCGTGGGCTCTCCTGTCCAACAGAGAGGATGAAACGCCCCGCCTCAGTGGTTGCGCATCTCAACACACATTCACAATATTACCCATCAATAGTTATAAACAACCTGCATGATATACCATTCATACCAAAGAATTTTGGAAGAAAAAAAATTCAGTTTCCTAGATAACCAGATGTCCACATAAGGATAGTAATAAAACCACATAGTATCTTTATTACATCATAAATAATTGGAAAGGAGGGGAACGTAAACAACTACTAAACTATGCCTCAACCGCAACAACATCCTGCAGATGCACCATCAAAAATGTGAGCCTCTATCTCCTGCTCTACACTTCCCGTTGGATTTCCGAAGAATGTAACTTGTGAGTCAACTGACCTAGTAAGGGTAACATACATTATAAATTAAGAGATTATAGGTAGGAAATGCAAATGCAGTACTGAATAAGTTTAGAAGAGAACATTTTAAAGGCATCTAGAAATAAACAATCACTTATATTCTAGGCATTTAACACGTACGCAATCAAAACCAAAACTTCGACTTACCTGAATCCATACTTTCATTTACTTATTCCGGACCGCCCGTCAAAGGAAAAAGCCTGCACTAGGAATGAAGCCTGCAACACTCCATTCAGAGTGCAACCTAAGACATGTGTGCAAGAGCGATCCTTCAGCTAGTCTAGTTGGTAGTACTCTGACACTTGAGACGGGCATACTTGCCCAATGAGTCGCAACTCTGTTAATCGAGTCTGCCGGAGGAGTCTCGCTCGCTCCCTAAAAAGTGTAACACAAACCGGATCCGTATGGTGCAATGCACGCATGCATCCACCTCAATTCCCAACAGAGTACCTACCACCATCCCACTCTATGATGCCCCTCGAGTGGGGTGACTCACTGTTCGCTCTATTGGACCACAAAGGTGTGCACCCACGTTGTAGTATTCATCTTTTAATGCACCATACATGTATATATAACTTACTTGAAAAGGATTATATCACCGTATATAACAACCCCTTTCCCGACCATACATCGAACTCTTGGATCGTACCACTCTATATTAATATAATATATCTACTTTATGTTATGTCGTAAACATCTGCCACTCTTTAATCCCTTTTTATGTCGATGCCTCAGTTCCACCTTGTTGATTAAAACTCAAAAGCATGCATCCCTATATACGTCACCATTGTATATGACAGATAAAAGGTGATGTCCATATGTAAGTCAACATTTACACTTTGCCCAAAAGTCATAGCAAAATATACTCGTGCATACTTAAGAACCATAATTATTTGACATTAAAAGTCAAGGTAATGCAATAACCATGATTTATTAATTTTTTTGGATATGGAATCATAATGATGTTTCGATTATAACTCATGTAATTGACTAGAAATATCCAAGCATGACCTACCATCCATCCAATGCATGTGAGAGATTAATCTTTGATGTGACAATGGTTCCCATATGTCAACAACTGAATCCGTTAGTATCTAAAATCTTGGATCACCAAATGTAAACACATCAACCATGTATTACGAGGTGTACCTACCAGTATCAGCTATTATACCCAAGGTGTTTGTTTGACTCCAAAATCTAGTTACTACGAGCTTTGCTTTGGCACCCTGTCTAATGTATCCCATTTTAGAACTTAACCGATTTTATACATATACAACAAAACTTATAAAGGATAAAATAATATGATCCAGGTACTAAACCAATTAAAAGTATGCACTGAGATTTGTCCCTACCTACAGATACCCATGTCTTTTCCTTTTTGAAAACTCTTAAGTTGGGCTTCCGTTAACTTCTCTCATCTTAAGACGGAGAGCACTTCCTTAACGTATAAGTCATTTCTGCATGTGGTAGAAAAGTCGTAGCCACGGTAATGATATGGATCTTAAGTAGCAATCTTACTCTAAATAAATATGTACATAATGAGAGGGTCATGCGACCACAATGAATCTCCAATATCAAACGTCTCTCCAATCACCACAAATCAAGTGTTATTAAATAAGCTATGATTACAGATGGATGTAATAATTGAATATAACCAAGAATATACGTTCCCACATATCCACATATAATATTATTTGAGGTAAAATATTTGTTGTAAAATGAGGTTTTAGTTAGAGATGAAAATATAATAAGGGATACTATATAAAGTTTAAACTATATCTCTTATTTTTCTATAACTACCCACACGTTCTATGATGAGAACAACGTGCTCCACCAAAAATTCAGGTAGTCAACTATTTTTGTTTTTATTTTTAAACAAGACTATGCCATTTACTATTATTAGATACTATGATTTACACGTAACACATAGATAAGATACTAATAGTATACGTTGCATTTTAAAAAATATTAGTTCATATCTTGTGTAAAGAAAAAGCACCCATAATCTGTTGCTTTAGTATGAATAGGGAAACGTGTCCATCTGAAGAAATTTCAAAACATATACTTATGCGTGATCCTCCAACATCTATTGAACAAAAGAAAAGGTTAAACACATCTCATCCATATGTTCGGAATATGAGAAGCAAGCATGGAGAATCCTAATCACCATCCCAACAATATGCCCTTACGGTGATATTGACTTTAGCATTAACATTATTAAGTATTTAGGCTAACATATATTTATTGGTGACATCCCATTCGCATGCAAGTGTCCTCCCAGTATTTGTTAAGATTAAATAACATAAAAAGACTCATTCAATCACGATGAGTTATCACTTTCTTTGTTTCCTATGCAACGAATCGAACACAAGAAATGGGAAAGCCATTTGTTCTAAAGAAACCTTTGACCACGAGAAGCTTGGCGAGATAAATTATGTGTACCAACAGAAAGAGGAGATCCCAGGGTTAGGATCGAAACCGAACAATCAACCACCAAAACAACTACCTCTAATTGCGAGATACGCGAAAATCAAAGGTAGAAAGTCAAGATCCGTTACCTATACTCGTGCAAGCCTTTGATCCGCGTGCTCGATCACCCAATCACAAATCCGATGAGAGGGTTGTCTTTCCCTTGCGATGGTGCTCCTCGTCTTCTTTTTGTCGCGAAGCTACGGGGGTTCGAGAGCTTTTGATAATGGTGGTGGCACCGTTCTCTCCTTGGTTCTCTGAAGAAGGAGATGGAAATAGAGATAAGAGAATGACTTGGGGAGGAAGAAGAAGATGGATTAGGGTTTGAAAGGGAGTGGGCTGAGGGAAAATGAAGAGTGTGAGTCTTTATATATGTTAAGATTAGAATCCTAGTTTGAGGATCCCTAAAACAACCCTAATCCGAAATTAATTATTCAAAACCCGTAACCATTAAATCCCCTCAATATCCAGGTTCACCAAAATAGGCATATCTCCCACATCCGAACTCGGAATTACGCGTTTTGGGACTCGTTGGAAAGCTTGCGACGAGACGCTTCTTTTGAGTATAATATTGAATAGGTTTTAAGACTTCGAAAAAAAAAATAAAATTTACGGGTGTTACATCATAACAACCTTAAAATCAATCTCGTCCACGAGACTTAGGATGCAAAAGGTGTAATATAACAACCTTAAAAGGTTGGACCCCATCGAGCAAAAGATAACAACCTAAAAAGAATGGAAGTACAGATTATGTATTGCCTTCAAAAAGGTGAGGATAATCGTGCCGCATATCCACCTCGGGTTCCCATGTGGCCTCCTCAGAGTTATGTCATTGCCAAAGGACCTTCACTAAAGGAATCTCCTTATGCCTCAACTTCTTCACTAAGCGATCGATGACCGAACTGGTTCCTCCAAATAGCTCAGGTCGGTGTCCACATGAAGATCTTCATAAATAATCACATGCGATGGATCATGAATGTACTTTCTCAAGTTGGAGATATGAAAGACATCATGCACGCCAGCAAGATGAGGAGGAAGTGCAATCCTGTATGCAACTTTACAAATCTTGTTCAGGATCTCAAAAGGTCTGACAAACCGTGGTGCTAATTTTCCCTTCACTCCAAACCGCTGAACTCTCTTCATGGGAGAAATCTCAAGAAGACAAAATCTCCAACCTCAAAGCTAAGATCAGTGCGTCGTCTATCGCTATAGCTCTTTTGCCAACTCTGTGCAGTAAGCAATTTCTATCGAGCTATCTTGACTGCCTTAGCAGTCTCCTCCAAGTACTCTACCTTATGTAAAAAGGTTATGTCCAGTCTCCTACCAACTTAGAGGGGTAGAATACCGCCTTCCAAACAATGCTTCAAAAGGGGCCATGCCTATGCTGGCATGGTAACTATTATTGTATGTAAACACTATTAATGGCAAATGGTCCTTCCATGACCCTTTCCACTCCAGCACACATGCTCGAAGAAGATCCTCTAGTGTATGAATCGTCCTCTCAGATTGTCCGTCAGTCTGTGGATGGTAAGCGAAACTGAGGCATAGCTGTACTTTTAAAGAACTCATGAATTCTCTCCAATAATGAGAGATGAACCTTGGATCACGATCTGGTACAATCTTCTTCGGCAACCCATGAAGTCTGACAATCTCCTTAATAAAGATCACGGCAAGCTGTAAAGTAGTGCATGCCATACTCACAGGTATGAAATGTGCTGACTTAGTAAGTCTATCAACCACGACCCAGATGGCATCTTGACTACTAGTGGTCTTAGGAAGTCCCGTCACAAAGTCCATAGATATACCCTCCCACTTCCGCTCAGGAATAGGAAGGGATTGCAAAAGTCCAGGTGGCCTCTTATGCTCAGCCTTAATTTGTTGACACGTCAAGCATTTTGCCACAAAGTTAGCCACATCTCTTCTCATTTGTTTCCACCAAAAATTCTTTTTCAAATCTTTATACATCTTGATACCACTAGGATGTATCGACAAACGTGAACTATACGCCTCATGCATGATCTCTTCCCTCAACTGTACATCTGCTGGTACACACAATCGATTCCCATTTCACAGCACACCATCTTGATAAGAAAAGCCAACTAAGGTTCCTGCAATAGTCTTCTCCTTGAGTCTCTGCATACTAAGGTATGCATGCTGTCCATGGATGATTCGCTTAACTAACTCTGGACGTGAAGGGGATGGAACTATGACTGTCTCTCGACTACTTTGAAATGGATGCCAATCGCTGAAAGCTGCAAGAAGATCCCATGCTTTAAGCTGTGGATGTGATTCATTTGAGTGGAGCCTACGACTGAGTGCATCAACAACCACATTTGCCTTACCAGGATGGTAAAATATGGTGCACTCATAATCCTTTAAAAGCTCCATCCATCTCCTTTGTCTCATATTGAGCTCCTTCTGATAAAAAGATGCTTGAGGCTCTTATGATCTGTGAATATTTCGAAAGCAACGCCATAAAGATAATGTCTCCACATTTTAAGAGCAAAGACAGCTGCTGCCAGTTCCATATCATGGGTCGGGTAATTTTTCTCATGTAACTTCAACTATCGAGATCCATATACAACAACCTTTCCATGCTACATCAAAACCGCACCTAGACCCTCCTTTGATGCATCAGTGTAAACTGTGAATCCATTTGTGCCTGATGGAATTGTCAAGATGGGAGCTATAGTAAGCTTCTCCTTCAGTATCTGGAAGCTATTCTCACACTTTTCTGACCAAGTATATGGCATCTCCTTCTTAGTCAATTGGGCGAGGGGAAGGACAATCTGAGAAAATCTCTTCACAAACCGTTTGTAATAACCGGCTAAGCCAAGAAAGCTTCGGATCTCAGACACATTCTTTGGAACTCACACTTACTTACTTCGCATATATATTGTGCTCCACAAGGTCTCCAGCACTGTTTGTAAGTGAGTGCGATGTTCCTTCTCATCTTGAGAGTAGATAAGGACATCATCAATGAAAACCACAACAAAGTTGTCGAGGAAACGTTGAAACACACGATTCATCATGTCCATGAATGATGCTGGGGCATCAAAATTCGTAGTGACCATATCTGGCCCTGAATGCAGACTTAGGTATATCCACATCCCGAATACGTAGCTGGTGATAACCAGACCGTAGATCAACCTTGGAGAAGATGGATGCTCCTTGTAGTTGATCAAAGAGATCGTCAATGCGCGGTAAAGGGTAACGATTCTTGATTGTTACCGTATTCAATTTCCTGTAATCTATGCACATGCGCATAGATCCATCCTTCTTTTTAACAAAAAAGATAGGTGCTCCCCATGGAGATGTACTAGGGCGTATGAAACCCTTCTCCAACAACACTTGTAACTGCACCTTGAGTTCCTTCAGTTCAGCTGGTGCCATCCTGTATGGTGCCATAGATATTGGTTGACTTCCGGGAATGATAGAAATATCAAACTCCACCTCACAAGGTGGGGGAAGCCCAGGCAAATCCGCAGGAAATACATCTGGAAAGTTCTTTACTATTTCAACATCCCCTATTTCTTCAACAGTGGTTTGATTCCCACTGACATGAGCAATAAATCCTTCGTACCCTTGAGACAACAGACGATGAGCTTGCAATGTTGATATGCAGGTTACCCCTCTCGACGAGGTGCTTCCATCAAAAACAAATTCTTGTAGCTCAGGTATCTTGAAGATACTCTATTTCTGAAACAGTCTAAACATGCATGGTGATTCTCTAACCAATCCATTCCAAGAATAACATCAAAATCATTCATCTGAATGAGAAGCAAGTAGGCCTCGAGCATATAACCTCCAATATAAATCGGGTAATCGGGAAACACCCGATGGATAACAAACACCCGACCTCCAGGTCCCTTAATAAGAAAAGGGTCTGAAACTATGGTAGGTTCTCGGCCTAAGGTATCCGCAAAACTACATGACGTGAAGGAATGAGGTGCACCCGAGTCAAAAAGAGCATGAGCTGTAAAGTCGCCTACTGAAATCATCGGTGATGGCAGTGAGTTGTCCTTCTCTTCGTGGCCCACTGGTACCTGCCGTGCTTCGAGTCTGGTTGGGATGTCCCCTACCACCATGAGAGGTAGAACCACGTCCCTGGTGCTGCGGACGCCCCCCTCCCCCGTACAATACCTCGCATCTGTGAAGCTCCCAACGGACAGTTGGACCTGATGTGCCCCTCCTGGTTGCATCGGTAGCAAACACGTGCATCTGTCATGGTGTTCACTGCTGGATGTGCTGGTCGCGATGGCTCGATAAGTGCTTGCCCCAGGGTAGGAGCTCCTCTATGTGTGGACCTGGTAGACATGCCATGCCGGTAGGGGTGAAGACGTTGTCCTCTCCGTGCCATTGATCGATCATTACAAGCAGTCCTACCAGAAAAGCTCGGTCCTCCCTGTCTGGTCTGTACTGTCCTGCCTTCACGCTAGTCCTCCTCTACTCGTGATGCAGCATCAACCACTTCATTCATAGTAGCCAATGTAAGGGATACTATCCTCCCACGAATTTCCTTACAAAGACCTCGAAAGAACTTGATTGCTTTATCAGCCTCAGTCGGCACAATGATAGCTACATACTTCAACAACTCCGTGAACCTGTTCAGATAAGCAGGCACGGTCCTGTTCCCTTGCTCGAGTAGTGTGAACTCCACGCGGCGCTGCTCTAGCCAGTATTCCGGATAGAAATGCTCCCCGAATGCCTCAGTAAATTTCTCCCAAGTAATTGGTGTTGCAATTTGCGGCTCTATAGATTTCCACCATTCCTCAGCATAGCCCGCTAAGGAGTAAGTGGCAAGGGTAACCTTCTCCTCATCTGGTACATGTATGGTGCGAAATACCTTTTCCACACGCTTCAGCCATCTCTCTGCCACATCTGGGCTTGTATTTCCTAGAAACTCTAGAACTTTCTCCTTGCGATATTTTGAAAATATGTCCTCTTGTTGCAGTGGTGGCGGCGACAGAGGAGGAGGAGGCGGCGGTGGCAGTGGATCACCATCTACCCCACCCATTCCGGACCCACCTTCAGATGCAGATCTCGACAATCGCTCCTCGAGCATAAGTTGCCTTTGCTGCACGTCTCCCAGCATCGCCATCATCGCAGCCAACTGCTGTGCAGTCTGATCCCTACGAGGCAACATGATCTGCAAGTGAGAATTTAAAAGGAGAGATATGTTTAGATCCCAAAGTAGAAATCGTTAGTCAATCTTGATCAATACAAATTTTTTTGTGGACAAGGATTTTCTTTTTTTTACCGTAGTCAGAAAACAACTTGTCTAATGTATAATGGTATTTATCCTATCATACAATTATTTATTTCTGAAGGGGTAACTTGGCTCTCATACCAAATGAAACGCCCCGCCTCAGCGGTAGCGCATCTCAACACCCATTCACAATATTACCCAGCAACAGTTATAAACAACCTGCATGATATACCATTCATACCAAAGAAATTTGGAAGAAAAAAAATTCAATTTCCTTGATAACCAGATGTCCACATAAGGATAGTAATAAAACCTCATAGTATCTTTATTACATCATAAATAATTGGAAAGGAGGGGAACGTAAAGAACTACAAAACTATGCCTCAACCTCAACAACGTCCTGCAGATGCACCACCAAAAATGTGAGCCTCTGTCTCCTGCTCTACACTTCCTGTTGGATTTCCAAAGAATGTAACTTGTGAGTCAACTGACCCAGTAAGGATAACATACATTATAACTTAAGAGATTGTAGGTAGGAAATGCAAATGCAGTACTGAATAAGTTTAGAAGAGAACATTTTAAAAGCATCTAGAAATAAACAATCACTTATAATCTAGGCATTTAACATGTACGCAATCAAAACCAAAACTTCGACATACCTGAATCCATACTTTCATTTACTTATTCCGAACTCGTCCGTCAAAGGAAAACGCCTGCACTAGAAATGAAACCTGCAACACTCCATTCAGAGTGCAACCTAAGACCTGTGTGCAAGCGCGATCCTTCAGCTAGTCTAGTTGGCAGTACTCTGACACTCGAGACGAGCATACTTGCCCAATAAGTCGCAACTCTGTCAATCGAGTCTGCCGGAGGAGTCTCGCTCGCTCCCTAAAAAGTGTAACACAAACGGATCCGTATGGTGCAATGCACGCGTGCATCCACCTCAATTCCACCAGAGTACCTACCCCATCCCACTCTATGATGCCCCTCGAGTGGGGTGACTCACTGTCGGCTCTACCAGACCACAAGGGTGTCCACCCACCTTGTAGTATTCATCTTTTAATGCACCACACGTGTATATATAACTTACTTGAAAATGATTATATCAATGTCTGTTAATATAATATATCTACTTTATGTTATGTCGTACACATCTGCCACTCTTTAACCCCTTTTTATGTCGATTCCTCAGTTCCACCTTGTTGATTAAAACTCAAAAGCATGCAGCCTTACATACGTCACCATTGTATATGACAGATAAAAGGTAATGTCCATATGTAAGGAACCATTTACACTTTGCCCAAAAGTCATAGCAAAATATACTCGTGCATACTTAAGAACCATAACTATTAAGAACCATAACTATTTGACATTAAAAATCAAGGTAATACAAATAACCATGATTTATTAATGTTTTGGATCTGGAATCATAATGATGTTTCGATTATAACTCATGTAATTGATAGAAATCTCCAAGCATGACCTACCATCCTTCCAATGCATGTGTGTTTATAAATACTTGAAAGAGATTAATCTTGGATGAGAAAATGGTTCCCATATGTCAACAACTGAATCGTTAGTATCTAAAACCTTGGATCACCAAATGTAAACACATCAACCGTGTATTTCGAGTTATACCTACCAGTGTCAGGTATTATACCCAAGGTGTTTGTTTGACTCCAAAATCTAGTTACTACGAGCTTTGCTTTGACACCCTGTCTAATGTATCCCATTTTAGAACTTAACCGTTTTTATACATATACAACAAAACTTATAAAGGATAAAATAATATGATCCAGGTACTAAACCAATTAAAAGTATGCACTGAGATTTGTCCCTACCTACAGATACCCATGTCTTTTCCTTTTTGAAACTCTTAAGTTGGGCTTCCGTTAACTTCTCTCATCTTAAGGCGGAGGGCACTTCCTTAACGTATAAGGCATTTCTGTATGTGGTAGAAAAGCTGTAGCCACGGTAATTATATGGATCTTAAGTAGCAATCTTACTCTAAATAAATATGTACATAATGAGAGGGTCACGCGATCACAATGAATCTCCAATATCAACACGTCTCTCCAATCATCACAAAATCAAGTGTTATTAAATAAGCTATGATTACAGATGGATGTAATAATTGAATATAACCAAGAATATACATTCCCACATATCCACATATAATATTATTTGAGGGTGAAATATTTGTTGTAAAATGAAGTTTTAGTTAGAGATGAAAATATAATAAGGGATACTCATACTATATAAAGTTTAAACTCTATCTCTTACTTTTCCATAACTACCAATCCGTGTGATGAGAACAACGTGCTTCGCCAAAAATTCAGGAAGTCAACTATTTTTGTTTTTATTTTTAAACAAGGACTATACCATTTACTATTATTAGATACTATGATTTACACGTAACACATGGATAAGATGCTAATAGTATACGTTGCATTTTAAAAAATATTAATTCATATCTTGTGTAAAGAAAAAGCACACATAATATGTTGCTTTAGTATGAATAGGGAAACGTGTCCATCTAAAGAAATTTCAAAACATATACTTACGCGAGATCCTCCAACATCTATTGAACAAAAGAACAGGTTAAACACATCTCATCCATATGTTCGGAATATGAGAAGCAAGCATGGAGAATCCTAATCACCATCCCAACAATATACCCTTACGGTGATATTGACTTTAGCATTAACATTATTCAGTATTCCGGCTAACATATATTTATTGGTGACATCCCATTCGCATGCAATTGTCCTCCCAGTATTTGTTAAGATAAAATAACATAAAAACACTCATTCAATCACGATGAGCTATCACTTTTCTTTGTTTCCTATGCAACCAATCGAACATAAGAAATGGGAAAGCCATGTGTTCTAAAGAAACCTTTGACCATGAGAAGCTTGGCGAGATAAATTATGATGTATCAACAGCAAGAGGAGATTCTAGGGTTAGGATCGAAACCGAACAATCAACCCCCAAAACAACTACCTCTAATCGTGGGATACGCAAAAATCAAAGGTAGAAAGTCAAGATCCGTTACCTATACTCGTGCAAGCCTTTGATCCACATGCTCGATCGCCCAATCACCAATCCGACGAGAGGGTTGTCTTTCCCTTGCGATGGTGCTCCTCGTCTTCTTTTTGTCGCGAAGCTACGGGGCTTCGAGAGCTTTTGATAATGATGGTGGCACCGTTGTTTCCTTGATTCTCTAAAAGGAGAGGGGAATAGAGATAAGAGAATGAGGAAGAAGAGGATGGATTAGGGTTTGAAAGGGAGTGGGTTGAGGGAAAATGAAGGGTGTGAGTCTTTAGATAAGTTAAGATTAGAATCCTAGTTTTAGGATCCTTAAAACAACCCTAATCCGAAATTAATTATTCAAAACCCGTAACCACTAAATCCCCTCAATATCCAAGACTCCTCTTCACCAAAATAGGCATATCTCCCACATCCGAACTCGAAATTACGCATTTTTGGACTCGTTGGAAAGCTTGCGACGAGACGCTTCTTTTGAGTATAATACTAAATAGGTTCTAAGACTTCGAAAAAAAACAAAATTTGCAGGGTGTTACAGAGGACGCATGTCAGGAGGTGACAAGGGTGGAGGGGTTGAGGAGGGCGATGCATATGGCGACAGACGAAGGGAGGGTGTTCATCATGGCAGAGGGAGGGGAGAGTATGTCCATTGGGGACGCTAGGACAGGGAGGGTTTGGAAGGTGGATCTGCCAGAGGGGATGAAGATCCTGGCCATGCACATGTTGTCGCAGGCTTGTGGCACTAAGCGTTTGGATATGTAGTGGGACATCGACAAAAGGAAGAGGACAAGAGGATGGGGTGAGATGTTGGAGGAGGAGGGCTAGTTGAGGGGGTGGAGGTGCTCGACTGGAAGGAGAAGGGGCTGGAGTTGGAGGGGCGGCGAAGGTGGTGGTCGAAGGAGGGGGAAGGGCTGGAGGGGGAGGAAGGATGAACTGAAGGAAGAAGAAAAGGAGAAGAAAGACATTTCTACACTCATTTTTATCTAATTCCCCACGTGTCTCCAAAGTTAACGTCCATTTGGGATGGGGATGGACGATAATTAACTCGAGGGGCACAAGTGATCATAGTGGAAGAAGTTAGGGGTTGAACTGATATTCCAAAAAAGGGAGGGTATAATTGATATTGCAATATCTCAAAGGGACACAACTGATAAAAATCATATTTATTTTATTTATTATTGTATTTATATTTACATTTTGATATGACCATTATTTAAATTATTTTATACTAGATAATGATTTGATTTATTTTTAGTTTTTTATTCAATTAATATCCAATCTAAATTTATATCGGATTGAGCATATGATTTTCCATATCCATATTCAATTATGGATATGAAAATTTCCCATTTCTGTATCACATGCGACTTAATTTCATCTCTATTAAATTAGAAATAACAATAAATTTTGGTAAAACATTTTAATCCCCTTTAATTTCGAAACTCGGAGTTACACATTAACATATTAATGCAATAGATTTCAATGCTATATTGAAAATCCTTTTCAAGCTGAAGTATATATTAGAATAGCATTTAAACATTACACTCTAAAACAAGATGTTTTGCAATTGCAATACAAGAGCCAAAGAAGTTTCAGTTCCATCACTAGAAGAAAGAAGTTTCTTTAATTTCAAGTGTCTAAATAACAACTTCAAGAAAATTCCTTGTTGTTAGTACAAGAGGTTTTCATATTACAGAAGGCCTCATGAAAAGAATGCGTCACATATAGCCTGTTGCGCAGAAACAGTAGGAAATTTAGTCCATTTCTAAAATATAAAATTAAATGTAGCTGCAAAAAAGTGGATAAGAAAAGTCAAAGAAGGATGGTCTTGAAGCCATTTCAATAATAAATACAACTCCTGAACTTGATTTAGGGTTTGCAGCATTTTTTACGTTCAAGGAGTGGTCTGGTGGTAATGCAGTGTGCTTATACCTTACGGACCCCGGTTCAAATCTTAAGGGGGTGCTCCGGACCCCCAAAATTACCGGCCTATTATTAAAAAAGTATGAATGCAGTTTAAGTTGAATAACCATGCCTATAAAATTGAAAATTGGTTATACTTGTGACATACCTGAATTGTTGCACCCAAGTCCGTCGCGGTGTCCATCCAGCAAGGAGTCCTTCGTGGTGTCGATCCAGCAAGGAGCAAACTTTGCATTCTACGTCATCTTCGAGAGCAGAGGTGAAGCTTACATTACATAAACAATGTTGCAGTAGACTATGCGAACTGAGTTAAAGATACCTCATCCATTTTGGGAATCAATATGTGAACTTGCTTTGGCAATGATAACTTGAAGGAGGGCTGGAGAAAAACACGAAAGAGAGAAGTATTTGAGCTGAAACTCCAATATCAGGATATATTGATCAAAGATTTTTTTTACACGTGTAGTTGACATATTACATGGTGTTTATTCTTTTCCTTTTTACACATTTTACATTACAAGTGGAAGGTTACAACAGGGGGCACTTTCGGATCAATAAAGACAAATGCCGGGCTAACAGCCTTGATATTCAAAAAATAATAAATAATATACAAATGGTGAACCACGAATGAGGTTTCAGATGTCCTCGGCAACCTTGAAACCCATTTATATTAGCCCAAGGTGATGTATCTGCATCAACCAGATTCGTATGTACTATATGTTATGTTGCGAATATATGATCGATGCCAATGCAGATCTCCCAAGATAGTTGTATGAGTTCCAACATCTGCAAATCATGTCAAAAATACCATGGGCCCAATCATAGTGCAGTATGGTTATATCATATAGCAAGATATATCTATATACTCAAACAGCATGTGCTTCATTCAGTTGATCTTCACTGAGATGGCATCCTTTCTGATTTTGAGCCTCTAGAACTGCGTGTAATCCATGATGACATCTGAAACAAAAACACAATGAGTAATCGTGATTATTGAAGTGGTCCTGACCTAAATCCAAAGCAAAGTTGGTTTGATTGTCTACACGGATTGATACCAGGTGTAAAACTCAATAAACATCAAGCGTAACCAGGTGGATTTCAAAAGCTATTCACGAAACAAACTTTCAGATCTGTGGACTTCCAATGTACTGATTTGTTGAAGAAAAAAAAAGGAGCTGAAGACATGTTGATAAACCATAACATACAAACCATTGATGACAATACTATCATGACGTTCTCATTACGATGTTACACCGACATTAGGAAATCAAAGGGAAAATCCAATAAATGGTGTTCCAACAACACAAGTAAACTGTAGCATCTTGTTTTAAAATATAAAATGATTTACGATGCAGTAAAAAGAACCACAGTAACACACAAAGTTCAGTTAGAAGATGACATTAGTGAAAGTTACCTCCACGGGAGATGGTCAAGAAACATGTATGGTGTCACAACTATATCCTTGAAATACTCCCTTTTTGCAACGAATGCTTTATAGATAGCCTTTTTGTTTTGTAACCTCCAACCATTTCTCTGAGGAAAGATGCTTTTCTGCTCGGGTACAATATGAACAACCAGCCCAGGCAGAAACACCTCCAGAGAGCCCCCCTCGTTATTGTCTTCCTGTATAACATCAGCAGTCATTGTCTCATTTGTGCTGACCTGCTCAACCTTGTCTTGGACAGTTTCAAAGCCCATTCTCTCAAATAACAAGATTTCATCCTGACTGTTTGATTGTTGTATGGGACCACAACTTCCTCTGGCCATTCTAGGATTATATGATTCAGAGACCTCCCGGGATGACGATACAGCATTTGTTAGGACCGCACAATCACACCTCTTAGAAGGCGAGGAAGGCTGACTATGTGACATGTTCACCATGCAAGAAATTGTATGAGCACATAAAAAAGTGCCACCTTTGACGGCATATTTAATACTCCTCCTATGGAAATGGTTATTTGCCTCTACTTTCAGGCTATGGTGATGATCACTAATGTTGCTTGATTGATGCCGATTTGCATGAAAAACTCGCCGAACAAGTCTACTTACTGTAGCAGTGTTGGCAGCAGAATCATCAGAAAGAGCTGCAACTGCAGCAGCTCGAAGCCTCAATATTGAGTTGACAGAGAGACGTGAAGAAAATTCATCATTGTAAACAATGCTGAGAAAAGAGCTTCTCTCAGAAATGTAACAAAAACTATATAACAAACTTTTCATCAAGTTTAATGTCCATCGATCAATAATTCACCTGGTCACGAATTCTGAACAAGCTTCTGCCACAACTGGATCTACACAGGGTAGAGGCCCATATGCATAGACATGCAAGTTTGGATATCGTCCCCTCAACTGCATACCGACCAAGGAAGCACTATAACATAAGACATGCATCCAATGAAAGATTGTTGACTTGTAAATAAAGGAAAATATTATCAATTAACCTCTGACTATTCAATAGTGCAAGGTCTTTCATTTCGCACAATATAACGTGATTGAATAGTAATCAACAATTTGGTAGCAAGGAACTTTGTGTATAGCCACAATCATGTTTTTTTGAAAGCGGTGCCTCACCTAATGCAGTTGAAATGTGACAATCACGGAACATTGTTTATTGCCAACAATATTGCCTTTCACGAGGGAACCAAACATGTAAAGATTGATTACCATTATCCTTGGGATATAATAAAAAAAACATATATGGTCAACTGACTCATCTCACACGTTTTTTCTATAGTGCACTATTGACATCTTCACCAAGCCACTTTACTGGTTCGCTTTTGAGAATTGTCGTTTTTAGTTGTCCTACTTGAGGGGGGATAATGAGAGTTTTATTAATTAAAGGATTATGTTCTTTTTGTTTTGTTCTCTATTTAGTTGTTTCATATGTCCCCCTGTTGGAGAATATGCGTCATATGTGGTAGATGGGTAATGAATCCTTCCAATGCCCAGTTACTCCATTCAATGTTTAGTTCGACATCTACCGGTGTGGGACTTGGAGAGTTTATGGAGGCTACATAAGAAGCCCCGGACCTCCTGTATCAGATGAGAAAAGTGAATGAACACATCAGTCTTTTGAGGCGTTCTCTCGTGGTTTCATCCTGCTCCTTAGGGAATAGGTTTCCACATTAAAATCTCGGTGTTCCATGTTTATCTTTCTTTAGTTCTTGCTATGTTTATCAATTCGCTTCCACATTTATAGCTTCTAACATGGCATCTGTTGGAGTATTTCGTTGTGCGCCACTTATACCGTAGATGGGTAAATGGATCTCTCCATGATCCGTTTATTCCATACATGAGTTTAGTCCTACATCTAGCGTCAGTGAGATGTGGAGACTCAATGGGGGCTATATATAGAACCCCACACACCTTGTATTCAGATGAGAAAAAGTAATGATGCATATGGCCCTTTGAGGTCTTTTCTCATAGTTTCATCCCGCTCCTTAGGGAGTAAGGTTCCACGTAGAATTTCGGTGTTCCAAGTTTATCTTTCTAGTTTATGTTTTGTTTATCGTTCCGCTTCCGCATTCTTATTTTCTAATATGGTATCAAAGCAGGTTCGGTTTTTTAGGTTTCCATGTTCTTTGTTTTTTTTACGAGATTCGATTGTAATGGTTCATTCTGGAAGAATATTATGGTCATGATTGTTGAAGATCGACAGTTTTTCAGGGGTTTTTGGAACCACATATTTTGGATTGCTCTTCCGTAGAGGTCGCTATTGCATCAAAGGTCGTCATCACCCTAACTAGCAGCTCCCTTGTGGCATCGGGGAGCAGGTGTGTGGTGACGGGCGATGCTCTTCCTCCTCCGCAAAGCCCCTCTCCGCAGATCTAGAAATAGCGGCACCGACCTCCACACAAACAGTGAAATACTCCAACACCAGATGGCGGCAGCCCCTTCGACCAAGGGCTCGCATCGCTCCACCCACACTCCCCCTCGCCTCTGCTTATTCCCATGCGGCGATGCTATTATCCCCTCAACTCCAGCAGGAGAGGGGGACCTCCTCACCTCCTTCAAATCCAGGTGTAAGGCGCCAGCAGCGCGAGGTGCTCCTCCCGACGGCGAAGTCCCAACTCTGATGACGAGACATCTTCAGACTCCATTCTCCAATGATCATGAACTCCGGTACGAGATCCTTCCCAGGTCCCTATGAGAGAGACCCATCTTCAGAGATTCGTGTATGGATAATTAATGATGCTCTCTTTTCGACCTTTTTCATATATGGAGCAGTTGTTCACATGTTGTGGCGGGCCAGAGAGTTCTGTGTAGAGAATAATTTCACTTGTAGTGACTCTGACATGCACAATACAGAGTACATGCTCTCCGACGAGAAGATTTAATTGACTCTTATTCTAGCATGTTCGTCCTCCTTACCTGTACGACATGAGAAGCAACATCCTCGGCAGCAGCCGATAGTTGTACGTGTTGGGTTGATATTATGTGTATTTTCATGGAGCGTAAGCACTCCCCTTCGCCTATGCTTATTCCCAAGCGCGATGTCGATATCCCCTCATCTTTAACAGGTGGGGGGGGGACCCTCGCCTCCTTCGACTCCAGGCGCAAGGCCCCAGCAATGCGAGATGTTCCTCCCGACAACGAAGTCCCGACTCCTCTTCCGCCCGCAGATCCTTTTTCATTCACAGGAGGCAACCTCCTCTCCAGACACTGGCTGCTAGATCTCAAGGCGTGGCCTGTTCATCCCGCTGTGTAACCTCTATGCGGCAAAAGCCGCTACTGGCAACGATCTCACCCATGATGAAGGCCGCCATGACCTCCAGTGGGCCTACTCCAGGCGCAGTGGTCCCTCCTCCAGCGATGCAGACTGCGGCACCCTTTCCTTGGTCCAGATGCACCGCCCCATACTCCCGATCTCCAAGAGGCCGGACTCTCCGCCTGCCTCCCCAGCGCATGATGCGGCAGGTGCAACATGATGAACCTAGCCACACCAGATGCCCTTCTTCTTCGAGGTGGCGACAACAAGAACAGAAGAGCCTCATTGGGGGAGCTCTCTTTTGAGAAAGAGATGGGTTCCACGATGGGAACCCTAGTGACATTCAGAAAGCATGGGGCTCGATGGGCCTTTATTAAAAAAACAGAGATTGTAAGTCGCGTATAGAGATTGTACGCCACACAAATTTTTTGTTGCATATGGGCCCATGTAGACATGCTCTATTTAAAAAAAATGTGTACAAATTGAGAGGGGGGAAAGAGAAGCGGCGTTGGGCTGTAGTTTGTAGCGTTATTTGTATCGAGTTGATTTGTTAAAAAAACAAAACAATAAGAGGATTTGAAAAAAACATACAAAAATCCGTACAAAAAAATGAATGAAAAGACGAAAAAAATATACGTGAACGGCTTATTTGAGGAAAATTTGTGACGACTATTAAAAAAAATGATGACTGATTAAATAACTGAAAGGAATTTTTTTAAGCCGAGGAAAAATGTCTGCTCGACTTATTTGGTTCTTATTTTCCCCGATTTCTTGTCTTCTCCCAACATGGTCGCCACCATTATTTTCCGACTAGTATGGGAGAAAGGGGGAGCATTGTACAGTCAAAGGTCTGTTCCAGATTCAGATGTCAGATTCCAGACCAACCAGATTGTTCGGACTCTATAGTTGTTCAGACTCGATGTCATATTGGCTTGGCTCTGAGTTTTCAGTTTCAGACATGCACATGTATACGATTTTTTCAGATGTACACACGTATGCCATCATTTGTGGTGGTCCCCATCATTCTTATTTTCGGTCAGAGTTTTCATTTGAGCCATAAGGCCTCCAGAGCAGAGGACCATTCCCTATGCCATGTGGGTTAAGATTTTCGTGTGGTTTCATAGGGACTTCAGAGTAGAGTACCATTCTCTTTGCCAGATGGGAGAGACCTAGTTCTCTGACGACAAAACTTCTTCAGACTCCATTCTCCAGCGATCATGAACTCCAATACGAGATCATTCCGAGGTCCCTATGAGAGAGACCCATCTTCAGAGATCTACATATGGATAATTAGCGATGCTCTCTTTTCAGCCTTTTTCAGAGATGGAGCAGTTGTCCACATGTTGTAGAGGGTCCGTGTAGAGACTCGTCTCAAGTGCAGTACATAGCACATGCTCTCTGACGAAAGATTCAGTTGACTCACACTTCAGCCCGTTCGTCCTCCTTACCTGCATGGCATGAGAAGAAACATCCTCGACAGTAGCTGACAGTTGTGCGCGCTGAGTTGATATTGTTTGTAGTGTCATGTAGCATCAGTTGAGATTTCTTTCTGTTTGTCCAAGTTGAGCATTGCATGCTCCAGCTTGAGGGGGAGTGTCGGAGTATTTGGTTGTGTGCCACTTAATTGTAGATAGGTAAATAAATCTCTTTACGACCCACTTACCCCATCCATGAGTTTACTCCCACATCTACCCTCTGTAGGATGTGGAGACTCAGTGGGGGCTATATATAGACCCTCACACCTCTTATAATCAGATGAAAAAATCAATGAAGCATATGTCCCTTTGAGGCCTTCTCCTGCGGTTTCATCCTGCTCCTTAGGGAGTAGGGTTCCATGCAAAATTTCAATGTTCCAAGTTTATCTTTCTAGTTTATGCTCGATTTATCATTCCGCTTCCACATTCCTATTTTGTAACAATATCTGATTGGGTTCGATTCTTGATTATTTTATATTCTTTATTTGTTTGAGATTCGATTTTTTGGTGTTTTGTTCTTGAAGATTATTTGTTCAAGTTGTAGGGTTTTCAGAAACCCTAAAATCTACAAGACGCCACCTTTGATCAAATACAATATAAGGTTTTTAGAACTCTAATTTGCATTCATGCGCGGAACGTCATCAGCAAATCTCCAGGCTAGGATTTTTTGTGCTGCCACCTACTCCTTAGGGTGTAGGGTTCCATGTAAAATTTTAGTGCTCCAAGTTTATCGTTCTAGTTTATGCTCGGTTTATCGTTCTGCTTCCACATTCCTATTTTCTAACAATATCAGAGTGGGTTTGATTCTTGATTATTTTATATTCTTTATTTGTTTGAGATTCTTTTTTTTGTTTTGTTCTTGAGGATTATTTGTTCAAGTTGCAGGGTTTTCAGAAACCCTAAAATCTACAAGGCGCCACCTTTAATCAAATACAGTCTAGGGTTTTTAGAAATCTAATTTGCATTCATGAGCGGAACATCATCAACAAATCTCCATGCTAGGATTTTTTGTGCTGCCACCTACTCGCAGCCCTCTCCAGGTGATGAGGCTCCGTCTCCACCTTTGTTCAAGTTCCATCGGGGAAATACTCCATGCGGCTCCAGGCGTTGATGAACAAACCCTCACGTGCATGGCTCTAGAGCTTCGATTCTATGACGAGCTCTCCATAGCGTGCAGCATCCACACACCTCCGACCTCCTTGTGTGGAACCTCTCCAGGCGGAGCATTGGATCGACGACATCCTCTCTAGAAGGAGCCCCAAATCGGCAGGTCAATAGTTAGCAAAAAATAAGCGTAAACCGCGAAAGTTAAATTACGATTAGTGAAAGTTAATCACGATTAATGTTAATTAAGCGTAATTAGCGAATTTAGAATTCTCTGGAATGTTCTAACCTAAGCCATAAGTTTGGGATAAGTTTTGACCAAAACCATGGGCCAAAACCATGGACCGCTAACCGCAGTTAAGGCCTAAACCATGGTTTTCTTACCATGGTTAGTGATTTTCTGGAGCCTATAAATACCCCCTACCCATCATTCTCTACAATTTCCACCACCACCCCAAGAGCTAGGGTCGAGAGGTCGGGAGGAGTAGGAGGTGAGGAAGGAGCGCTAGCAAAGCGTTGCCGGGAGAATGAGGAGGAGGAAGGTACGATCCTCTCTTATTTTGCTTCGTGAGTTAGGTTTTCGATTCATGTTTAGTTTCCTTGTTGTTTTCCTTTCGATGATTTTATAAGGGGAAACTTTTTCGAAATTTTCCTAAAAATATGTCCCGATATAAGGGAAAACTCTGCCGAAATTTTTATAGAAATATATCCCACTATAAGGGGAAGTTCTGTCGAAATTTAAAGAGAAAATTATGTTCTTCATGTATTCTATGCATTCTTCATTCGTTCTTCATGTTCATGTCACGTTCTTAGACCCCGTTCGGATTGGGTGTTACCCCCTACTTTCGGTGGATAACCCCCCCCAAACCCCATTTTCCTCCCATTAGTGGGGCCCACTCACTTCCCATCAAAAAAAATATATATTATACCATCATATCATCTAAAAATCATAAAATACTCAACTTATACTCACTATTCCAAATTTTAATACAATCACATCACAACAACTACCCACTTTTTCAAATTTCAATACAATCATATCATAATAACCAAGGTTGCAGAAGTCGGCAGTCGGTACTCGGTCGGCAGGATCACTGACTAAGGATTAATCGGCAGTCGGGAGAGTAATCGGATTTAGTCGGGCATTAGTCGGTTTTGAATTTTTAAATTATTTTAAATATATAAATCAAGTTTTATAACATATACTCTCATTCATATTCATATATTTAGCAGTTCTAATATTTTTGAGAGCTTAAAAAATTATAGCAACAGAAGAAAAAACGAAGCAAGTTAAGAACAAAATGTTTGGTTCATAGCACGAACAAAATGTTAACAAAATGTTTGGTACATAGCATGATTTGAAGGTAGAAATAAATTAATACAAAGCTAATCAACAACCACAAAAGGTAAATAACCTAAGTTACCTAACTATCATGCAAATCAACAAGAAGTGTCTAAGTTAACGAACATTTAGGCGTAATAAACACAATTCTAATCTTATATAAGTTAACCAACATGAAATTAAATCACAAAGTTTTAAGTAAAATTATCCAGGATAGTATATTAATTAGTTGATATTTTATATCTAGATGAAAAACTATAATTTAAATATACAAAATTTTCTTATAATTTTTATTTAACATTTTTAGTGTTTTTTGTTTTTATATTTTTAATTTATTTGTGAGTTATACTTATTAGCATGTAACCTTAAGTATCTCATTTTATTGTCTAACAACAAGCCCTAAATCTCATCTAATTCTAAACGGGTAATCGAGATTACGGTTTGCGCCGAAACATATATCTGAAATCCCTATGCAAAAGTCAGCCGAGAAATCTCTATGCAAAAGTCGGCCTACTAGTCGGCCGACTAGGCCGACTAATCGGGCGATTAATCGGGCCTGACCGACTATTGGCCGATTTGGCCTAGTCGAGTCGGGTACCCCCCCGACTCGACTAGTCGGACCGACTAGTCGGCCTAGTCGGCCGACTTTTACAACAGTGATAATAACTATCAACTTTTTCAAATTCCAATACAATCACATCACACAAACACTCCCAACCCTTAACCCACTAACCAAACACACTAAAACAAAAACGGAAAACCCACCAACCAAACGCACTCTTAGTGTTTTTGATACGAAAATGAAATTCGATCGTTTGGCTTTAAATCATCCTTTCTGAATACGAAACATAATAAAGCACTGCATACGCGAGAGAGAGCTCAATTAGGTAACGAAATCCTTCCTTTTACTGTTGGGTTTTCATATGAGATCGTTGAAATTTCTGATTTTATGTTCTTTGCTATGAAGAATCCTAATTTTGGATATGTTTGAGAAAGTATGAAAAGTTGCTTTGTGATTCCCACTAAAATAAGTTTTAAACATCGAATGGATGCAATGGCTCGGAAACTTAGGGTTTGGAAGTTAAATGAGCATAATTATGAGTTTATAAATATATAAATTAATTTATGTGTAAGTATATACTCAATATTATGTTTATGCAAATATAAAGCTTAACGGAGGAATTACATCATGGAAATTGATGTGTTTTAAGTTGAATCTTGAAAAAGGATTGTGTCTTACGTTAAGAATGACTGGGAGTAGAATTACAAGTCGGGCATGCAACCTGTAGGTTTGTCGGAAGGAATTCGTACTGGTTTTTCCCTACTTAGATGGTACACGATTGTCCTATTATGATAAGTGCGCAAGGAATAATTTGCAACGCATGGTACCGGGAGTCAATATATTTGGGTTGAACGACGGAAGATGTGGTCATGCCATATGGAGGCACAGGTGGTTCAATAGAGGTTGGGTTACGATAACACATGGTTGGAGTATTTGATTGTGCGCCATATGAGTTGTAGCAGGGTAAATGGATATGAAATTATTCAACGGATCGGAAAAGTGGCATATAGACTTCTACTTCCTCTACATCTTTCGGTAATACATGATGTTTTTCATGTATCAAATCTGAGAAAGTATATTAAGGATCATGAGCATAAGAGAAGTTATGATGATTTAGAGGTTGAGCCAGACTTGACATATCAAGAAATACCTGTGGAAATACTAGATAAAGATATCAAGAAGTTGAGGAATAAAAAGGTGCCTCTAGTTAAAGTATTTTGCAATGTTCAGGATGACGGTATGCGGTATTCAGTCGGAGGGGTCACTGTATAGAGAGTATGCGGTATGCGAGAGAGTATGCGAGGAATATGCGGTTTTATGCGGTTTGGTATTTTGTTATTATTAAAAATATAAATAATGTTTTAATATCATGTTGATATCATCTAAATATTATATCTCTTAATTATAATAATAAAGAATTGACGGTACAAGGAACAAAACTATTGGGATAAAAAGTAATATAGAGTCAAATGAGCAAAAACATCAATTGAAAGAGCGTTATGTCGGGTGTGCGAGTTTAGATTAAGGTTTTAGAAAATGTTTATTTGAAAATCGGCCGCATACTCGGCCGCATATACGGTATACTCGGCCGAGTAAGCGGCTTGACCCACCTAGAGGCTGATTTGGTCATACTCGGAGCGCTAAGGCTTCCGAGTATGAGTATGCGGCCGAGTATGCGGTATACTCGGCCGATTTCCTGAACACTGGTATTTTGGCGAAACCAAGAGTTTGAAGAAGCCACATGGGAATCTGAGGCGGAAATGAGAGAGAAATACCCCTATTTGTTTGAGTGATAACACTATGTCTTGTATATCTTCTTTATAAATGAAATGGACTTCATTCTCTTTAAGGTTGTTATGGTTTCAATCCACTTTAAGGTTATTATTCCATCATTATAAGTCTCGAGGACGAGACTTCCTATAAGATTGTTATAATTGTAAAGCCTTGAATTTAGCCGTCTCTCAGATCCTATATTATAAGATCCGGCTCGTCAAGAGCAAAGCAACGGATTTGTTTCGTATAAATCGGACTTCGTTTGGAATTGTTATGATTTTCGGAAGAAAGAGAAGTAAAGAGGTTTAAGACGTCATTAACCCGTAATGACCATCATTAAGACTAATTAAATATGATTAAAGAAACTAATGATGGATTGAAAACCGCTAATGACCATTAGCGAGCACTAATCAATAATAGCAAAAGATAAGCGTAAACCACGAAAGTTAAATCACGATTAGTGAAAGTTAATCACGATTAGCGTTAATTAAGCGTCATTAGCAAATCTAGAATCCTCTAGAATGTTCTAACTTAAGCCCTAAGATTGGGATAAGTTTTGACCAAAACCATGAGCCAAAACCATGGACCGCTAATCGTGGTTAAGGTCTAAACTATGGCTTTCTAACCATGCTTAGTGGTTTTCTGGAGCCTATAAATACCCCCTACCCATTCATTCTCTATGATTTCCACCACCACCCAAGGGTTGGGATCGAGAGGTCGGGAGTAGGAGGCGAGGAAGAAGCGCTAGCGAAGCGCTGTCGAGAGAACGAGGAGGAGGAAAGTACGATCCTTTCTTAGTTTACTTCGTAATTGAGTCTGTTGTTGTTGTCAGTAGTGCGGGGGAGGCTAGGAGTACTACTGAGGTTGTTGTTGCTTCCTCGACTGATGTCCCTGATAATTGGGATGAGGAGCCTAATGGTGGTACTGGTGGGAGTGTTGGGGTTGCTGAGACTGGCTGCTCTGCCCTGCCTAAGCTGGAGGCTGCTGCTGGGAAGAGGTGCCTCTAGTAGACCATTAGAAGCCGGGATGGTCATGACAAATACTGGGTTGTTGTTGGTACTTAGAGTATCAGATCTCGTTGACTTCCGTCAACGTCTCTTGCTGCTTGATGAATCCCTGATTCTCTCTCTTTATTCTTTTATTTTAGCTATTTATCTTGGCAAAAATGTTAGTTGTGATTGCTGAATAAATTACTAATGAGTAACCAGATCCGGATATGGGAGGATTCGACGGCCCGAAATCGGGGTCGTTACACCAAGTGGGCCGCAATTTATTAAAAAAGGAGAAAGAAAAGAGGCCCAAGGGACCAATTGTTGCCGTGTATTCACAAAAGAGAGAGAGAGGCCTTATTTGCCAAAAAAGGGAGCAGAGTTTATTTTTGTCCCAAGGGGGCTGTGTTGTATTTATGGGTCCAATTGGGCTCAATTCTTTTTTATAAAAAATGTGTATTTTGAAAAAAAAGAGACGGATACAAAAGGAAAGTCGTACTCAAGAAAAAAAGGAAAAGCTGAAAGAAAAAAAATTACGAATGACTTATTTGAGAAAAAAGAGAGATGCGTATAAAAAATGGAATTGTAAAGAAAATGAAGATTTAAAAAGAAAAAATATTTGAGAAAGCTGGAAAAATTATTATCAGCTTATGTAGTTTGTTTTATTTTCCATATTTTTGTATCTTCTCTCAACTTTATCGGTGCTATTGTTTTTCAACAAGTATGGGAGAAAGGGGGGGTATTGTGTAAAGTTTTACAAGCCAGATTATCAGATTTTCTAGATTTCAGATTCCAGATCAGAATCAGATTATCCAGTCTAGATGCATGGTCAGATTTCAGACTCTACAATTTTTAGATATTCAGACTCGATGATTGGCTTCGAGTCTTCATTTTGATGCGCACAAGTATGTGTTCATCAATTGTATGGTCCCCATCTTTATTTTTGGTCTCAGATTTTTCATGTGTTCCACAAGGACTACAGAGTAGAGATCTCATTCCCTATGCTACGTGGGATAGGGTTTTTTTTGAAAGTTTGTATGGAAGGGGGAAACACTCGGTGGTGTCCGCCCCTTCAAAATTTATTGATAACCAAAAGTAGAATTACATAAGTATAAAGCTGTGACACCCAAAGGAAAGTTCCGCAGAAAACATTACAACACCCAGTCGTCCACCAACCTCTTTGCCAATATCCCCACATTTTCCTTATAAAACCTATGACCCGAGAACAACAGGTCATTCCTTCCCCTCCATATCGCCCAAAGAATAGCCAAGAGATACATCCGTTCCCTCCTAGGCATGGCTCTATTAGCGTGAAGCGAGTTCCAGAAGGGCTGAAAATCATCAAAGCAGCACCAAGCCACATCCGCCTCCTGCCAAACTTGCGCGACCACAGGACAAGAGAAAAATAGATGTTCCACCGTTTCAATCGCGCTATCACAAAGCAGGCATCTGTTCGCAATGACGCCCAGGAGTCTGACGCAGCGATCGCGTGTCATCAATCTCTTCCTCCGAAGAAGCCACAAGAAGAACCCAATTCTTTCAGGAGGGTTTGTGTCCCAAATAGATGAACAGTCCCTATTCAGCAGCTCCGAATTTACCGGCGGCGGTCTGGAGATGGCCCCATAAGCCCCCCTGACCGAGAAAGAGCCGTCCTTCCAGCACTAATGATCTCTTCCACCAGTTGGGGCCCCCACCTCCCTCATGGCGTCAAGTAATTTCAAAAAGTCCTTAAGTCTTTGGTCCGAGAAATTCACGGAGAAAGTAGGCCACCAAGTACCATCCACCCAACACTCCATCACCGAGCAAAGCTTGTTGTCTGCCAAAGCATATAGCCGAGGGAATCGAGAGCAAAGGGCCCCCGCCCCGGTCCAATTGTCTTCCCAAAACAAGAAGTTATCCCCTCTCCTACAAACCGGTCTGAAGAGCGCAAGATTTGTCACGAAGGTCTTCATCTCTCCCCTCCAAAAAGGCGTCATGGGAGCCTGATTATTAAGCTGCGGATGGGGCGCGCCCTTCACTCCATAGATGTTGTGAATCACCATGCATACAAAGTCTTCTCCCGGACCCCAGATCCTACTTGCCCATTTAAGGAGAAACGCCTCATTCATCTGCTCAAGAGACTTCACCCCCAGCCCCCCCTGATCCTTGCCACTCGTGACATCCTCCCATCCCACAAGATGGGTCCCCCCACGACCATACGAGTTGTTCCCCCATAAAAACGCGCGCATCCTCTTTTCCAACCTCTATGTGGGTTGGGGTTTTCATGTGGTTTCATAGACACTCCAGAGTAGAGTTCCCATTCTCTGAGCCAGTATGGGAGAGACCCCGTTCTCCGACTTTCAAACTCCATTCTCCAGCAACCGTAAACTCTGAGGAGGATGTCTTCACAGCTTTTATAGTTCGACCCTTCAGAAATGGAGTAGTTGTCCACATTATTGTGGCTGACCATAGTAGTCCGAAGAGGATGCTCATTTCAGTTTTGGTTATTATGATAGGCGCAGTACAGAGCACACCTAATTTGACTCACACTCCAGCCCATTTGTTCCTCCTCACCTGCACGGCATGAAAAGCAACGTTCTCGACAACATCCACAATTGTGTTTGCATTGAGTTGATATTGTCCGTAATGTCATGTATGTGAGTTTGAGTGATTTCTTTCTATTTGTCCAAGCTGAACATTGCATGCTTCAGCTTGAGAGGGAGAATTGGAGTATATGTGTCCAATGTGGTAGATGGGTAAGTAGACCCTAGATCCATTTATATCTTGTCCAGTGTTTAGTCCCACATCTATCAGTGGTGAGACTTGGAGGGTCTGTGGAGGCTATATAAGAAGCCCTAGACCTCCAGTATTATATGAGAAAAGTGAATGAACACATCAGCCCTTTTAGGCATTCTCCCGTGGTTTCATGCCGCTCCTTAGGGAGTAGGTTTCCACGTTAAAATCTCAATGTTCCAAGTTTATCTTTCTTTAATTCTTGCTCTCTTTATCAATTCACTTCCGCATTCATATCTTCTAACACCCACTAAATAAGAGACTATAGTAGGTTCTCAGCACGTTCAAGCATTATCATCAAACAAACATCAAAACTGACAATTCTGAATTTTCAGTTTCTCCTCTAGTAATTCTCACTGAGATTTTTCTGGGAAGATTAAACTATTTTGCAGGTTTTGAACTTTTAAAAGTCCTTCAAGGCCACTTCTACTAGTTCCAGAACTCAAATTACGGACTGGCAATCATATGACGAATGAAAACATTAGAATTTTGAATTTTTCATGTAACAAATTCCAACTGCTTACCCTGATACCTAGCATCGCTGCCACTGAACCCCCTAAAGAATGCCCCACAATGCAGATTCTATATCCATGACATTCCTCTCCATCTCGCAATAATGAAGAAAGAAGGCCAGTATTTTTGGAGTGATGCATATCTACAGTATCAATTCACAAGAAACAGTAAGAGTAAATAAAAACAAGTATCGCAGGCATGCAGTACCATTTCAATCCAGATGAATGAGAACATTGCCCTTACAATGAAGTTTTTGACAAGTAAATCTTACATGACACTTGGAAGTAAACTATTCAGATCAGATTATAGTCAGATTTGATTGAAATCCCTGCTCAAAAATGTTAAGAAAAGTTCAGAGAAAATGTGAAATTAGGGTTTAAATAGCTCAGACGGAATGGTAATGGGATGGATGCATAGATAGAAATGGACTAGAACCTAACCCACCTGCACCAGTAAGTTTAAGGGGGAAAATGTTATCCTTTAAATTGTAGGGTTTTTATTACTTGTGCCCTTCTTAACTTCTGCAATATCAATTATGTCTCCATTTTTTGTAATATCAACTGACCCCTGACTTCTTATAAAATTCACACTTATGCTCCTTGTAATATCGGTTATGCCCGTGCTTTACCTTAACAGAAGGGTGGAACTGTGAAATTTACAAGAAGTCTAGGGCATAACTGATATTACAAAAAGGTGATGAGCATAACAGAAGCTACGAAGGGTACAAGTCATAAAAACCCAAAATGTAAATCCACTAAAAAAGAATTATGTGTAATTAGTTGGTACAGTCGAATACTAACACGAAGGTAATAAGTCATGCTAAGCCAGTTGTAGGGGGAGTAGTGGCTATTTGTTAGGAATAGCTAGCTTGTCAGGATTCCCTTTTGTATTTGCTTGCGGGAATAAAGGTCGTTTATAGCCACAACATTGTGAAAGGATATGGATTAAGAACCAAGTTAGATATGGATCAAGAATAAAGTTATTGTAGAGATAGTTGTTTGTCGTTGGTGTTATTTATTATTTCAGTTTCTTTATGTACCTCTCATGTAATTTACCCAAGGGCTCTCTCCCTATATAAGAGACCCGAGGGCTCTATGGAATAATCATCGAAGTATTCTAACATGGTATCAGAGCCATGACCCTAACCTAGGGTTTCTCCACCGCCGCCCCCCCCCTCTAGGGTTTCGCCCCCCCCCCCACCTCTCCTTCTAGGGTTTCGGACCCTTCTCTCCTCCCCAACGCCCACCTCCACCGCTGCGGGGCCTTCACACCGGCCCCTCTCCACCTGCCGCCAGTCACAGCGACACGCCCCCACCGCTGTCCAGCAGCCGCCGTCGACTTTCCGAAGTCGTCTTCGTCAAGTAGAGGCTCTCACAGCCTCTACTCGGTGCCGCGTTCTTCCTAGGACTCGCCGCTATGTTTGATTCAAGTGCATAATCGTCTACCTATGCACTTGAATCCTACAAGGTTTTGGTAGACAGTATTTTCTTGGTCTATCAGTAGTTGCTCTTCTCCGGCATCATGTCCGATCAGAAGTTAGATATGCCCGCCATAGGTGCCTTCAAAGGTTCGGCACCAATCGCCAAGATGGACGGGACGAACTACGAACTGTGGGCGATGCAGTTCCTCAGTCTCATGAAGTCGTGTGGTAAGAAACATATTCTTACCGAGGATGAACCACCGGAGAAGACAGGAATCTATGTCTCATGGGAGGCGGATGATGCGTACGCCAAGGTGTGGCTCTCAGGAACGCTCACAATGGAGATAGCGAATGATGTTCTTCACCAGCCCACCGCTAAGGCGATGTGGGATATTTTGGCTATGACGTACTCTCAGGTCCGTAATGAGACGAAGATGCTCCAGTTGCAGCATGACATATTTACCACGAAGCAGAATGGGAAGCCTCTTCATTCCCTGTACACGTCGCTTCGTGGCATGTTCGAGAAGCTCTACAGCACCATTCCGCTTACAGCCACGCCGGAACAGCAGAAGACATTCCGCAACGCCACTATGGTGGGCGTATTACTCGCTGCCCTAGATCCGGAGTACGAGGCAGCACGCGCTCAGATACTGGCAGATGCCACTATCCCACCGATAGAAGATGTATACAGGCGGCTCAGTCGTGTACCCGTTCCATCCAATACAGCGACTGCGACTCCGTCAGCAATGGCAGTCTCCAGGGGACGTGGTAGTTCGTCCTCGTTTCGTGGCAGGGGAAGTGGTGGACGTGGCCGTGGAGGCCGCATACGCTCGACGTGCTCATATTGTCGCCGTACTGGTCATTCGGAGGATACATGCTATTCCAAGCATGGTTTTCCTCCTTCTGCACGAGTAGCTGATCATGTTCAGGGTCAACCCGCATCTACTCCGGATCACAGGTTTGAGGAGTTGGTGGCACGACTTCGGGATATCATGCCACAATCTTCTTCATCAGAGGGTGCAGATGTCTCTGATGTTGCGGCTTCGGCGTCAGCCAGTACATCGGCCTCAGCCAGTGCCTCAGGTAGTCCTTCAGCCCCATTTCATAGTCATGATCTCACAGGATGGATCGTCGACTCTGGAGCTACCCATCATCTTTGCCGTGAGAGAGATATTCTGCAGTCATACAGGGCTGTTCAGCCAGGTCGCTCTGTACTCATTGCGGATGGCACCCAGTCTCCTATCATCGGTCAGGGGGAGACAGCTTTGCTACCCTCTATGCACCTACAGAATGTGCTACATGCTCCAGAATTCTCGATGAACCTTTTATCTATTAGTCAGATTACACGTGATTTGCACTGTCGTGCTATTTTTGATCCATCGTCTGTTATTTTTCAGGACATACTGACGGGCAGGGTGATTGGCTGTGGTTCTGAGCACAATGGCCTTTATCGTCTCGTTCGTAACTCCTACGCTGGTGTCTCCTTGCATACCCAGGCCTCTGTTTCTCCGTATACCTGGCATCTTCGGTTCGGTCATCTACCGCTGCAGAAGATGCGTCATCTCCTGCCTCAGATATCTCCGAGTTCTTCTTTTCGATGTGAAGCATGTCAGTTGGGGAAGCACCATCGGTCTAGCTTTCCCGGTCGTCAGAGTCGGAGCAGTAGCTCCCCGTTTGAATTATTTCATATAGATATTTGGGGTCCAAGTCGTGTCCCGGATCACCAGGGGCACAGGTTCTATCTTGTTGTGGTCGATGATTTTTCCAGAGTGTCGTGGACTTTTCTTCTCAAGAATAAATCTGAAGCAGGAAATGTTATTCAAAATCTAATTAATGAAGTTCTGAATGTTTTTTCATCTACTGTTAAGTATGTGCGTACTGACAATGCATTGGAATTCTGCACTCGCTCTCTTGCCAGCTTTCTTTCATCTAAAGGCATTGTCCACCAAACCACATGTCCCTACACCTCTCAACAAAATGGAGTTGCCGAACGAAAACATCGACATTTCCTTGACATTGCTCGCACCTTACTTATTCAGAGTTGTGCTCCATTAACCTTTTGGGGTGATGCTATACTTACTGCGTGTTATTTGGTCAATCGAATGCCTACAACTATTCTTGGGGAAAAGTCTCCAATCTCTGTTCTCTTTCCGGACAGAGACTTGTTTACATTGACACCTCGGGTTTTTGGCACTGTTGCATTTGTTCACCGCTTATCTCCGGGGCTTGATAAGTTATCCCCTAGGGCTATCAAGTGTGTTTTCGTGGGCTACTCCAGGACTCAGAAGGGGTACCGCTGCTATGATCCTGTCCATAACAAATACTATGTGAGTGCAGATGTTACATTCTTCGAACCGGTCATGTACTTCTCCCCTGCAGGTGACAGATTGGTCTCCTCCACATCATCAAACTCCCAAGTCTATGTTCCACTACCTCCAAGCCTGGGTCCGTCCTCTACTCCAGCGTCTCAAATAACACCACCACCACCAACCCCTCCACCACCACCACCACCAACCCCAGTTGTTCCTTTCCCTAAGTTCTACACGAGACGCACGGGCCCAGCTCAAGCTACATCTCAACCATCCAGCACGCCTCAGGTATGTTCTGACATTAATGATGGGTTAAATAATGCACATGTGCAGGAGCTTGTACCACAGGAGGAGGACCAACCGGTCAGCACTGTTTTGGATGACTTGGACCAGCCTATTGCTCATAGGAAACAGCGAAGACAGTGTGTCTCATATCCCCTAGCCTCTCATGTTTCCTTTCATCGTCTCACTGGGGATTTCCAGAAGTTTGCCGCTGCTGTATCGTCAGTTGAGATACCACGGACATATCAGGATGCCATGAAGACTGAATGCTGGCGTTTAGCAATGGAAGAGGAGATGCGTGCCTTACAATCCAGAGGGACTTGGTCTCTAGTCCCTCTTCCTCCAGGTGCGTCTGTGGTGAGCTGCAAGTGGATTTTTACAGTTAAATATCATGCAGATGGTCGTCTTGACAGATACAAGGCCAGGCTTGTAGCACGAGGGTTTACACAGACATATGGGGTAGATTACCTGGACACGTTTTCCCCAGTGGCGAGACATTCTACCCTTCGCATTCTTCTATCGGTTGCTGTGGTACGTGGCTGGCCCATATTCCAGCTTGATGTTAAGAATGCTTTCTTGTATGGTGATCTACAGGAGGAAGTCTACATGCAGCAGCCACCTGGGTTTGCTGCAGAGGGGGAGACTCAGAAGGTATGCAGACTTCATAAGGCTATTTATGGCCTTAAGCAGAGTCCTCGTGCATGGTTCCAAAAGCTCTCCCAGCTTATTGAACAACAAGGCTTCAGAAGATCAAATGCGGATCACTCACTGTTCGTCCGGAAGACTCCTAGAGGTACCATCGTTGTTATGGTATATGTTGATGACATATTGGTACTGGAGATGATGCACAAGGGGTTGAGATAACCAAGTCTATGCTGGGCAGCCAATTCATTACAAAGGATCTAGGCACTATACGGTATTTTCTGGGGATAGAGTTTGCAAGAAATGCACAAGGAATGGTGATGACTCAAAGAAAATATGTCACAGATTTGCTGGCTGAAACAGGAATGACTGAATGCAGACCTTCAAGTACACCGATGGATCCGAGTATGAAGCTGTACGATGATGACACTGAGGAGGTGGACAAGAGAAGGTACAGAGAAATGGTAGGCAAGCTCTTATACATCACTATAACTCGACCGGATATTGCACTTGCAGTAAACCGGGTGAGTCAATTTGTGGAGCAGCCAAGGCAAGTACATATGGATGCATTGTACATGATATTGAGATATCTGAAGTCTTCACCAGGCACAGGGTTGCTGTTCAAGAAAGGCACGGATTTGTCGATTTCAGCCTGCGCAGATGCGGATTATGCGGGATGTCCACGGGATCGTAAGTCTACTTCTGGGTTTGCTATCTTCATAGGAAGCTCCTTAGTCTCCTGGAAAAGCAAGAAGCAGACTGTTGTGGCGAGATCAAGTGCCGAATCCGAGTACAGGGCCATGGCACAGGCAAGCACTGAAATGATGTGGGTGAAAGCAGTCCTAGAAGATCTGAATGTTGAAGTTCCGTTGCCTATGAACCTGCAATGTGACAATCAGGCAGCGTTATTCATTGCCAACAATCCAGCCTTCCATGAGAGAACAAAACACATAGAGGTGGATTGCCATTACACTAGGGACATGATTCAGAAGGGCTTCATCTCCACGTCTCACGTCAGCTCAGAGGACCAGACAGCAGATATATTCACAAAGCCATTGCTCCGAGGACCTTTTCAGAGATGTTCTTCCAAGCTGAGCATGATAGATATCTATGCTCCATCTTGAGGGGGAGTGTAGAGATAGTTGTTTGTCGTTGGTGTTATTTATTATTTCAGTTTCTTTATGTACCTCTCATGTAATTTACCCAAGGGCTCTCTCCCTATATAAGAGACCCGAGGGCTCTATGGAATAATGATCGAAGTATTCTAACAGTTATCTCCCATTCTATCTTTTCTTTTCATAATATGTTATCATGCTTTCAGCTCCCATAGCTATATTACGGTCATGATTGAGCTAACCTTCGATTGTCGCTCATTTAAGCAAGCAAAACCTAGCTATTGAAATAAATAATATGGAAGCGATAATTTGAAGAACATAAAAATATAAAACAAAAATGCTCAAGAATTTACGTGGAACCATACTCCATAAGGAGCAGGATGAAACCACGAGATAAGGCCTCTGACGGTCGGATACTTCATTATAATCTCAAAATGAATACAATTGGGGTGGAGCTTCTTATATAGCTCCACAGATAGACCAGAATCCCATTTATAGATGATGTGAGACTAAACAAGGGACATCGTAATTGAATCCAAGAGAGATCTGTTAGAGTATTTGGTAGTGCGCCATGTTGAGTTGTAGCAGGGTAAATGGATCCTGGAGAAGATCCATTTACCCCATCATGTGTTTAGTCACACATGGACCAACAGTGGGACTTGGAGGCTCTGGGAAGGCTATATAAGGAGCCCCAGACCTCCTGTACTCATTGAGAAATTCTAATAGAATATCCGCCCCTTAGAGGGCTTCTCCTGTGGTTTCATCCCGCTCCTCACGGAGTAGGGTTCCACATAAAAATCTTTGTGTTCTTCGTGATTATTCTTCTTTATTATGTTATTCCGCTTCCGCTTTCTATTTTATAACATGGTATCAGAGCGGGTTGATTCTCGAGGATTTTTTTTTCTTTGTAATTTTTTTTTGTTCGAGATTCGAGATTTGTTCTGGGGTTTAATTTGAAACCCTAATCCATTATATTTGGGAAGATTCAATATTCTGAAGAATTCGTTTATCACACGAGCGGTCATCTTCGGCAGAATCCATAACCCTAATTAGGGGTTTCTGCAACATCGAATCATCAACATCCGTGCAGCATCTTCATGTCCATCGCAAGGCGGCAACAACTCGTATGGCGCATCTCCAGGTCGCGCGCGCCCCCATGGCTGCACACAACCGCCCTCTGCAGTGAAGCCCCGCACTGCGCAAGGCACTGGGCCCTTCGTGCCTTCGCGCACAACCCCAGGCGGCGCAAATCGGCCGCCTCCGCCCTCCCTCGCGCCATCCAGATCTGCGGCGGCGCTTCCCCAAGTGGCACCCCATCTCCTCCAGCAGACGACACGGCGGCCCCTCCAGAAATCGCGCATCACCGCATCTCGATTCTCACGCAGGGCTCAGGTGGCGCGAAAATGTATCGCGTAAGGCTCCATCTTCTCCATGTGCTGCAAGCCCTGGGAGGAACGAATCTTCTCCAGCAAACCCCCAGGCGAGGCTCGATGTAGCAGGCAGCGCGCAAGAGCGCGTCGTGCTCTCCTCCAGGGCGGCGGCGTGAAATCCCAGGCGCGAGCCCTCCAGCGACGCGCGCACCTCGCGCGACTCTCCCCAGCACTGGCGGCAGGCCCCGGCGACCCCCTCCCTCCACGATAATTGCCAGGCGGCGCTGGTATAAATCCCCATGGGGGGAGCGGCTACTTCGTGAGGAGAAAACCCTACCCGATACCGAGGGTGGGTGCGATCAAATAAAAAGTGGAGGGCTTGATAGCCCACTTATATTTAAAAAAAAAATCTAAAGGGGGCCCAAGAAAAAAGAGGAGGGGGAGTTCAGGCCCATCTGGGCCTAGCCGTGTATCAAAAAAAAAATGAGTGACAGGGCAGCCTACGAGAAAAAAAAAAGTTGAGAGATGTCTTTAAAAAAAAAGGCACGTGCATTTAAAAAAAAAGTTGAGAGATGTCTTTAAAAAAAAAAAAAGAGGCACGTGCATTTAAAAAAAAAAGCCGCACGCAATTAGAAAAAAAAATGATTTTAAAAAAAAAAAAGTTTGTCAAGAGCCGTAAAAAAAAATGAAACGGCCAAAAGTTATCCATGTTTTGAGAAGCCGAAAAATTTGTAACGGCTTAATTGGTATTGTGTACCCCTATTTGTCTTGTCTTCTCCCAACTTAGTCGACGTCCATATTTTCCGACAAGTATGGGAGAAAGGGGGAGTATATATGTAGAGTCACAGGTCTTGTATTCCAGATGCAGATTCAGATTTCCAGACCGATCAGATTCCAGATGAAGATTTCAAGCGCAAGTTTCCAGACTCGACGTTCAGATTCCGGGTCCCAGTTTGATGCGCAGTTGTTCAGACTCGACGATTGTCTTCCGAGTCTCCAGTTTCAGACACGCACGAGTGTGCGGTCATTTGTCAGATGAGCATAAGTTGCCATCTTTTGTCAGAGGTCCCCATCATTCTTCTTGTTGTTCGGCCAGAGTTTTCATGTGAGCCATAGGGACTCCAGAGCAGAGGACCATTCCCTTGAGGGCAAGGGTTTTCATGTGGTATCATAGGTACACCAGAGCAGTGCACCATTCTCTGAGCCAGATGGGAGAGACCCAGTTCTCCGACGAGGAGACTTCAGGCGCAAGTTCAGACTCGATGGTCAGATTCCGAGTCTTCAGTTGACTCACACTCCAGCCCGTTCGTCCTCCTCACCTGCACGGCATGAGAAGCAACGTCCTCGACTGCAGCATGTGCGCGTTGGGTTGATATTGTCCGTAGTGTCCTGTAGCGTGAGTTGAGTTTCTTTCTGTTTGTCCAAGCTGAGCATTGCATGCTCCAGCTTGAGGGGGAGTGTTAGAGTATTTGGTAGTGCGCCATGTTGAGTTGTAGCAGGGTAAATGGATCCTGGAGAAGATCCATTTACCCCATCATGTGTTTAGTCCCACATGGACCAACAGTGGGACTTGGAGGCTCTGGGAAGGCTATATAAGGAGCCCCAGACCTCCTGTACTCATTGAGAAATTCTAATAGAATATCCGCCCCTTAGAGGGCTTCTCCTGTGGTTTCATCCCGCTCCTCACGGAGTAGGGTTCCACATAAAAATCTTTGTGTTCTTCGTGATTATTCTTCTTTATTATGTTATTCCGCTTCCGCTTTCTATTTTATAACAAGATCCAATTACCCGTCTATTACATACTATTATTGTTGTAAAAATCCCCCGACTGGTCCGACTGGTAGGTCCGACTAGTATAGTCGATGGGGTGACCGATCGAGTACTGACTAATTCCGACTAAGGCCAACTAGTAGATCGATTTTTGCTTGGAGATATCATACATTTTTTTATTTTTTAAAGCTAACTTATTCTAATATGCTTAATGTTTTATCTAAATGAACTTCTTTTTTTCTTTCATTATGATAATATAAAAAGCGTACAAATCTATATAAATATATAAGAATATACATACAAAAATGATTTATATATTTAAAATAATTAAAAAATTCAAAGCCGATTAAAGCCCGACTAAATCCGATTAGTCGTCCGACTGCCGATTAATCCTTAGTCAGTGACCCAACCGATCGAGTACCGACTACCGATTTTTGCAACCTTGCATACTATAACACTCCCCCTTAAGCTAAAGATGAGAATCAGAAAGCTGCAACTTGCAACAACCATAACAAAGCCTTTTCCCACGTTAAGTAGGATCGGCTACATGGATTATTTGCCTCCATTCAAATTTATCTTGGGTCATTTTCGGTTTAGATCCAAAAAACAAAGATCCCTTCTTAAAAATATACAACTTAGATCCTACAGAAAGTTGTAACTTGCAATAAAAAATATACACATCACATCTTTGAGAGACGAGAGGGGACCCACTCAAAGTAGTTGTCATTGGGAGAAGACCTCGCACGAGGATGAGTTTGCGATGATTAGGGCATGCTAATAGTAGAGTCGTTACGGCGACTAGAACGTGCATGGAGTAGAGTCACCAAGAAGAAGTCGATCGCAAAGAGTAGTCGCACGAGGAGACTTGTGAGGAAGTAGTTGATGCTCAGTGAAGATGGCTGATATGCAGTAGTAGTCTGGAGTGTCGATCTTCATGTCATGGATGGGCAATAGAATTATGAGATGATCCTAGGTAGAGAGGTCCATCTAGTGTAGTTACGTCAAAATCAAACATAAGAAGTAGACTGGTCTTCTCTCATATGCAGATCTTTAGATCAGGCCTCTCCAGTATGTGGACCCTGAGAATAGTCTCTCTCATATTTTATGGGGACCTGAAATCAATCTGCTTATATAGAGTCCCTAAAGATGAAATCGCTTTCTAAGGAGTCACGAGTAGAAGATGATGGACGTGATGAAATCATGTAGATACATCTCAACACGGGATCAAATTTCGTCGAAATTCGATCGAATTTCGATTTCGGTGGGTGACCAAAATTTGGTTGAAATGGCCTACATTTGCCGAAATTTAAGCGTCCTAACTCAAAAACCGACCGAAATGACCGAAATGATCGGAACTTCGATCGAATTTCGACTGGAATTCGGCTGAAATTTCATTTCAGTCGACAACCGAAACAAACCAAAATCTGACATTAAAGGCCTGGCATCTCAAGTAGAAGAATATGCCCAGCTCTTACTGCCTCGGATGGGCCTTTGCTACCGAGGGTTCTTCCACCCCCGGACTAGGATGTACCACCAAGATTAGAGGGCAGGCGGCGAGATCTGCCGCCTTTTTTTCTTTGCACGAGTGGCCCCACCTCGCCCTAGTGCGCTAGTGGCACTATCTCGCCCCACCAGAATTGGAGCAGCGGAGATTGGAGGGCAGGCTGTTGTTGGTACAACGGGGTTGTACGTCTGTAGTCGTGACTGGAGGTGCAACGAGTTTCGCAATGGAGATTGTGATGTGATTACTGTGATTGCCTCGGAGTTTCGAACCAGTGATCCGTGGACCTTTCCCCTGGCTGCTTCAGATCTCTTTGACGAAAAAGGGGGGGACCCTAACGAACAACTGTGGCGGCAACAAAGTCTAGTGCAATATGGAATCCACTTGCAGGAGCATAACTAGGGTTTCAAAAAAATCCTTCAACTTGAATGTGAGTTTGAGCAAAATCTCAAAAAAAAACTCTTCAATAACAAGCAAGAACCGAATCAAATCTCGAAATAATAATTAACAAATATAAATTCCTCGAGAATCTAACCCTCTCAGATACCATGTTAGAAAATAAAGAATGCGGAAGCAGAATGATAAACAGAGCATAAGATAGAAAGATAAACAGGAAGGAACAAGAAGATTTGACGTGGAACCCTACTCCCTAAGGAGCGGGATGAAACCACGGGAGAACGCCTCAAAGGGTTGATAGTCGATTGAACTTTCTCATCTGAATACATGGGTGTGGGGCTCCTTATATAACACCCATTGAGTCTCCACATCTCCAAACTGGTAGATGTGGGACTAAACTCTGAATGGGGTAAATGGTTCCTAGAGAGATCCATTTACCCATGTACAATACAAAAGACACATAACCAAATACTCTGACAGGTATCTTAAATGATAATATCGGGCAGGTCTTGACTGCAGGTAGAGTACTCGACCCTAACTCATAATTTCACTGTCAACACAAAAGTAACGTAGGGTTAGATATAAAGTGATTTATTCAACGTTTCTCTCTCGCATATTTGACTAAAACATGGGGATAGTCAATCAAATTGGGGGAAGAATAATAGAGTTCAAAAAACGATTATTTTTCTTTTTCTTGCTTTCTTTTCTATTTTGTTCTCACAAATTTTTGATATAAAAGAATAGCCATGCTATGTTCTCTAACGTCCTCATTCTCCCACACAAAAGAACCAAGGAGGTAGCCGACCATGTTGAAAAAATAAACAAATATAATAAATCACCTCTTCTTTTTTTCTTCCTTCTCTATTTTTCTCCCTTTTATTAACCATCTTTTTCTTCCCCTTTTTCATTTTTCTTTTCCAACTATGATTTCTTGAAATAGTCCGGCGCTTTCTCTATAAACTGAGTCCTCTTAGGCCCAAAACAAAGACATAAAGGAAAACACCAAGCCTTAAGTTCATAAGAGCATTGAGAAAAAAAGTTTCTACGTTTTCTTCATATTTAGGGTTTTGATGCGCAATATGTGGCCCTTCCTTCAAGGTTCTGCTTGTTGGTTCTACCATAGGGTGCCAAAGCCTTCTTATCGGGTTTGTTACAGGGCACGAGTCACTTGGGGTCATCATAAGCATCACCTTTGCATGCGACTTTTCATTGTCGCATCACTTGAGCTTCATCGCTACTTGCATGTGGTCGAGTACATCGTAAACCCACCTTGTTCCGAGAGTGTTGATGTAGAACCATCATCGAAAAATGTGATCAACATCCGTGACACAACTTTGAGATACATAACCATGGCATTGCTGATGTGCCTTATCGATAGCTAACTAAGCAATAGCAACAGCTATCTCATATGGTTGTTTCATCTTGGTCATCAATATATTACTTATTTAGTGGATCTCACTGCATATATAACACATCCTTTGCATTATTCCCTTCCTAGCAACATAATGATCCGTAACCAATCATATTCAATAAAAACCCATGAATATTGAGAACTTTGAATAGAAATCATTGAAAAAAAACCTCAATAATTATTATTCAAAAAGCTCTGATATCATATAGAAAATTACATAGCCATAAATTTCGATCGAATTTCATTTCGTCAGGTCACTGAAATACGACCGAAGTGGCCAAAATTTCAACAATATGAGGGCACAGTATAAATCCTGATTGAATTCATTTCTCGATCAATCACCGAATGGTGACTGAAATCAACATTTAGGGCTACGAAAAATTGAAGTTAAGTATAAATGCATCAAAAGCATCAAAATGTGAATTTGCGTCTTACACTTAATGAGTTATTCTTTATATTTATTGAGTCTTCCAACCCTATTGGGACATCCATGTAATTTTCTCTTTTCACCTCTCTAGGGTTTTATGATATATAAGAAGCCCTATACCAATTGAATAAAAGAAGGCATTCCTTCTCTCATTGTCTCTCCACATGGTATCAGAGCAACGACCCTATAACAGGGCTCATACCCAACATATACCGCTACTGCAAGCGGCTCCATCTCAAACCTTGCGCGAAACTTTTATTCGTAATAGGGCCCTACGTAAGGTTCCGACAGGGCCACTCCAGCCTCTGGTGGCGCAGTCATGACCTAAGGTCCCACGAGGACCTTGTTGCATCATCACCAAGGCCAAGGGTTTCTACCGGGTTCTATACATGTTGCCCCAAGGCCTCATGCGGTCTAGGAGGCCCCCAAGCCTCCTTGTGCGTTCTCAACACCCACACGGGTGCCAACAACACCTTTTAAGGCGCTACCAGCACCCCCTTTGTGCCATCGACACCTTCTCGGATGCAGCCAACACCATTGCAAAGTCCAAGAGCTCTCCCGCATGACTTCTAGGGTTGATATCATCCCCTTATATAAATAAAACAGAAAGCATACTTTCTTGACATATCTATCTGAATACGATGGCATCCATTCCTACCAAGTCTATAGGGAGAAGAGAATGAATTTTTTATTCCAGTGAACCCTAGGCTCTCTTATATAGAGAAGGTCTATGGGTAAATTACATAAGATAGATACAAGAAAGTAAAAATACCAAAAAGGTACATAAATCATATAAATATCTCTGCACTCCCCCTCAAGATGGAGCATAGATGTCAATCATGCTTAGCTTGGAAAAACACTTCTGGAATAGCCCTCTGAACAATGGCTTCATAAAAATATCGGTAGTCTGCTCTCCTGAACTGGCATGGGAAGTAGAAATCAAGCCCTTTTGAATCATGTCTCTAGTATAGTGGCAGTCTACCTCAATATGCTTGGTTCTTTCATGGAATACTAGCAATAAATAGTTCTGCTTGATTATCATATAGTAACTGCATGGGTAGATGTACATCTATATGCAAGTCTTCTAACACAGCTCGAACCCACATCATCTATGTATTGCCTTCGCCATGGCCCTATACTCAGATTTTGCACTAGATCTAACTAGGGCTGTCAGGAAAGCTCGAACTCGATGAGTCCAACTCGGACACGGCTCGTTAAGGGCTCGCGAGCCGGACTCGAAACCTTAACGAGCACGAGCTCAAGTTGGGTTCTATGGCTCGTTAGCTTATCGAGTCGAGTCCGGGTTGGGAATTGTTCAACTCGGAAACTCGACTCGATAACTCGTTTACCATCTTACTAAAAAATTAAAAAAATATATATACCGAAACTTCCACAGTGACTTTAATATAAAATAGGGATTTTTGCATCCATAACCCTGAGTAATTTCACAATTACAATTATAACCTTGCATAATAGCGAATTACACGAGAAACCTCATATAGTCACTCCGTCTCATACTCATAACCCTCCGTTAATTTTCCCCTTAACCTAACCATATCATTGGGTTGATCTAACCCTTAGTAGATCCAATGGCTGCTAAAAAAATTAAAACAAAAAAACAAAAAACTACAGACCTCTCCCTTTCTTTCTTCAACGCCCCCCTCCCCTTCTTCCTCCTCCAGCTTGCCCCCTTCCCCTTCTTCCTCCTCCATCTTTCCCTCTCCCCTTCTTTCTCCTCCGTCTTCTCCCCGATAACGTCACCAAGGATGCGGTTGATCCAGAGGTTGCAGCTTTGGGAAGAAAGGATGCGGTAGAGGTATTCGATGGTTCTCTTGAGAAGTAAGGAAGGCTTCTAGGTAAGGGCGGCGGGGGGTTGCAACGGGGGAAGGGTGATTCCAGGCCGGGAGGGTGAGGGGGTAGAGGGTTGCGAGGGGATGAGGCTTCCGGGCAGGGGAGACAACGAGGGGAGCAGCAATGGGGACGGTGGAGGGGGGGCTGCGATGGGGGTATGGGGCTTTCGGGCAGGGGAGACTGCGGGGGGAGATACAGGGACTCTCCAGGAATCCAGACAGTCAATAAGAATCGAATTGTGTTCTTCCAGCGATCCTGCGTGTTGACATCCGCGCCGTGGTCGAGGAAGCACATGGCGACGTTGATCCAGCCGTGCAGTGACACAACGTGAAGCGGTGTCCTGCGGTCGTAGTCCCTGGCGGTGATGATGGAGGGGTCCTCGTCTAGGAGCTTGCAGACGGCGGCGACGTAGTTCTGGTGGGTGGGCCAGAGGATGAGGGACATTCGACTCACTCGGGCCTTATCCTTCTGCTTATCGGAGGTGGACGACGCTGGCGAGATGCGCGAGTTGGCGGATCCCCCGCTGCCGGGGGGCGAGCTGCTACGGGGACGGGGGGAGGGGGTCTTCCAGGAAGAGGCATCAGGGGCAGGTCTGCGACAGGGGGGTGGGTCTTCCAGGAAGTGGACGGGTGGGGGGGGGCTGCAAGCAGCAGGGGATGACCCTTCAGGCTTCGGGCAGCGGGGAGGATGGGCCCTCCAGTGGGGAGGGCAGCGGGGGAGGATTGCGACGAGGCCATGCGGCTTCTGGGTAGGGGCGGCGGCGGGAGGAGCTACAAGCTGCGAGGGGGAGCTGCGACGGGGGGCGATCTCTTCCAGGAAAGGTCGGTGGGGGGAAGGGCTGCGACGTGGGGAAGGGGCTTCTAGGTAACAAACGACGGAGGTGTTCGATAGACGCGACGACTCATAGTCCAGCTGGAGCAGTGTAGCGCGGGGGGCACTTGACCTTCCGGATGGAGCAGGGTCATGTGGGGGCACTCGATGGATGCGACGGCGGCCATGACGACGGAGAAGACGGGGGAGGGTTATCAGGGGATGGGGTAAGGGGGCAGCATTTTATAAATATAAAATATTTTGAAGGGTAAAATTGTCTACATGTAACTTTTTCTGTTTGAGTTAACGGGGATTCGAAACGAAACCTGACACAGGTTATGTCATGTAAAGGTTAAGCATTACTCGAGGTTTGTCATGTAATTCGCTATTATGCAGGGTTATGATTGTTATTGCGAAATTACTCAGGGTTATGGGTGTAAAAATCCCTATAAAATAGAGGTTAACATTTTTCTTTCCCAAAAAGCTATAGAAAAGAGTATAAAAAATCAAAATTACAAATGCCATTTGCATAATTCAATGTATAAAATGGAACAATGATTCATTAGGAGATTCGTGAGCCTGCTCATTTTGAGGCTCGTGAGCCAGCTCAAAACTCATGACTCGATAAGAAGCCCGTGACTCAGCTCATTTTGACGCTCGTGAGCTAGCTCAGAAACTTGTGGCTCGATAAGAGGCTTGTGAGTCAACTCGAACTCGACGAGTTCGAGTTCGAGTTGGTGATCCAGGGCTCGACTCTTATAGAGCTCGAGTTCGAGCTGTAGGTTTCTTATCGAGTTCAAGTTGAGGACAACTCGTCTCGTTGAACTCGATAGACACCCCTAGATCTAGCCACCACTGTTTGTTTCTTGCTTTTCCCAGAAACAAAAGAGCTACCAACAAATACTGTAAAACGTGAAGTAGACTTCCGATCCTTAGGGCATCCTGCATAGTCTGCATCAGCGCATACAGAAACAGAAAGATTTGTTTCTTTCCTGATAGTAGTCTTACACTTGGAGAAGACTTTAGATATCTCAATATCATATATATGGCATCCATATGTACTTGTTTGGGCTGCTTTATGAACTGACTAACCTGATTCACTGCAAAAGAGATATCAGGTCTAGTGATAGTAATGTAGAGAAGCTTTCCCACCATTTCTCTATATCTTCTCCTGTCATCTCCTATGTATCATCATCATATAACTTTATGCTGGGGTCCATAGGTGTAGTCGAGGGTCGACACACGATCATGCCCATCTCAACAAGCATGTCTATAATATACTTTCTTTAAGTCATCACAAGACCCTGTTCATTCCAAGCAAACTCAAACTCTAGAAAATATCGTAGGGTGCAAAGATCCTTAGTAACAAACTGATGGCCCATAAATGCTTTTGCCATCTTTATCCCCTGCATATCATCTCCCGTAACAAGTGGACCTGGCCAAAATGTGGGTCGGGCTGGTCCATGGGCCTGGCCAAACGGGATGAAGTTTAAAAACCTGTCCAAAGCCTGCCCACAGGTCAGCCCATTGCCCATTTCACTCTTTATCCATTGAATTTTCTAATGACATTTAATATATATACAAATGATTTCATTAATACCATTTATACTTTATATAACTAATATAAATAATTTACATGTTACTTGACATATAAACTATTAATTTTTATTTAAAACTAGTGTCACATATAAAAAATTTGAAGTGTATCATATAAATACATGTATTATTCAACCTATATTTATATATTTTTTATTTTTTTGCAGGTCGGGCTGGGACGGCCCACCCAAATCTCCTAACCCAAGCCCGACCCATGAGCGGGCTGGGCGGGTGGGCCCGCAGCCCGTTGGCCAGGTCTAGTAACAAGTATATCATCAACATAGATCATAATAACAACAGTACCTATGGGAGTCTTCTGCACAAACAATGAATGATCTGCATTTGATCTTTTAAACCCTTGCCATTCAATTAGGTCAGAAATCTTATGAAACCATACCCGCGAACTTTGTTTGAGGCCATATATTACCTTGTGAAGTCTACACACCAACTGACCCCCTAGTAGCAACCACGGAGGTTGTTCCATGTAGACTTCTTCCTGCAGATCCCCATACAAAAAGGCATTCTTAACATCAAGCTGAAACAAGGGTCAATCACGTACCACATCAATAGAAAGGAGGATACATAGAGTCGAGTGACGCGCGATTGGAGAGAAGGTATCAATATAATCTATCCATATAATCCACACCGTATGTTTGAATGAACCCTCGTGCTACTAGCCAATCCTGGTAACATTCAAGGCTGCGATCTGCATGATATTTGGCAGTAAATACCCATTTACAACTAACAACAGATGCTCCTGGGGGAGTAGAGACCAAGCTCCAGGTACCCTGCGACTGTATAGAAGCCATTTCCTCCTCCACAGCTAAACACCATCAACTATTCTTCAAGGCATCCTGATAATTCCGTGGTATGTCCACGATAGATAGAGCAACAACAAACCTCTGAAAATCCCCGGTGAGACGGTAAAAGGAAACCTGTGAAGCCAACGGATATGAAGTACATGTACGTTTCTGCTTTCGTAAGGCGATGGGTATATTCAGATCATCAGAAACAGTACTCGCCGGTATGTTATTCTCCTGCAAAGATCCCTGCGCTTGCACATCATCAAACCCATCATTATTAATGTTATCAAGACAAACATGAGGCGTGCTAAATGATTGAGGAGGACCATGAGCGGGGACAAACCGACGAGTATAGTATTTTGGTAAAGGTGGAATCTGTGGTTGTAGAGGTGGTGTTAATGGTGGAGCAGCAGGAACATGTATGGTAGAAGACAGACTCACGGGACGAAATGGCACATAAACCTCATCATTTGATGTAGACGAAGCCATCATGTCACCTATAGGAGAGAAAAACATCAATAATGGCATAATACTTTCTGTTCAAAGGATCACAACATCGATAATCCTTGTGTGTCTGAGAGTAGCCAACAAACACACATTTGACAGCCCTAGATGAGAGCTTATCAAGACCCGGAGTCAGTTGATGGACGAAAGCAACAGAACCAAAGACATGAAAAGTAAGAGAAAACAACTCCCTGTCAGGAAAAACGATGGAAACATGAACTTTCTCACCTAAGACATAGGATCGTATACGATTCACCAGGTAACATACCGTAAGGACTGCATCACCCCAAAACGAATGTGGAGCACGACTCTGAATAAGTAAAGTACGAGTGATATCAAGAAGATAACGATGCTTTCTTTCTGCAACGCCATTCTGCTGAGATGTGTAAGCACAAGTTGTTTGATGGATAATGCCTCGAGACGAAAAAAATGTGAAACAACACGAGTACAAAATTCCAAAGTATTATCCGTTCTCACAAATTTCACAGTAGAAGAAAAAACATTCTGCACTTCATTTATAAGATTTTTAATCACATCCCCTGCTTCAGATTTATTCTTTAAAAAAACACCCATGACAACCGAGAAAAATCATCCAGCACAACTAGGTAAAACTTGTGTCCCTGGTGATCAGAGACACGACTCGAACCCCAAAATGTCAACATAAAACAATTCAAAAGGATAGCTAATGTTTCGGTAGTGACGACTAGAGAAAACAGATCTGTGATGCTTTCCCAACTGACACGCTTCGCACTGAAAAGAAGAACCCGGTCTACGACAGGATACGACAACTTCTGAAGAGGGAGGTGGCCAAAGCGTAGATGCTAGGTAAAGGGAGAGACTGGTTCACTAGACTGAGGAGATGCCAGCATAGGTAGTTCGAACCAGACGATAAAAACCATCCTGCTCACGGCCACAACCAATTACCATGCCCATAAGAATGTCCAGAAAAACAAGAGACGATGGATCAAAGATAGCGCAACGATGCAAATCCTTCATAATTTGATTGATAGATAATAAATTCATCGAAAAATCTGGAGCATGCAATACATGTTGTAGGTGCATAGAAGGCGTTAAACTGATCAACCCATGTCCGATGATGGGGGAATGGGTCCCATCTGCTATCACTACATTCGCCCTGTTGGAACCGCTCTGTAGGATGTAAGTTTATCTTTGTCCCCACAAAGATGGTGTGTCACGTTGGAGTCCATAACCCATTATGAAATGTCAGAGCCGTGATAGAAAGTAAAAGCATAAGCACTACCTGAGGTGCTAGCAATGGCTGATGTACTGGCATAGGTTGAAGCAACAATATCAGAGTTGCCTCCCGGAGATGTTGTAGAGGCGGGAGGCATGATATCTCGCAATTTGGCAACAAGTTCCTCAAATCTCTGGTCTGAAGCAGGTGCTGGTGGAGATGTAGCGTGCTCAGTTATACACGCTGATGTCGGAGAACCATGCTTAGAGTAACATGTACCCTCCGTGTGACCTGGACGGTGACAGAATGTACAAGACTGACGGATACGACCGCCTCTACCACGAGGTCCACGACCACGAAACGAAGAAGAGGCGTCCCTGCCTCGGGAGGCCACCATCATCGAAGGAGATTGAGTAGTAGCAGAAGATGGGACTGTAATCCGGCCCAGCCTGCAGTAGACATCCTCCATCAGAGGAATAGTAGCATCCACAAGAATCTACGAGCGAGCAACATCATATTCTGGGTCAAGCGCTGCTAGTAAAACCCCCACCATGGTAGCATTCCGAAAAGTCTTATGCTGCTCGGGAGTCGTCGTAAGAGGAATGATGCTGTAGATCTTCTCAAACATCCCCTGCAAAGATGTATACAATGAATGAAGAGGCCATCTGTTCTGCTTGACAATAATATGTCATGCTATAGTTGAAGGATCTTGGTCTAATTCCGCACCTGCGAGTATGTTGCGGCAAGAATGTCCCACATTGCCTTAACAGTGGGTTGATGGAGTACATCATTAGAAATCTCCATCGTCATCGTACCTAAAAGCCAGACCTTGGTATACGAATCATCAGCCTCCATGAGGCATAAACCCCAGGTTTCTCCGTCGACTCGTATTCGGTAAGAATGTGCTTACCATTTGAATTCATGAGACTCACGAACTGCATCGCCCAGAGCTCATAGTTTGTTCCATCCATCTTGACAATGGGCTGGACCTTTGAAAGCGCATGTGGAGGGCATGTCGACCTTGTTTTTTGACATTGTGTCGGGGATATAGAATTAAGGTTTTGTAGATCAAGAAATGAATGTCTACACAAATATCTGAAGATTTGAGTGCATATGTAGACTTATGCACTCAAACCCATATGGGGTCGTCAGCAAGAGAGATGGAGGAGGGAAGGCGAGAAAGAGGAGGGGGGTGATGACGAGAGAGAGAGAAAGAGAGAGAGAGAGGGGTCGGGCAGCAGCGACGGGGAGGGGAGGGAGCGGCGACGACAGAGAGGAGGAGAGGGGGCAGCGATGGGAAGGGGAGGGAAGGTGGAGAGCGGCTAGGGTTTTGGGTAGGGTTTAAGTTGGCTCTGATACCATGTTGGGAGAAGAGAATAAATTGTTTATTCTAGTGAACTCTAGTCTCTCTTATATAGAGAAGGCTTATGGGTAAATTACATAAGACGGATACAAGAAAGTAAAAATAGCAGAAAAAGGTACTAAATCATATAAATATCTCTACAAAGACCAAATCCCTATATACTACATTTTCTATGATGGTACATAGTACTTCTATCAAACTCAAGGGCATAGAGAACTATGTGCTCTAGTCTTAGGCTTTCAAGGTGTTCGCCGATGGTCAGGGGATTTCTATTAGCCACCTAATAAAGGTTCTGCAGAACTCTAATCCCATGGAGACTACTGCTACCACACACCTAGCTACTATAGTTAACTTTGTTGCAGTCTTGGCACTAGCCCGGATCATTGACTCGGGTGCGTCTACCCACTTGATTGGAGAATGTAGTTTTATGACCCATTCTCAACCCTCTTCCGCGGTGAAGTCCATTTGGCTACAACGGTCCTCATTTTCATGTTACTGTTATTGGGACTATGGAGTTCTCCTCTAAGCTCAAGCTTTCTGGTATTCATTGAAGCACTAGACTTTCCCCTGAGCTCATTGTCAGTTTTATAAGCTATTGATCAGTTGAATTGATATTTTCAAGGCATCAGATCGATGCAGATTTTTGATGGGGGCATGAAAAGAATGACCTTTACTACCTTGATATCCCCACGGACTCAACCTTTGTGAGTTTTGTCTATGTGATTGCTGACTCGTTCCTATGGCATTTGTGGCTTGGTCATCCATCTGCCAAAGCTCTTTCCCAAATGTTTCCTGAAATATCATCTCTGAAACCTTTCAAGTGTGAAATCTGCCAATTTAGCAAAAACCATTCGGCTTCATTTTTACCTAGACTGAGCCACATCGATCATTACCTTTCTCTTAAGTCCATCGTGATATGTGGGGATTGTATCTTGTCCGTACTATTGTCAGTCGGAGATACTTTACTGTCATTGTAGAAGGATACAACAGGCCTTTTTGGGTCTATTTGATCAAGGAACGGTCAGAAATTAATAACATTGTCAAGTTTTTCTTCCGGCTTATTAAAACATCTTTCTCTACATGCATTCATACTATCATGACTAAATACGCTCTTAAGTTCACTCAACAGGACGTGGTTTCTTTTTTTACCACTCCAGTGACCTTTCACAAAACCTCCTGTCTGTATACCTCACAGCAGAATAAGATAGCAGAAAGAAACCTTTGTCACCTTCTGAACATTGCACGTACCTTGTTTACTCAGATGAAGGTTCCCGAGGGATGTTGTTCTCACTGCCACATACATCATCAATAGGGTCCTGTCTCCCGTACTCAAGGGGGGAATTTTTTTTCTCACTCATGTATCCTAACTGTTGGAGAAAATTGAGATCTGTTTATTTCTGAGAACCCCAGGCTCTCTTATATAGTAGAGAGACCTATGGGTAAATTAGTTGATAAGTCTCAAATCAAGCAAAGTAGTTGTCCCCTTGCTCAGTTTTATTCTGCACTGAACTCAGTGTTCGAGAGGTTGAACTCCTATATGTCTGTTTGCACGTGTTTGACCAAGATCGCTTTCAAAAATCAAATGATGGATGGATTATTTTTTGGAGGATTGGATCCTATATATGAAGCCGCTCAAGCACAAATGATCATTGCTTATGAGATTTTGTCTATGTAAGAAGCCTTCAGTAGGCTTAACAGGTTGTCTATATCCCTTCCAGGAGAGAGTCGCGTTGAGACCACATCGGCTATGGCCAAGCTTTAGAAAATCGGTATACGGTATTCGTTCGGTCAGGCACTCTAAAGTGAGTAAGCGAGCATGTGTATTTATATGCAGAAGTATATGCAAATTATGGAGTTTCTATTAAAAACAATTGAAAATATAATAATAAATTCAAACATTAGATATTTATGTTTCAAAAGAATATAACATGGAAGAAATATGAATGCCAACTAAAATTTTATTTAACAGTAGCATGATGCAAATATAATATTGGCAAGACACAAATCTAATAAAAATTACTTGATTGAAATCTAATCTATCCAGTGAAATCCAATAGATCATTCGTATACATTGAAACAATTGCATTTAAAAAATCTACGCAAACTAAAATTTTATTTAACAGTGGCTTGATGCAAACTAGAACCAAAAAGATATATTTGGAATTGATATAAGTCCAGGGTTTATATAAGGGTTTTCATCAAGTTGAGGGAGAGTGTTTCATACGAGGCAATGCCCTAATCAAACCACTTAATCGAGTCCCAAAACGGATCCCATTAATCAGATTCCATGAACCAGTTGCTTCACCTAATCGGGTGCAAAAGTCTATTACATATGCGCCTGCATATGCGGTTTACTCGACTGCATATACCCCACAACCCTTATATAGAGCGAGTTTGGCATACTCGGTGCGGTAGGAGGACCGACTCCACATATGCGGCCGCCTGGGCCAACTTTCTGAACACTGGCTATGGAAGTACCTCAAGCAGAGGCTGAGGGATGTTCTTTAGAGTTAGGGGACAAGGTCGTGATCTCGGGGGTGGAAATCCCCCGTGTACCTTTTGTGGTCATCTGGGCCACACTGAAGACTGCTGTTGCGGAAAGCATAGAAGACCTCTGATGGCTCATCAGGCCACAACAACACATGAAGATATCTCATAAGGAATATCCAAAGCAGAATATGAGGATTTGATGCGAAGGCTGAACTGATATGGAGTTGCACCACAATTGTCTTCATCAGGAGCTACCATGGGTACCTCTTCTATTGATACCGCAGTTTTCGTCGATCCCTCAGGTATACATACATTGACTTATGCATATAACAGTTCACCTAGTCCTTCATACATGCATGATTGGTTGGTTGACTCAGGCGCATCACAATACATAAGTGGCAACAAGAATCAGTTTACTATCCTTCACGAGGTTACACCAGGTCATAATATTATTGTGGCAGATGGTAGACTATCCCCAAGGCCCTAAATGTCGGTTTCGGTCACCAATTCGGTATCGACCAAAACAGAATTTCGACCGGAATTTTAGTCATTTTTTGTACTAAGACCCCCCATGTTTTGGTCATTTCGATCATTGCGGTCGAATTTCGATTTCGACTGGATATCGATATTCGATAGAAATTCGACCGAATTTCACTGAAATTTGAGGCCATGACTATCCCTCATTGTTGAACAGGGGGAAGTCCAGGTGGCTCCAAATATTCCGCTACATAATGTTCTTCTAGCTCCAGAATTTCTTATGAATCTTTTAACTGTATCTAGAATTACCAAGAAGCTTAATTGTCGAGCCATTTTTGATCCAATGCCTCTCATCTTTCAGGATATGCTGACAACCATGTGATTGGTGTGGCCATGAAGGGGGTGTGAACTATTTAACGTAATCTCCTTTTGCAGGTCATATTTCTAAATCTACTAGGGAGTCGTCTTCCTTTACATGGCACTTACATCTTAGCAAGGCCTTAAGTCGGATTTCGATTTCGTTTCGGTAAGGGACCGAAACGAAATTTCGGCCGAATTTCAGTCGAAATTCGACCGAAATTTCGGTCATTTCGGTGGTTTTTTGAACTAGACACCCCCAAATCTCGACCGATATAGCCATTTCGGCCGAATTTCGGTCACCTACCGAAACCGAAATTCGACCGAAATTCGGCCGAATTTCGGCGAAATTTAAGGCCATGCATCTTAGTCACTTGCCTCTACCAAAATTACAAAGAATCTTACCTCAAATTCCTGTTTCTACATCACTCAAATGTGAAGCTCGTCAACATGGAAAGCACCATAGGAGTTCTTTTCCAAGTCGTCCCGATCATGCCGAAAAGTCTGCTTTTGAGTTAGTACATTTTGATGCGGGGACCTAGACAGGTCCCATATCATTTGGGACATTGGTTTTACCTTGTTGTTGATGACTTTACCCGAGTTTCTGGGTTTTTCTTTTAAAGTCAAAGTCTGAAGTCAGTCTTGTCATGAAAAACATTTTAATGAAAATGAAAAATGTATTTGGTTTTCATGTTAAGACTATCCATAGTGATAATGCTCTTGATTTTTGTAATCAATATCTCCGCTCTTTTCTAATTGAGCATGGGATCATCCACCAAACATCATGCCTATATGCATCCCAACAGAATGGGTAACTAAAAGGTAGCATCATCGTATCCTTGATGTGACCCAGACCTTACTACTTACTAGTTCAAAGTGTGACCCCTCTCTCGTTTTGGGGTGATGTTGTTCTCACTACTACATATCTAATTAATCGTATGCCATCCACCATATTGGAAGAACAAGCACAATATTTTCTTCTCTTCCCTGACAAGAACCTATTCCATCATGTTCCACCTAAAATCTTTGTGTGCGCATCCTTTGTCCACATTCATTCACCTGTCCACAACAAACTCTCTCCTCGGGTTGTTAAATATGTCTTTGTAGGCTACTCTAGGACCTAGAAAGGGAATCGGTGTTATGATCATGTACATCGTCATTACTATATTAGTGTGGATGTTACTTTCTTTGAGTCCATACCGTACTATTCCACCTCTGGCTCTTGGGTTGTATCTCCTGAGGACATAAAGACTTCTAGTATTCCTATGCCATCTCCTGCAATCGGGTCTCAGACTAAGGACACTCACGTCGATAATAGTCAATGATTTAGGGTAGTGTAATATCGTCGTATGGCACATCCTCTCTTCACAACAACACCTGGTCCTAAGCTATGTCAAGATAAGGACTCTGATGGGATTGTATTAGAGGATATTCCAGATATTGGTGAATAGGCCGTTGAGGAGGAGATTCAAAAACTCCCAAGATCATTCATAGCTCTTTGAAAAAGGAAATGTGAGTGCACTCTACATACTATCTCCAACCATGTGTCCACATGGAGACTATCTGTGCAGTACAAGACCTTTGTGGCTGGACATTTAGCCAGTGTTTATGAAATCATTTGGAGCAGCTGCATATGCGATCACATATGCATGTGTGAGCCCTTAGGCACATTACATACGTGAAGCACATCATTATGCGCCTCTTGTGCCCATATGCGGACTGTGCGCCCGCTTCCTGGTTAGGAGGCTAAACCGGGTTATCAGATCTGGATCTTAAGATTCAGTTACTTGTTTACCCCTAACCTGATACAACTAATCCCTAAACCCTGATACCCCTAAGCCCTAATCCCTAAATCGACTAATCCCTGATTCCCCGATCGTCTCCTCCCAACTACGAGCCTACGCCTCCACCGCCTCCTCCCAGCTCCTCCGCCTCCTCCCAGTTATGCCTCCAACGCCACTGAAGCCATCCGCCTCATTGCGAGGATCGTCGACCTCCATCTCCTTCGTGTGAGATTCTTCCGCCTCCCAGCCATGCGAATGTAAACATAGATCCCCTTTTCCATAATTTTTTACACGTTATTTTTGGGTGCTTTCAGTAGATAGATTCTACCCCTACTCCTATGGTCATTCTTACATCACAGCCAACTACAGAGAGTATTTTTTTTATCTTGGAAGAATGATGTGGACAGTTTCATCTCCAAGGTAGAGAATGTAATAGGGACGCAGTGTTTCCCTTTAGGTTCACTGCTAAGTTAAGATAAGCCAATCGTTCTTTTAACAGATGCTAAGCCAAGTTAAGAAAATGACATATGGTTAACAAAGCTTATGTTGGTTTCTGTAGGACAGTTACTTACAGTGAAATCAACTAAGGATTCTTATGATCGTGCCTATTTGTCTTTTATCGATTATTCCTACAATATATAGCTACTTCACAGCAGTTATATTCCCATTACTGTGAACTATATATATTGTGCAAGTCTTGACAATATTACGAGTACAATAGCCAATGCAACAACCACTTCTACTCCTTTATTGATTATGCATTCAACTGCATCTAACCTCCTGATTAGTAAAGGTATCTCTCTTTTCTCACCTCAGTCATCCACGGATATGTGAATAGTCAAACTAGTCAATGGTGCTCTTTCTCCTTTTATATCTATTGGCAGGACGGATTTCTCCTCTAGATTCATGCTTAATGGAATTTATTGTCCATCATATTTTCCACTTAAGCTTATTACATATCTATCATATGTAGTTTATTGTCCACCATATTTTCCACTTAAACTTATTACATATCTATCAACTATGTGTCAATCTCATTTGTAGAGTGATTTTACAAACATTTTAAATATTTTTATGACATTTGAATTTTCCAAGTCTTTGGTGGGAGAATATAAGTTAAACAAATATACTCCTAAAACTTTTTGTATATGCATATTAAACCTTCTTCGTTGATGCTTTATAATTATGATTAAATGTTAGGCAACTATGGCCTCCAGACTACCATCTAATAGTGGTTCTTCTCCTACGCCTGGAACTGGAAGTGGAAGCGAACCCTCCATTCAAAGGAGTGATACATCAGAGTTTTTTGTTCCTCCTGGATCCAATGATCCGACATGGAAGTATGCTTTTCTAGCGAATCTGAGTAGCCCTAGCATGGTCACATACCGATTACGTCAAAAGGTTGTGACAGGAGGGATCAATCGCATGAAGCACATTTGGCTCATATTAAAGGCAATACAACATATTGTCCCAAGATGACTCCTGAGGTGAAGAGTGAAATCATGGACAACATATAGGAAATTAAAGTGAAAAAGAATGAGAAGAAGATAAGGATAAAAGACATTCAAGGGCAGGTCTCCATCAAGATTAATCAACCCATGGTTGATGAAGAGAGGGATGGGAAAAGGCCCTGAACTTCAGCAGAAGATGTGCCTATGGAGAATCTCTGCCAATCCAGAATCAAAGGCACCTTTGTCAAGGATGAACGTACACATGTGAATTCATTTGTGGCAAAGTACTTCTATGACAATGACATTGCTTTCAATGTTGTCAAAAGTGACTCCTTTCTTCGAATGTGTGAAGCAATTGAGCAGCATGGAAGGTTGTACAAGCCTTGAACATATTATGAGCTTACAGAAACTCTTTCGAAGGAACAGGTTAATGAAACAACAGAGTTCTTACAAGCGCATCGTGATGCATAGAAGACTTCTGAATGTTTCATTATGAAGGATGCATGGATTGATAAGAAAGGAAGGATCATAATGAATATTGTGTCAATTGCGAGTTTGGAACTAGTTTCTGAATTCTATTGACTCATCTGCAGATTCTCATACCGTGAAGTACATTGCTTCTTTAGTGGATAAGTCCATTGAGGAAGTCGGGCCTGAGAATGTAGTCCAAGTAGTGACAGACAATGCATGAAAACCAAGTACTCGCAGATATTCTAGAGTTCTTGTGCATCACATTGCATCGACATTATGCTAGAAGAGAGTGGCAAATAATCGAAGGTGAAAACTGCCACCACAAAGGCAATGACATTGACTGTATTCATATATAGTCATCCAAAAATATTGAACTTGATGAGACAATTTACGCAAAAGGGCGAGATAGTGAGGTGGGGAACAACAAGATTTGCTACTACATATCTCACTTTGTAATCTGTGGTGGAGAGGAAAGATAAGTTGAAACTTATATTTTCTTCTGATGAATGGAGAGCTTGTAAGAAGGGGGAAACGGCTTCAGTCATAGTTTTGAGTCCTTCATTTTAGACTCAAGTGTCTTTGACGTTGAAGGTCTTTTCTTTGTTGGTACATGTTCTGCGGATTGTTGATGAAGATAGGAGGTCGGCTATGGGGTTTGTATCCAGTGAGTTGCAAGATGCTAGAAAAGAGAACATGAGAATTTTCAAAAATGCCATTGACTCAAAGAAAAAAAGAAGACAGGATAACCCCCTCCACCTTGTTGTGTATTTCTGAATCCATGTTTCTTTTATAGGGATAATGCACAAATCCAGATGGAAGGCTTCACTTTGAAGGGATTCTTGAATTTTGTAGACACTTTCTATCCTAATTTAGAGATCCAAGATATCATCACCAGGAAGGAGTTGTCTTTATATAAAGGGGCAGAAGGACCATTCGGCAAACCTTTGGCTAACAGAGAGAGGTCAATCACTGATGATGATTTCAATCCAGGTATAATTTCTTATTAGAATTATTATACTTATATGTTTAACGATTATTAACTATTTTTTTCTTGAAAGTAGCCTGTTGGTGAGGATTGCATGGAATGGAAATGCCATATTTGAAGGAAATGGCATGAAAGTTTAAAGTTGGCAGCTTCTTCCTCGAGTTGTGAAAGGAATTGGAGCACTTTTGAGGCGGTAAAGTTAAAAAATTGATGCCACATGTCATATGCTACGCATCATTAATGATGTGGTAAATGATATATTTACGGTTATTTTGTAGATCCACACAAAGAATATGGATACGTTTGAATTCAAGCGATTAAATGACTTGGTGTATATCAGATTCAGCGTCAAATTGAGGGATCGTCGTCTTAAAAATGAAATGATCCATTTGCTATAAATGATAAAAATCCATTTGAGAGATTGAATTGGTAAAGAAGATGGAGATGATGAAGTTTTCCAAGGATCAGGGCTGATGTAGAACTTAGTGGTTGATGCAATTGGCGCAAAAGATTTGGTGCAACATAGAAGAAGCCAGAGGCATGCTACTGGTTCAACCTCATTGCTGAGTTTGAATGAGGAAGAACTCCCATCTGAGGAGAAAAGTGAAGATGATGATGAAGACAATATCACAGTAGAATTTGATGATGATCTAGATTAGAATTGCTTTGTACTCAGTGGAATATTGTTGTTTGAACATTTCAGTTTTCTTATGTTATCTTAATTGGTATTTTTTGAAATCTAATTTCTGTCAGGTATTTACATATTTTGTTGGTGATTATTATACTTACATATTTATTGGTGATTGTTGTCAGTTATTTTGTATGCTAACTTTTTTATTGAGGTATTGATATTTGATTGATAGAGATTATTTTGAGCCCTACATGAAAGTCATTTTTCTTAGATCTATTTTTGGACCACAATTATACGTAAATTTAGTTCAGTTGTAGTCACTTTTGTATATGTTTATTTATTTATAAATAAAAAATAGGAAAGTGCATAGAACTGCATATACCCCACATATGCCCCAGCATACTACTTAATCTCTATTTAGTGATCTGCTCGAACGCATATGCATACCGCTATCCTGAACGTTGCTTTATGTTGTTACAGTTCCATTAACTCATCAACAGGCATTATTGATTTTTGAGTGGAATGCGGCTATGAAGAAAAAAAATGGAGATGCTTTGTCCAGAGGCACATGGCAGCTTGTTGATCCCCCAATGGATGCGATTGTGGTTGGTAGCAGGTGGGTTTTTACCACCAAACATCTTTCAGATGATTCCGTGGAACGTTATAAGGCTCAGCTTGTAGCAAAGGGGTACACTCAAAACCATGACACCTTATCACGAGTGCCTTGTCTACCTACGATGTGAATTCTTATTTCCATCGTTGTCCAGCTCTCCTTTCCACTCTACCAACTGGACGTGAAAAATACTTTTCTGTACGGTGATATGAATGAAGAAGTTTGTATGCAATAACCTCTTGATTTTGAAATCAAGGGGGGTATCAGAAGGTGTTCAAACTTTACAAAACTATATATGGTCTCAAACAAAGCCTCAAAGCATGGTTTCAGAAATCAAGGCCCTAAATGTCAGTTTCGATCACCATTTCGGTATCGACCAAAACAGAATTTCGGTGGAATTTCGACCATCATTTCAGTCATTTTTTGTACTAGGACCCCCATATTTCGGTCGAATTTCGATTTCGATGGATATCGATATTCGACAGAAATTCGATCGAATTTCGCTGAAATTTGAGGCCATGTCAAAAATTATGTGACATTGTGTCCAAGGTTGGTTTCATTCGCTCTACAACAGATCACTGTCTATTTGTCAAGAAAACAAAGAACGGGACGGTTGCTATGTTAGTATATGTTAATGACAGAATTCTTACAGGAGATGATACTAGCGACATAACATATACCAAAAGGTATCTAGCGGAACACTTTATTACCAAAGACTTAGGAGAGCTTCATTATTTCCTAAGCATCGAAGTCGCAAGGAATATCGACAGCCTGATTCTTTCACAGAGAAAATATGTTATGGATCTTTTACATGAGACAGAAATGTTAGGAGTGAAACCAGCATCTATTCCTATGGATCCCAATGCAAGATTGTATGAAGACTCACCTATATATGCTGATACAAAACAATACTGATGCCTAGTAGAAAAACTTTTGTATGTTACAAATTACTAGGCCTGATATCTCATTTATTGCTAATCAGACAGGCCAGGTAATGGTTAAGCCATGCCAAGTGCACTGAGAAGCACTAGTGATTATAAGATGCTTGAAATCTGCTCCAGGGAAGGGTGTGTTATTCACTTGTAGAAATAAGCTTGATATTATGACCTATTCATAGGGTAACCCAATGACAGAAAATCTACTACTGTCCCGATTACTACACCTATCTTGGTGGTAGCCTAGTCACTTGGAGAAGCAAGAAGTCGTTCCAGATCTAGAGCAAAATCTAAATACAGAGCAATGACCCAAGCCACCATTGAACTAATTTGGATCAAGTCGGTTCTCAAGGATTTACACTTACCAGACCCAATTCCTATGATAATGTGTTGTGACAATGCTGCGACAATGTTCATTGTAAATAACCTTACAACCTTACCTTTCATGAACGCGCCAAACTTGTGGAGGTAGCATGCCATTATACAAGGGACATAATTCATCAAGGAAACATCAAGACGGAGTTGATAACCTTAGAAGAGCAAACAATTGATGTTGTCACGAAGCCTCTTACTCGATCCCTATTTACCAGATGTATCTCCAAGTTGAGCATGATTAACATCTATGCTCCAGCTTGAGGGGGAGTATTGGAGTATATTTTGGGTTTACATTATTTAGTTCATAATTAAAGAGGGGGTGTAATTATTTCAGTAACCCTTGCATCCCCTCTATATAAGAGAGCGCTTTTCTAATGAGAGATATAACATTTTTCACATTTTCCTCCAGCAAATTGAGAAATATAAGTGGTGTGCAGTCATATATAACCCTCACGTATACACCAAGAATCCCGCCATTACATAATCCGGAACTAAACTCAGGAAAAGTGTAAATGGATATTGGGCAAACCTAATTACAACTTAATCAGCCCTTCATTTCTCTACAATATTTGATATGGACAACGGGTAAATGGATCCACGCTCAAGTTTCACTTGCCCAAGTACAGTACTAAACATGTGAATAAAAAACGTGTATCCTTGCGAGGAAAGGATTAAAGCCAATCGAATGTAAAACCTCAGAAGAGAAAACAGTTGATGTTGTCACGAAGCCTCTTACTCGATCCCTATTTACCAGATGTATCTCCAAGTTGAGCATGATGGACATCTATGCTCCAGCTTGAGGGGAAGTATTGGAGTATATTTTGGGTTTACATTATTTAGTTCATATTTAAAGAGGGGCTGTAATTATTTCAGTAACTCTTGCATCCCCTCTATATAAGAGAGCTTTTCTAACGAGAGATCTAACATTTTTCACATTTTCCTCCAGCAAATTGAGAAATATAAATCGTGTGCAGTCTTATATATAACCCTCACATATACACCAAGAATCCCACCATTACATAATCCGGAACTAAACTCAGGAAAAGTGTAAATGGATATTGGGCAAACCTAATTCAAGCTTAATCAGCCCTTCACTATTCTCTACAATATTTGATATAGACAAGGGGTAAATGGATCCACGCTCGTTTCACTTGCCCAAGTACAGTACTAAACATGTGAATAAAAAAACTTGTATCCTCGCGAGGAAAGGATTAAAGACAGTCGAATCTAAAACTTAACAAACTCTGCAGATCAACATATTTACTAGAAAGCTTTCCACTTATCGAACCTTGAACTTTCACATATCCAACTCTGTATGGTTATTGGAGATATCGACTATAAACACTACAAGAGAATAGCTGCTTAGATGGAGCACATCTTGTCCATTGAAATATGTTAAAACTCAGCTACTTAGATAAGAGAATTGTTAGCTTTCTAACGGCCAGTTTTAGTAAGACAATTGCTCTTTTGTTGAGTATTCATCTGGTAGACCTTTTTGTTTACCTGGTAAAGAGGATAATATACTAACCAGTAGTTTCACGTTGCCCATCAAGCTGCATAAATAGTTCTCTTGCAGACTCCACAATTCCTGAATGACCATAGTGTGTAGAAGAAAGAACCTTTGCTTTAACTTCAGGGGTCAAAGATCCACTGTAATAGAAGAAAAGTTGATTTTAGTAATAGGAATGACGAATAATGCAATATAATAACATCGAGAGAGTGTCATGTACTCTAAATTGATTGAAAAAGTTTTGATGCATGTTAAACTAAAAATCATAGCAGCACAGACATTTCTTGTAGACCTTTGTTATATAGCTTACCTGGTATGTTGCTTGTCCTCTTTTGTTATTTATTTTCATTTACTATTCTTATGAATTACAACCACGTCAAAATCTGTAGTAATCCAAAAGCAAATTTAACAGTTCCGTGAGCATGGACCCAAGATACCTGGTCCATATAATCTCCACCTCTGCTCTAGTATTTTTGACTGCCCGATAAGATTGGCCAGTTGGATTGGCAAACTGTGGCGAATTGGTCCAATATTCATGTAGAGATATATGTTATGTTATTTTGTACTGTTTCATAATTTTTCTTTTCTTCTGAACTCTTGATGTAATTCACCCATAGGCTACTCTCCTATATAAGAGAGTCTAGGGCGTATGGAATAAACAAGTCTCTTATTTTTCCCAACATGGTATCAGAGCGACGGTCCTAGACCGAAGTTCTCGAACCAAACCCTAACCCTAGCCCCCACCTCCAAGCCCTTCGCGCACCGCCTAGGCCTCGGCCTCGGCCTTCCTCGTGAGCCCAGGCGACCTTGGCCTCCCGCACGACTTCCACGCACGCCGTCCGACTTCCACGCGCGTCGCCTAGGCCCCGGTCTCCCGCGCGCCCCTCCCTGCATGTGTCGCCCAAGCACCGCGCGCAGCCCAGGCCCCGCACGCCGCCTCCCTTCTGGCGCCATGTGCTCCTCGGCGCTCCTCCGCCTCTCCGCGTGCACCTTGGTTCCCTATGACTCGGCCTCTCGTATCCCACCTAGTGCATCTCGCCTAGGCTGTGACCGTGCGTGTATCGCGCCTAGCGCACGCCGCATCGCTCTAGGGTTCGGCTACGTCCTAGGGTTCGGCCAACCCTAGGGTATCTTCGTCTACAAGGAGACCTTTGCCCGCCTCTTCACGTTAATGGGTTTGGTTGCTTGAAGTCTACACATGCAACCAAACCCCTGAATGTCAGTGTAGACAATTGTATCGTCATCTACAATCCTAGTCTTCTATTATCATGTCAGAAAGTAAGGCAGATATCCCATCTACAGGCGCCTTCAGAGGTCTTGCGCCTATTGTGAAGATGGACGGGTCAAACTACGAACTGTGGGCAATGCAGTTCATGAGTATGATGAAGTCGACCAGTAAGAATCACATTCTTACTGAGGAAGAGCCTGCTGAGAAGACTGGGGTCAACTCCTCATTGGAGGCAGATGACAAGGTTTGGCTATCAGGAACATTAGCAATTGAGATTGCCAATGATATTCTCCATCAGCCCACTGCAAAAGCAATGTGGGATAGTCTGGCTGCTACCTATTCACAAGCAAAGAATGAGACGAAGATTCTGCAACTCCATCATGACATCTTTACAATCAAGCAGAATAGACGGCCTCTACACTCATTATACACATCTTTACGTGGAATGTTTGAGAAGCTTTATAGCTTCATGCCTCTCACAGCCACTCCTGAGCAACAGAAGACCTATCAGAATTCCATTATGGTTGGCGTATTTCTGGTAGCCCTTGATCCAGAGTACGAGGCAACACGTTCCCAAATCTTGGTAGATTCCACCATTCCTCCGATGGAGGAAGCCTTTCATAGATTGAGTCGTATTACTGTTCCTTCATCTTCTGCAAATCAGACCGCCTCAGCTATGGCAACGAATTAAGGTCGTGGGGGTCATCATTAGTTTCATGGTCGTGGACCTCAGGGCAGAGGAGGTCGTGTTCGGCCATCATGCACTTTTTGCCACAGTTCTGGACATATCGAAGACACATGTTATTCCAAACATGAATTTCCTGCTCCTACACGAGTCACTAAACAAATTGAACCTCCATATGCTTCATCTTTGGATCAACGCTTTGATGATCTTGTAGCTCGTCTGAGAGGCATTATTCCTCCATCTGGTCCCGTTGCATCAGCGCCTGCCTCTGAGAGTCATTCCGACGTTGCTGCTTCTGCATCCACCAGTACCTCAGGTAGCACTTATGCTTTCACTAGCAGTAGTGGATCTGATACTTTGGAATGGATTATGGACTCTGGTGCCACACATCATCTGCATGGTGATCGAGGTCTATTTACAGCCTACTGACAGGTTCCTCCAAGCCGTACTGTGGTTATTGCTAATGGGACGCACTCCCCGATTATTGATCAGGGGTAGATTAGCCTGACATCCTCTATACACCTCAAGAATGTGCTGCACGCACCTGATTTTTCTATGAATTTGTTGTCCATTAGCCAACTTACAAAGAATTTACATTGTCGAGCAATTTTTGATCCATATTCTCTCATTTTTCAGGGCATCCTTACGAGCAACGTGATTGGGCATGGATATGAGCAGGGTGGCCTATATCATCTCAGTCGAACCTCATATGCTGGAATCTCCTCTCTTCCTGCTGGATCTGTCTCTCCATTCTTGTGGCACTTGCGCTTTGGCCATCTACCGCTTTAGAAATTGTGTCGTGTTTTACTTCAGGTTTCATCTCACACATCCATCCAATGTGAGGCTTGTCAATTGGGAAAGCATCATCAGTCTACCTTTCCCAGTCGTCAGAGTCGGAGTAATAGCTCCAAGTTTGAGTTGTTTCATGTCGATATCTGGGGTCCTTGTCGTGTTCCTGATCATCAGGGACACAGGTTTTATATGGTTATTGTAGATGATTTTTCTCGTGTATCTTGGGTCTTTTTGTTAAAGAATAAATCTGAAGCTGGGAATATTATCATAAATTTCATCAATGACGATTGTAATGTCTTTTATGCATCTGTAAAGATTGTGAGAAGTGATAATGCCTTGGAATTTCGTTCTCATACTCTCTCCAATTATTTTTCAACAAGGGATTATCCATCAAACATCTTGTGACTATACTTCCCAACAGAATGGAGTTGCAGAAAGGAAACATCGTCATTTACTTTATGTCAACACATCGCTTCTCATACAGAGTCATGCTCCTCATTCTTTCTGGGGCGATGCTATCCTAACGGCATGTTATCTCTTTAATCGCATGCCGTCGTCTGTTTTAGGTGAGAAGATTCCTTTCTCCCTAGTTTTTTTTGAAAAAGAATTGTTCTCCCTCACTCCACGTGTGTTTGGCTCGGTGGCCTATGCCCACCAATTGTCTCCAGGTATTGACAAGCTCTCTCCTAGAGCTGTCAAGTGTGTTTTCGTCGGGTACTACATAACACAAAAGGGGTACAAGTGTTATGATCCATTGCGCAGGAAATATTTTGTTAGTGTTGATGTTACATTTTTCGAGTTTGTTATGTACTTCTCTCCTACAGGTGATCAGTTGGTATCCTCAGACACTGATGAAGCCATATACATGCCTCCACCATCACCACCTCCACCATTACCTACATCACCTGCACCTCCTGTTATTGTTACGGTTCCCCCATTGCCACTCCACTATACCTGTCGGCCTGCTTCAGCTCATGATCACCGCTCTTCACCTAGCTCGCCTAAGGTATGCTCTGAGAATATAATCAATAATAATGGATCTAATGATTTACCTGAGCAGGTTGTGTTACAGAGGACGAATGAGGATGCAAGCGATTTGGATATACCTATTGCACTTCGAAAATAGAAGCGTAGCTGCGTGTCATATCCTATAGCATCCACGGTTTCCTTTGATTATTTAATTGGTGAATTCAGGAGCTTTGCCATAGCACTATATGCTGTGGATATTCCACAGAACTACCAAGATGCATTGAAGGACAACAGATGGCATTTAGTTATGGAAGAAGAGATGGTTGCCCTTCAATCAACAGGTACCTGGAGCCTTGTTCCTGCACCTACCAGTGTGTCTACAGTGAGTTGTAAGTGGGTCTTCACAATTAAGCATAATGCAGATGGCTGCATTGAAAGATACAAGGCACGCTTGGTTGCTCGTGGGTTTACACAGACATATGGAGTGGATAATCTTGATACATTCTCGTCGGATGCTCGCCACTCCACCTTACGGATCCTTCTCTCTGTTGCGGTTACTCGTGGTTGGTCATTATTCCAATTAGATGTTAAGAATGCCTTTTTATATGGTGACTTGCAAGAAGAAGTCTGCATGCAACAACCTCCTGGTTTTGCTGTTGAAGGGGAGTGTTCCAAGGTGTGTAGACTTCATAAGGCCATCTATGGCCTTAAGCAGAGCCCTAGAGCTTGGTTCCAAAAGCTCTCAGACTTGTTTGAGAAACAGGGGTATAGACGTTCGAATGCAGATCATTCCCTATTTATAAAGAAAACATCCTGAGGTATTATTGCAATTATGGTGTATGTAGATGATATTCTGATTACAGGTGATGATGGACAAGGAATTCAGACGGCAAAAGAAATGTTGGGTCGTGAATTTGTCACCAAGGATCTTGGAGTCCTTAGACATTTTCTGGGTCTGGAGTTCGCCAGAAATGCACATGGACTTGTAATGACCCAGAGGAAATATGTCACTGACCTGCTGAGTGAAACAAGAATGCTTGGATGCTGGTCGGCCACTACATCTATGGATCCGAGCATGAAATTATATGATGATGACACTGATGAGGTGGATAGGAGAAGATACAGAGAACTAGTGGGAAAGCTTCTTTATGTTACCATTACCAGACCCGATATTTCTTTTGCTGTTAGTTGAGTGAGCCAGTTCATGGAGCAACCACGTCAGGTACACATGGATGCTATACATATGATACTCATGTACCTTAAATCATCTCCAGGTGCAGGTCTGTTGTTCAATAAAGACAAGGAGATTGCTATTTCAGTGTGTGCAGAGATAACGCAGGATGTCCAAAGGATAGGAAATCCACCACTGGGTTTGCTGTATATGTTGGAACCTCTCTCGTCTCATGGAGAAGCAAGAAGCAAATTGTTGTAGCCAGATCCGGTGTTGAGTCTGAATATAGGGCTATGGCCCAGGTTAGTACAGAAATGATGTGGGTGAAAGTTGTTCTTACAGATCTATATATAGAAGTCCTACTTCCTATGGCTTTGGAATGTGACAATCAAGTTGCTATATTCATTGCCAATAATCCAGCATTTCATGAATGAACCAAGCACGTTGAGGTTGACTGTCACTTTATACGAGATATGATTCAGAAGGGTTTTATATCTACATCTCATGTTAGCTCATGGGACCAAACTGCAGATATCTTTACCAAGGCGTTACTTAGAAGATCATTCCAGAAGTGCTCGTCCAAGCTGAGCATGGTTGACATCTATGCTCCATCTTGAGGGGGAGTGTGGGGATATATGTTATGTTATTTTGTATTGTTTCATAATTTTTCTTTTCTTTTGGACTCTTGATGCAATTTACCCATAGGCTACTCTCCTATATAAGAGAGCCTAGGGCGTATGGAATAAACAAGTCTCTTATTTTTCTCAACAATTCAGTTTTACATTTCAGTTAAGATACTATAATTTGTGGTTCAACCGTACATTAAACTGGGTATCCATATAACCTGTTAGAGCAGGTTGGATCACAATTGAACTTGAACTTGATTTGTTGTCATTTAAAAACTGAATGTGGTATGTTGAACTCATGATCTCTTAAGTTTCTACTATCACGTATGAATCAACAAATTTACAGTGACACTTTATTAGGATTGCCTCCAACGCAATTATTATATGACTATATAAAAATAAATAGACCTAGTATACAATTGTATGTGTATGTTCACAGACACATAAATACCAATAAATTTACATACTGCATGAGCAAAAATGATTTAAATGTATAATTAGATATAAGCATGGCGTACAAAATTTTATGTATTTTTTAAGTATGTATTTATCACATTCCTAGTATGTATCTATACATAGATGACCATGTTTGTATATCTATCTATCTTCCCTTTTTTGTTTATACGTGGATATAAGAAGTTTTAAAATTATGGTAACTTGATCTAATTTGGTTAAGAATTATTGTATTTCTTGTATCAAGTTGTAAGCTCAATGGCTTACTCACAGCTCAGAACATGACCTAATTGATCATCTTCAAACACTCCGATTTATATGATCGATCATTATTTAAAGCTTTTATTGCAGAACAGGTCGACCAACAGTTTGTACCCAATTGATCACCTCCTGATTGACCATTTAAGATCCACGATCATTTATATATTGAATTCATCTCATCGATACAGTTCTCCAAATTTGCTTCCAACATACTCTTGTCCTCATCGGAAATCCTCACATTTTCATCCCCCTCCCTTCTCTCTAAATTGGTGGCCCTCCTCTCTATTTTTTTCCCTTCACGCTCCGACCATTGAGCATCAGCCACACGCTGCCCTTCTCTTCTGCCCTCGCTCGACTAGCTCATGTTTTCGATGGGTTCAAGTAATCCATGTAGCAGAAGTGAAGCGGAAGCCTTTATAAATAAAAGATAGTGTGTTGATTATTGTGTGGCTTTAGAGATGCTCACAGTTGACAAAGCACGCAAGGACATGAGTCAACAACCAAGGTGGTCTTCACGTTTAATATGTTGAGTTGAAGATTGTGTTTGCGAAACTCCATAGCTATTATCCTGTAAGCTTGTACAAGTCATAACGATTATTCAAAGTGATGCTCATGGTTGAGCTAGTCAATCTAGACTTGATTCGATCTATGATTCTATAAGGAATCAACTGATCACTATAGGCATGATCCCTCCACTCAAAGAGGCTTATAGTCACCTCAATAAGATCTTGATACCCATAACCTAGAGCACCAACACTACTTGTGGAGAAGAGAATGAATTGTTTTTATTCCACGAGTATAGGATTTCTTATATAGAGAGAAAAAACCCTAGGGAGCATAAAAAAGAGAATTATACGTAAGACCCCGAAGGGTTATAATACTCAAATATAATAGAAATACAATAACTCTGACACTCTCCCTCAAGTTGGAACATATCTGTAGATCATGCCCAACCTGGAAATCATATATGAGAGGTGTTTCTTCGCCAGTGCCTTTGTAAAGATGTCTGCAAGCTGAAGTTAAGTGGATATGTGTGGACTAGAGATCCTTCCTCCTCGTATTGCATCACGAATGAAGTGACAGCCAACCTAAGTATGCTTGGTCTTCTCACGGCATACTGGATTAGTGGCGATATAATCGATCTTGTCGTCACAAAATAAAGGTACGGGAGTAGTAACTGGAAGTTCAACTTCCTGTAGAAAGGATACAAGCCAAGTGATCTCACAGGTGGCTTGGGCCTATTAGAGATATCTTGCGAAAGATTACGCTCATGTATTCTATTGTAATCCTACGACGACACTTATGTATTTTATCTCTTTCAGCTCTCTAGGGTTTAGTCTTATATAAGGACCCATAGACCTCTTGAATAAATTATCTCATTGCATTGTTTTCATCTCTTTCCACATGGTATCAGCAGCGATCCTAAACTGTTGTTCTGGTCTAATTCCCTCCGCAGCCACCATCCCTAACCTCGTCAACTCTCTCGTGCATCGCCAAGAGATCTCCTTCCACCTCTCACGTGCCACCAAGGAGACTCAAGCCTCCTTGGGCCGCCCGGAGGGCCTCCTTGGCTCTCTAACACTGCCAGGAGCGCCCCCAGGTCCCTCCGAGGCCCTAGCTTGCCACTGCCAAGTCACTACCTAGCCTCCAGATTACCGCTAGCCCACCTGTGAGGGCTCCATGAAGGACTCTAGGTTGTTTTCATGCCACCATCGAGCCTCGTTACCGCCGCCATGAGCTGTAAAACCTCCCTCGCATCGTCGCTAGGCAATCTGTAGGCCTCCTCGGCACCACCTGTGGCAGCTAGGGCACCCGAGCCCAGGTACCAGCCCTCCTAAGACTGTCACCAACAGCATCAACGGTCTCCTCGAGCTTTCCACGACCACTAGCAGTGCTTCAAACCTTTTATGGTCTCCTACGGTCATCATGATGTAGGTTAGGTCACCTTGATGCTTGTTCAAGAAATCGAACACTTTCTATGTCACTTTTTCTTGACATGCGCGTCCACCATGACGTCCATTGAGACCAAGCCTATGTATCCTACTTCATTTATGGTACAGGGCACTTCTATCAAGTTGAAGGCTCCAAAAATTACGTTTTATGGTATCAATCTCTCAAAGTACTCATTGGTGGCCAGCGCAAAAGCTATGATTATCACTTGGATGACCAACAATATCGATCCAAACAATGTTGTCAATCTTCTTTACAAGGACACTACAAAGGCGATGTGGGAGAACCTTGAGTGCACTTATTCTAAGAAAGCAACCAAGTTACATATCTCTGATATGTACACAAGAATCTGGTCTGCTACTTAGGAGAATCGGGCCTTATCAAGTATTACAGGCTTTTTATTGGCCTATTTGAGGAGCTACTTATTTTCCAGTCGGCATGCTGTGATCAACAGGTGGGAGAGCATGCAGAGTGGCAGGTTTATAGGTTTCTTTCTATTTTGCATCCACGATACAAATATGTGAAAGACCAGTTTCTGATGGTTGATACTCTAGCCATCATTGAGACCATCTTCGGACGACTACAGGAGATAGAGACTCCATTTAAGCACCCTACTACCCATGCATCTACAGAGACGACGGATCATTATACCTCATCAGAGTACAAAGGATGTCAGAATTATCAAGGAGGATGGGGTCGTGGCTTTAGATGTGGACGCAGTCGTGAATCTGGACGTGGTCGCGAATCTGGACGTGGCTATCACTTTAGACGTAGATGCGGACATTATCCTTCTACAACGCGTTATCCAACATGCATGCACTTTGGACACTGGAATCATTCTTCTAACCATTGTTGGGCAACGTTTGGCATGCAGCCTAATGCCAACAATGTCTATGAAGAGGTATCCTATGATGCTACTGAAGAAACACCTACCCAGTAATATAGGGGATTATAAACTCCCTTTACTGCTTCTGAATATGCCCGTCGAAGGCAACTGCTACAAAACTCCAGCTCATCTGCCAATAACAATACTGCTTCTGCTTCTGCTTCAGCTTCTGCTTCCAGCCTAGCTACTACTTCATGTACAATAGCACATTTTGTTTCTGCCTCTAAACCTGCATGAATTATTAACTACGGAGCTTAGACACATCTGACGGGGGAAGAAAGTATTCTTACATCATCACAGTTGTCTTCCTCCGTGAAGACAATTCGAGCTGCTAATGGGGATCATTCCACGGTTACTATTGTCGGTACTATCAATTTCTCTTCCAAGTTGCGATTGACCAGCGTTCATTGTGCTCTTACCTTTCCTCTCAGTTTTTTATCTGTACAAAAGCTGTGTGTTGAACTTAACTGTCCTGTTGTTTTTTAAGAGTTTTGATGTTATTTTCAGGACATCTGGACAAGACAAATTTCCAGTGGAGGACATGAGAGGAATGACCACTATTACCTTGACATCCTTATGATTCCATTTTGCCAGCATGGTTTCAATCTCTGAAGATCCTCTTCTATGGCACCTTTGTTTAAGTCATCCTTCTGCTAATGCCCTCTCCATAATGTTCCCGAAATTTTCTACGCTCAAACCCTTTTGAGTGTAAGATGTATCAGTCCAAGTAACATCATCGAGTGTCCTTTCCAACATGGATTGAGCCTCATTGTCGTGTCCCATTTTCTTTTGTTCAATGTGATGTCTGGGGACCCTGTCCGGTCAGAACTCTAAGTGGACATAAGTATTTTGTTGTTTTTGTTGATGATTACAATCGATCATTTTGGGTCTTCTCGTTAAAGAAACGTTCGGAAATTAATAATATTATCAAGAATTTCTTTCACTATGTTAAACATATCTTCTCCACTGTTATTCAAATATTTCGTTCTGATAATGCATTGGAATTCACCCAAAAAGATTTGACATCCTTCTTTGCTTCCAAGGGCACCATTCATCAAACCTAATGTCCATATATCTCCGAGCAGAATGGGGTGGCAAAAAGAAAAATTAGACATCTCCTCGATATTGCTCGATCTCTTCTCACTCAGATGAAGGTTCCTAAAAACTGCTAGAGAGATGCGGTACTCACTGTTTATTTTTTACGCGTTTCATAATTTTAAAAAATCTAATAAAAATTAGATTAATATTGTATAGATTAAATTTAACATTAATCAAAAATTAAAAGAACAAAAATATATAACAAAAGAAAATAAAATAAGTATTTTTAATACTTTAAAAATGCTTGCAAAAATATCATCATGTATATATGATGTAATCTTACTTTGAGTTATACATGAAAGTTGTAGATCTAACGTTTTTATTTTGAAGCCATTTGTTATTTCTGTTCTATTTATCATTGATTTTCTGATTTTCTTTAAATTTCCCGATTGGGTCATGTGGCCCAATCCTTTGTTCCACCTTAACCAGCCTCAGCCACATCAACGCATTCAATTTTAGTCATCTGATCATTTAAATTAGACGGCCAAGATCACTCCTTGTGCGCCTATTTGCCAGCCACTTAGTCGACTTGATCAAGCAATCAAGATCGCCTGCTAGCACTTCATTTTGCACCCACCTTCTGCAAGAGATGCGAACTCCAGCAACCACCCCAACTTCTTCCATTTTTCCTAACTTCCGCCAATAACCTTCCTCCTTGATTCCGTAACCAAACCTCCGTCTAACATTGCTCCTTCACGCCAAACACCTAACTCATCCTAACCCTAACTCCATCACCGGTTCCTGGTGATTGAAACCACCGCGTAACCCACCTAGCAACCACCCATCTCCTACTTCAAATACCCCATCGCTACCCAATTTGGCGGTTGTAACCCAAGCCTCTCCTCCTCTCCGTGACAAGGAGATGGAGGATCGACGGAGGCCATGATGATGATGAACCTAGAGATGACCCATGGCATATAGCCCATGCTACAACATCGAAACAACGGTTGTGCGAGCTTTTTTCGATGGCCTGTTAAGCTAAGTGATGACTTTGAGGTCTTCAAGGCCTCGATCCCAAGCCAACATCCATCAATGGCGGTCTTCTTCATGTACAGGGTAGGTTAGCTTTTATTTTCTTGCTTCTTCGTCAATCGCAACATGTACAGACCATACGTTCAACATTTGAATGTGCCCCGACCTTCATCGCGGATCTATCATCTACGCGAGAGGATTTGTTCTCCGTGCCTCTTTTTCTATCACTCCTATCACAACGAACAACATTCTCCTATAGCAATGGTGGAGAACCCACCAGGTCCTCACCTTCTTCACCTACTCCAAACCTCCATCTCGCTCACAGTCACATGGACACACCATATGTTGCCTCGGCTATGTATTTCTAAATTTCTTGTGTTGGAATCCTTCAATGATCGAAATTCGGGGAGGGCTCCGATTTGGAGCTCTGCCTTCAACGACCAGACGTCAATAGATGCCTCCAGATATCTCCACGCCTTCATTAATAGTCGACGGTCTTCGGGTGCTTCCCAGACATCTTTTTCGACCTTCAGGAGACCTAAAGCAATCGAGAGGAGCCCCTATTCCATCGTCGAAGCCCAAGATCCTCCGTCACGATCGAGAGGAGGAAAGTCATCTAGCATACATGTGTCATTAGATTAGCCCCAATTGGGGAGAATCTGACAGTCCTAGTGATGCCACGCCAGTGCTCCCTAGTTTGTAGTCTCGTTCAACCCGCACCTCCAGCAAAAACATCTCCGCCTTCCACATGTCCCAAGCCATGCGCCTTGACACAAAGCCTAGGCCACACATGCATCATGTTTGCGTCGCTGGGTAAATTGCAGCGCCACCCTGCCGACTTCTCAATATTATAAAAGTGCCCCTACACGGGGGGTTAACCGTAAATTAAGTAGCCGAATTTATTTATTTGTACTTCAGTCCCTACAAGGACCTATTTATGATGTTTATGTCTATTTTATATATGAGTTTATCACGATTATACCCCTGAACCTCTTATGCAATAACTTGAGCTTTATGAGCACAATTAATCTGATTCCAGTTTCATTGTGAAGCTAGTTTAGTGCTCTTTGATACGGTATTATTTATTCTCTAATTTGACGTATAAATATTGATTGTTTAATTGGAGTTATTTTTTATTCCATTCTTCATATGATTAAATGGAATCTATTGAGCCTTGCTTCATTCCATTGCATCATTAAACTATAAAATCATTTGTAAATTTTTGCTCGAGTTATATATATAATTTACGAGCATAATTTATATGTTACATATATGTGTTGAGTAATTAATTTATTTTGTTCATTTGGGATTAATTTAACTCAGCAATCGTCGGTCCCAAGGCCGAGTAAATTGAAGAGGGACGCATTAGATAGACAACAACCAACGTAAAACGGTCGAAGACAGCTTCCTAAATAGTATTTTAAAAAAAATACTATTTAGGAAGTTGCCGCAAGACAGTCAGATCTTTTCAACATGGATTTAAGCAAACATTTAGATTTTATAGGGACGTTCCCTAATTGAGATGTGTTGCACCGCCCGAATGCAATGAAAAATTGGCGCTTTGACTGGTAAATTGATGGAGATCATAGATACGATAGAAAGAAGGAAGATTCATATACTATGTCCTAAAGAGACAAAACGGGTTGGAGAGAAAGCAATGGAGATCGAGAAGACATGCTTTAAACTTTGGTATTTACGTAAAGATAAGGGTACAAACGGTGTTAGAGTGGTTCATAAAAAAAATTGAAGGAATGTGTGGTTGAGGTGAAAGATTTGGGAATCGGATTATTTTGCTAAAATTGGTGCTTGAAGAAGATCCTATCATGCCTAGCATTGGGATCTATTGGTGTAGTAGTGGATCTAAATCCAATCATGCCTATTTTAGATAAAAGATCAATAACATACTTCCTTTGTGTCATAACCATAACCTGTTGATTTCGTGCAACCTCCGAGCCAAGGAAGTAACGTAGCTTGCCAAGGTCCTTTGTCACAAACTGTCGTCCAAGGAAATCCTAAGTTGCATGAATGTCTTGTTCATCGCTGCCAATCACAGAAGGCCATATAGATATCGACATTGTATGGGTCTGCTCGGAAAAGGTTAGATCGGGATATATCGCTGATATATCGACAATATCAGTGGAAATGTCGGAAATGGCTCAAAGTTTCATTTTTTGCCATTTTTTAAGAAATTAAGATAATCCAAGATATTAAAACAATAAATAACCTACAAACACTTATATCACACATATCGATCGTTTACACCCCATATATCACACATACCGTTCATTTCGAACATATCGATGTTAATGTTGATTCCTAACTTACAGATATAGGAAATGAAGTTCGTCCAAGCTCTCTAAACACTAAATAACATACAAATATACTCTTAGATCACACATATCGATCATCTATGACCATTATATCGCACATATCAGTCATATCGAACATATCTCAAGTACTGTTAATCGTTGACCTATAGATATTGGAAATGGAGTATGTCCTGGTTCTTAGAACACTAAATAACTACAAATATACTCCTAGATCATACATATCGATCATCTATGATCTTAATATCGCATATATCGGTCATATCGAACGTTACATTGTTATTGTTGATGCTAACTTGTGGACATTGGAAATGTAGTCCATCTAAGTTCTTATAACACTAAGTAACTTACAAATATACACTTATATCACACATATCGATCATCTATGACCCTTATATTGCACATATCTATCATATTGAGCATATCATTATTCAATGTTGATTTTTAAATTTTAACTTATAAATATTGGAAATAGATTTCTTCCAAGACTTATATTGCATCACATATTATTTATAAACAATATGTTTGAGCTATTTTTGGAACCAAAATAAAGAGCATAATAGCATTTTTTAAAAGAGACATAATTCATAATAATATTTTTCGAAGGGGGGAGAAGATGAATAAAAATTGATTAGACACTCCTAAGTTGAAGAAATATTGTATGCACCCCCCCCCCGTCACACGATACCCTACCAGACGAGGATCTCGCTGCCGGTCAACGAGCTTGGGGGGCTAAGGGGGGCCCAGGTTGGCCGAAACAAAATATATAAAACATGGCATGCTTTAATACTAGGAGTAGCAAAATAAGTAGTGAAATCAAACTTACAAGGGTATTATTCATCAACATATAGATATCGATGAAATTTCGACGATATCGGTCGATATCCAAGATTTTTTGAATTGAATCCAGTCATTTTTTTATTGATATCGACCGATATGGTGATATATCACCGATATATCGGTCAAATATCGTTGATATCTTGGTAAATGGATATACACCCTAATATCGATATCCCCTTCCTCTCGATACCGATATATTGACGATATATCGCGATGTGGCCTTCTATGTTGCCAGTAACGATGATGTCATCAACATAAACCAGAACAACAACAGTACCTCTCTGAGTTCTCTTAACAAAAAGAGAATGATCTGCAGTAGATCTGACAAACTGTAACATCTGGTTTTCAACTAAACCCGAAACCAACCCGATTAGGGTCCGATTAACCTAATAAAGTTATCTGGCAACATTAGATGACTTAAATCGACCAATTGATCATGAATCAAAAGTCGTTCGGGCGAAATCGACCAAAAATCGATCGCATCGTAATGCGTGCCCGAAAAAGCCGTGACGCTAATTCCGAAACCGCAAAATGAATTGAGACCGTCATGAGATCCGATTCGATGAAAGAAGACCAACGGAATTGACCGTTCGCCAATCGGATATTGTTTGATATTTTTAAGTCGTTAAAATTAACCCCAAATCAAAACCGTATCCGAAAATTTCGGGTATTCAAAACCCAATCGAAAATATATCAATATTATGCTCATATTGATCGTCGTTCCGAGACGGTCAAAACAAGATATTACGCATCTAAATCCGAGGCCCGAGGGGCGCGAACGGTCCATTTTAAGTATGTTAAATAAATTAATTAATTAAAAGTAGAATCTGGCTACTACTGTTTGTAAAAAATATATATATTATTAAACTAAAAATTTATATGTGCTACAGTGAATATAGCAGCAGCAGACACAGTGTACGTCGGAAAAAAAAAGGGGAGGATTTCATAATTATCGGCTGTCAAAAGCAGACAACACTTATTGTTTTCCTCCCACGTAAGGCCTTCTCTTTCCCCACTTGGCTATATACAAGTCCATCCCTTCCCTTATAAATTCTCATAATAGGAGCCCTTTAAAACTTCCATCTCTTCTCCCTTGTTACTGTCGATTAAGCAGCAAGAAGCTACTGCCCTTTTTGGTGGCTGAAGCAGCTGCCCTACCTACTGTAGAAGACAATCAGCAGCTGCTCCTGCTGCTCTAATTTGAGCAGCTGTTGTTGTTTCCTTCCCCTATCTTCCTTATTCCCAATTCCAACAAGACATCAACAGCTCTCTTTTCTCCTGGAGCCTCCTGCAGTTCCCCTTATAGCCATTGGAGCTTCCGTAGTTGCTGGAGCTTTCTCGCAGCCCCCTCTTCTGCAACAATTGGAGTCTCAAGCCACAAATCCTGCTGCCCTCTTCCTATAGCAAGCTGCTGATGCCCTAAAAGCATCAAGTTTCTGCTGTAACTGCTGCTAATAGACTCCATCTCTTTTCTTGAAACTTAGGAACGGATCAAGGTACAATCCCTAATCTCCTCTTGCTGCCATGCATGCTACTTTTACACCTTTTGATTTCTATAACCTCTTATCTGTTAAAATGTTGTGGGAATTACTGCAAAAAAAAATGCAGCTTCTAAGGGTCTATGGGTTTTCTTAAATCGTAAGGTGCATAAGATGGCCCCTGCGCAATTGGAACGATACAGAGAAGATTAGCATGGCCCCTGCGCAAGGATGACACGCATAAATCGGGAAACGGTCCAAATTTTTTTGACTCAACACCAACCGCAAGGATTCTGGATGGGAAGCGGAGTGCGTGGGGAGGGCGATGTGCGTAGGGAGCGTTGGGGTAGTTCGGTTGATGGGACTAGAGGGTCACGTCGGGAGGGACGTGTGGATGCTTCTCGGGGGGGTTTTGGTGTTCGGCGGGTTCCTGTCTTGCGGAGGGCGTGGAGACCTAAGGCGCGGGGCTCCTCGTTCGCCAGGGAGGGCCACGTTTCCTCGCGGTCTTCTGGTGGCATGGATGACGTCGGAGGCGGTGGCTGGACCCGGGTTTCCTATGCAAAGCCGGGTAATCGTTGCTTCAGATGTGATGCTAGGGGCCACTCTGCGTCCGAGTGCTCTCTTCCGCCGCGCTGCTTTCTTTGTGGGAAGATTGGTCATAGGAGGGCTGCCTGCTGGGCTTCTGTGCCCGCCTCGGGGCCTCGGTTTGCTGCTCAACCAGTGCCGGTCTGCATTCCTCATCGGCTTGGTGCTCGCGATTCTCGCTCTTTCGCCCAGGTGGTGGCGGCTGGTGGTTCTTCTCATCCCGTGCATGATGTTGCTGGCGGTGTTCAGGTAGGAGGTTGCTCGGATCCTTCTCTCTCTTCAGGTGAATCGGTCTTGCGTGGTTCCAAGGTGATGGGGGGAGACCCCCAGTCTGCTCCGGTGGTTGGGGAGCCGGTGCCGGCGGTTCCTTCGCTCCCTTCGGGGGGGGCTGTTCCTGCTGTGGATGTCTTGGAGGCGGGGGTAGAAGGCTCGTCCTCCCGCTCGAGCCCGCCATCTGCCGCTTCGGTGCTTGTGGGGGTGCTCCGGAATCGTTCTGCTGATTGGGAAGCTGTCCGTGATGCTACTCTGGGCTTCCTGGGTGATGGCTTTGGAGGGGACTTCCTCTCCCTCGATGCGATGTGCTGCTGTGTTAGGGGTCTCTCCCCGGAACAACGGGAGAGACTCATCCATTGCCATGACGTCGCCGGTATCCACTGGCGTGGGCTGCGGGTCTCTGACGGTGGCGTTTTCTCGACGGAGGTCCGGGTGGCTGTGGCGAGGGGGGTGCCATTCTTGTCTCGGACGGTTCATGCTCTTTCGAAGGCGCTCTCCAGCTGGGGCCAAGTCCTTCAGATCCTCGATGATGGTCTAGCTCCTGGTGCTGATTGGCGGTTTTGCCGCGTGCTGGTGGAAGCTCCGGCAGCGTTTTTTTCTGATTTGGCGGGGAAGACCCGTTTTGATAAACTATCTTTGGGACGCTGGACCTTCTCCCTGGAGCTCTCTTTTCTTCCCCCGCCGGTGACGTTGGTGGTGCCTTCTCCGGCGGTCGCACGGCGGGAAAATGCCGCCGCGTCTACGGTGTTGCATGCAAATGACGGTTCATCTCCCTCTCGCCACGTGTCTCCTTCGGGGGCTTCTACCGAAGCGGCGACGTGCATGTTTCTTCCCTCACGTGTGGGTGAGGAGGCTTTTCGTTTCCCGCACGCAGGGGGGAATTCCGAAGATTTGGTAGCGGTTCAGATGCCAGAGGCCCCTTTATCTTCTGATGCTGTTATTATTGACATTGAATCTTTCTCCTCAGACGCTCCCTTTGTGCCGGCAGATTTATTGCAAGTGGTCCCATCACAGGTCAGATCGTTTATTCCTTGTGACCCTCTGGTTAATTCTATTTGGTCCCCTCTGCGGGCCTCCTCGGAGCATTCCCTATCGGATCCGTTCTCGGACACGGATCTCCTTCTCGGGTCGGAGCATATTTTCTCCGCTACAAATGTGATGTGCCCTCGGCCTATTCGAGCAGTTCCATTCTCCGGTATCTTGGATGACTCAAAATCTCCTCCTTTTCCGGTATCCCAGCCGTTGCTTATCTGCTCCGACTTTGCTTCCCAGACGTCGGCCGATGGGGATGCTGTGGTCTTCCTTCCGGACGATATGGGCCAGCCCCTTATTCCGGCCAATTTGAATCCCTTTATCTCGGATCTCGGCGAGGAGTCCACCCCTTCTCCTGTGGCTTCTGTGGTGGTTGGGTTGTCTCCCTCATCTCGTTATGGCCGAAGCTATTTTAGGAGACGCCCCTTTTTTCTCCAGCTCTGTTGTGGTCTCTACCTGCCAATCGCTGCGAGACGCGGTTGCTGAGGCGGCGGGTCTTGAGCCGGTGGTTGGCCGGCCTCATGCTGGGGCTTGACTGCTTCATTAGTTTCTGGTGTTTTTGGGGGCCTGACGTTTTTTGGGAATCTATTTTTGGTTTTAATGAAGATTGTATCGTGGAACGTTCGTGGCTTGGGTGATGCGGACCGAAGGCGCATTTTGGGCTCGCGCCTTGTGGAATGGTCTTGTGATGTTGCCTTCATTCAGGAGACAAAGCTCCAGGCGATGGATGACTCTCTCTGGCGTTCTTTTGGGGCTGGTCAGCTCGACGAATTCCGCGCGTTGGACGCTTTGGGTGCTCGGGGTGGTGCCATTCTGGCCTGGCGCTCGTCCCGTTTCTCGATTTCTTCTTCTCGGCTGGGTCGCCACTCCATCTCGGTGCTGTTAATATGTGGACGGACTAATATCTGCTTGGCTTTCTCTTGTGTTTACGCACCTATCTGTCATATTGCACGTCGTGAATTGTGGGATGATTTGCGGGAGGATGTTGCTGCCTTTGGTGACGTTCCTTGGTTGATTGGTGGGGACTTTAATGTTACTTTGCATGCTCAGGATCGCCCACGTGGCCGCGGTGGCCTCGACCCGGGATCCTCGGATTTTTTGGATTTCATTAACGATTTGGCTCTTGAATCGATGGTTCCTAACGACATTTCATTCACTTGGCGGAATAGCTCCTCGCGGTCGCGGATTGATCGTTTTTTGGCGAATATTTCTTTGATGGACTGCTTTCCTTTATGCTTTGTTGCTTCAAGGCCGCGTTCCTTTTCCGATCATAATCCCATTTTCTGGTCGAATGGTGAGGAGAACCGTCCGCATTGTATGTTCCGCTTTGAGCGGTCCTGGCTCCTGGAGTCTGGTTTTCGTGATATGGTTCGACATCATTGGTCTCAATTATCGCCCTCTGGCAGTGCCGCTCGTCGCTTTGAATTTAAGATTTCCTCTCTCAGGAAGCTGCTGGCGTCTTTTAAGAGGGCCTCTCGCTCAGCCCGCATTGCCACCCGTGTGGAGGCTGAGGACGAGATTTTGCGGCTCGACCGTATTGAGAACGTTCGTGATCTGAATCTGGACGAGTTGCTTGCTCGCGCTAATGCCCTGGATAGGGTCAGGCTGGAGGATCGTAAACGTGTGATTGAATGGCGCCAACGATCTCGCTTGCGCTGGCTAAAGGAGGGTGACGCGAATTCTGCGTTCTTTCACAGGGTTGCCTCGGGTTGCAGGCGATCAAATACTATCTGTTCGTTACTCATCAATGGCTCTCAGGTTCAGGGGGAGCGGGAGTTGGGTTCCGATGTCTCGGCTTACTTTAAGGAGTGGTATGGGCGCAGGTCGCCGCGCCTTTGGCGGTGGTCGGGTAGGGGAGCAGCTGTGCTCCCCCAGGCGGATGCTGATATCCTTTCTCGTCAGATCTCTTTGGAGGAATTGAAAGAGGCGGTCTGGTCTCTTAACTCTGATGCAGCCCCGGGGCCTGATGGCTTCCCAGTGTTTTTCTATAAGGAATTTTGGGATATCCTCTCTCAGGACGTTCTGGAGGTAGCTCTCGAATTTTGTGCTGGCAACAATGGTTTCAACAAGCTTAACAAATCTATTATCGCTCTCATTCCCAAGTCTGCTTCTGCCACCCGAATTGAGGACTTCAGGCCAATTTCCATTTCAAACTCAATCTACCTTATCATTGCCAAGGTATTGGCTCGCCGATTGGCCCCGATTCTTGATTCGCTTATCTCGCCCTCCCAGGCAGCTTTTATTAAGGGCAAACAAATTGGTGACTGCTATGCGGTGGCGTCCGAAATTATTCATGCCTGGCACAAGAGCGGCACTCGTGGGATTCTGTGGAAAATCGACTTCTCGAAAGCATATGACTCTCTTGATTGGCGTTTTTTATGGTCTGTCCTTAAGAAGCGGGGATTCCCTCCGCTTTGGATCACCTGGGTACGACGTTGTGTCTCCTCGGCCTCTATGTCGGTGTTGCTTAATGGACGTTTGGCGGGGGGTTTTTTCCAGCCTCGCCGGGGTATTCGGCAGGGTTGCCCCCTTGCCCCTTTGCTCTTCGTCTTGGCCGCGGACGTGCTTTCCATAATGATTCACAACGTGGTTGCGGCTGGCCTGTCTCGTGGTTGCGCGGTTGGTCACTTCTCTGTGCCGATTATTCAGTTCGCGGATGATACCATTTGCTTCATTGAGGGCGACGAGTCGAATATTGCGGGAATGGCGACCACTTTGGAGCTTTATAGCGAGGCTTCAGGGCTTCTCATTAATTATAACAAGTCCTCTATGGTCCCCTTTTCTCTTCCCATTGCGGAGGTTGAAGCCTGTTCGAGGATTTTGCGCTGTGACGTGGGTGCTCTTCCTCTGGATTATCTTGGGCTTCCGTTGTCTATTGGCAGGGCGCGCTTAAGGGATTGGCAGCCGTTGATGGATCGCGTGGCTGCCCGCTTGGCTGGCTGGCGTGCCGCTACCCTCTCTCGGGGCGGTCGTCTGGTTCTCCTCAAATCGGTCCTTGCTTCTTTGCCTATCTATTTTCTTTCTGTGAAAGGGATGCCTAAGGGGATTCGTCGGCGGTTGGATTCTTGCTTGAGGAACTTTCTTTGGGGCAAGAAGGGGTCTGTGCGTAGCGGCGTTCCCTTGGTTGCTTGGGACGATGTGACTCGGCCGAAGAAGGAGGGGGGGTTGGCGGTGAGGAGATTGGCTATCGTGAATGAGGCATTTCTTCTTAAATGGGTCTCTCGGCTATGCGGGCCGGAGGATAATATGATGCTTAACTTCCTAAGATTGGCTGTTGGGCTCGACCGGAGTCTGGATCTGGCTATGGACGCCCGTATTTTGGCATCTTCCTCTCAATTCTCTCGTGATATTAGTAATGCTCTGATCCGCAACCGTGCTCTTTTTGTCATCAAGCTGGGCGATGGCTCCCTCACTCGTTTTTGGGGTGATGATTGGACCGGTAGAGGGCCTCTTAAGGATGCCTTTCCTCGGTTATTCGCGCTGGTGGACGACCCTGATGTGAGGGTGGCTTCTTACTGGGATGGGTCTGCTTGGGGGCCGAGATTCGTGGCCAACCTTTCCGACCAACGTTATCTGGAGTTTGTGGCTCTTCTGGAGATCCTTGCGGTCTCGCCCTCGCCTTTGGTGGGGCGAGATCATCTCTGCTGGAAGAATGGCTCCTTCTCTGTTCGTGACGCTTACAGGGCCCTTCTTCCGCCCTTGGATGTGGTCGATGTTTCGCTGCTCCGGGACTGTCAATTCTTTTGGGGCCTCCGGGTCCCTGAACGGATTGGCATCTTCTTATGGCTCTTCCGTCGCGGGCGTCTCCTTTCTCGTAGCAGGTGTGCCGCTCTATTTCCTTCGGTTTCGCCTATATGTGGTCTGTGCAACCTGGACGTTGACCTGGACGTTGAGACTATTGACCACCTCTTCTTCCGCTGCGATATGACGCGTACCATTTGGGCGGATCTGGCCTGGCTGGACGTTTCGGACTACGCTTCCTTCTGTGACTGTTTGGTTCGTTCTCGGGCAAGGAGTAAAAACGACATCTTATCTTCTATTGCTCGGCTGTGGTGCATATGGACTGCTAGGAATGAGGCTCTGTTTGCTGGCCAGCGATTCTACTTGGAAAATGTCCTCATATCTGCTTCCCGCTTGGTCTGTGATTGGTCTGTTGCTTAGTTGTTTTCATGGTGTCGTCGGGGTATCGAATTGTGATACCTTCAGATCTTGGTTGTACTCTTTCTCTCCCCCTTCCTCTCTGCGTTTCTCCAGCTGTAAGTCTCTCTTTTCTTTTCTTTGTTTTCTATTAATAAATGTGGGGTGAGCACCATGGAGTGCGTCCCCCGCTTTTTGAGTTTCAAAAAAAAGATGGATGCACTGCTAGCACTATAAATGTTATTATGGGTGCAATGATAATTACATAGAAAAGTTAGATTTTTGCTTTTGCTTGGTTTGACCTTATCTAGATTACTCTCCCACTCAGATTATCATTTTTGGTATTAAAATTGTTTTATTGTAATATGATATAAATGTATAAGACCTATTATTTTTAATGATGTTAAATTTGTTATTTTGAATTAATAGAGTATAGAAATTTATAACATGGTACTGTGAGTAGAACTCTATATAAATTCACATCATTTGGAACTGTAATCATATCTATTAACTTTGCACTATAAAAAAAAAGAGTTGTATCATAGTTCAGGCGTAGACTTTAGTTTCACTTTCTTAGGGATATCTTAATTAAGAACCTTGTACAGATTGATCTCTTATATGTGGCGAGTTTTTTTAGCTTCTCATAACCTGCAAATCTGTTATCTAGTTATCTTCTGTATAATATGCACATAATAGATATGCTAATAATTTCTTTGTAAATATATATATAGAAGATAATTGGACATCCTGATACCATGTGCTACTCTTTACATTTGAGATATATGGGTTGAAGATGGAAATTCTTCGAGTTGTGGGGGATGAAGAACCACCCTCAAGGCATCAGAGGCTATGCTCATTAGAAGTAGGAAGCATGTCTAATAATTATTGCAATTCACAATCTTGTCATCCACCACATAATACCCGTATCTCATCGATGGATATGGAAACCCCAACAATCATTAACTAAGATCACATATTCTCTAAGAATAGAATCCCAAACAACATGAAACTCCAATAAAAATATAGTGTGATGTGCACTATACTGATATTGAGTTTTATTTTATTTGCTTCTTGTAAGAAGTATCAGTATGAAGAAGAAGGTTGTGTATATAGAAGAGGAGATCTACAGAACAGTAAGCTGAGCACCATCGTCTATCTAAAAGTTAGACCTTGAATAATATGAACAACATCAACAAATCTTATCATCATACTCATGACGTAAGCAAGTAACAAATGAACGGATGAAAAACGGGGTTGACTTGACTAGGGGATGTAACTTGTGACCCAAGCATCGGATTACAATCAGAGTTGAGTTGATCTCTCTTTCATTTATGTTAATAATAGGAAGATGAGATTAAGTAATATCAGTTATTTGTGCCGGTTATGGTGACTTTTACACCTAACCATGCGAGAGCGCGGTGACTCTCAACTGGACGGAAGATGGGAAGTCCAGTTAGGGCAGCGGCCGCCAAGTGCGCGGGTCTAGGATCCCAGTCCCTCTTCGGTTTTTACGCGAGCTCGCAGTGTTTTTACGCCTCGTTGGGATCCCGACTTTAGACCGGTTCCGCTGACCCTCTGTTTTAGGATACCCAGGCGGGGGATCCTTGGTTTTCAGTTTTACGTACGAGCTCGGTTGCCCGTTACCGGTCGGGCTGTTTTCTAGAGCGACTTTTCCGGGAAGTCTCTCTCACCCGTCTCAGTGGCGTAGTTGGGAGTAGACCTATCCCTCTATTGGACCGCGCTTCCAATTAGAGGGCGAGACGGAAGAGCCCTTGTGTTGGCTTCTTCACCGCTTGAATTTTTCTTTCGCCAACAGACTTGACGATTCTACATCCAGATCCTCCATATCTGTATCTACATCATCTAGAGTTACATTTGAGGTTGTTGCACTGAGGTTTGAAGGGATTGATTTTACATCTAGATCATCCATCTCTATATCTACATCATCGAGAGTTACATCTGAGACAGTTGCACTTGAGGTTTTAAGGGATTACAATTAAAGTTGTGTAAATGGAAAAGACTATAATCTAATTCGAAATCTCATTAAGCTAGTGGACGTGTTGGGAACTTAGTTAGGATGCATTATACAACACCGCATGCCTACGGAGGCACCCCAACCCTAAGACATTCCCCAGGTCTTAGAGTCATAGGGTGAGGTTTCACAAGAACCAAGACCACAGACTATCCATTAGACATAAGAATTTAATAAATCATTATATCTTCTCATCTCATCTTTCCCATCATCAAAATTCACAAATATGATCTCTAAGTAATATGAGAATAAAATATACTTACTTATGATCAATGAGTTACCGTAGATATATGCTTATGTGGGAAATGTCGGGATAAGGGCTGATCATGAGATGTTCTTACTAAAAATTTGAAAACCTTTTACATTTGCAAGTAGAATTAAATTTTAATTTGAGTTGTTCTCGCCTTTCTACTTGTTGCTTTTGAAAATATTAAATGCCGGTTTATGTTTATAAGTTTTTGGGAGGTACCAGCAACCGCTGACGCCTCTTCTTTCCTAACATGTTTGGCAGGTAAACAGCCTGCAGTTTAGCAGCAGCTCGGTAGCTATACATGCTTCCTGGAGACAGAGTATACACTAGACGGTATGAAGTATTTTGTGCCAGTTTTTGTTCGATTTATAATGTATTATGTTTCTTTCTCTTCAGTCAGATTTTTGGGATATCATATGTACTGTTAGACTTTGTACATGTTGTAGAATATATGGAAGTTAATGAAAAGAAGGTTTGGTGCCAATTGTCTCTATGTGATTGTGGATATGAATGTCGAGTGGAAAATTAACCGCTCGAAAAATTTTCCAATTTTTATGCGACTTGTGGGATCTCATGTGAATAGAATATTGCGAATTATGTCGTAAATGGGTACCCGGATCCAGAGGGGTTCACACAAACCCTTCTGTTCAACCAACTCTGAGAGCTTCTAAAACCAAGCCCTCGGACTCTGCATAAAGTCATATATGACCTTGCGAAGTCGGCACACTATACCGGACTCCCTCTCAATAACAAACCCCGGTGGTTGCTGCATGTAAACATCCTCCTGCAGATTTCCATACAAGAATGCATTCTTGATATCTAATTGGAAAAGCGGCTAGTCATGTACCATAGCAACAACAATAAGAATCCGCAACGTAGAGTGACGTGCAACGGGAGAAAATGTATCCAAGTAATCCACCCCATATGTTTGAGTGAACCTACGAGCAACAAATCTGGTCTTATATTTGTCCACAATATCATCAGCTCGGTGTTTCACAGTAAACATCCACTTGCTGCCAACAACAGACAATGTTCAGGAAGGTGGTATGCAGTATTCAGTCGGAGGGGTCACTGCATAGAGAGTATGTGGTATACGGGAGAGTATGGGGGGAGTATGCGGTTTTATCCGATTTGGTATTTTTTATTATAAAAATATAAATAATGTTTTAATATCATGTTAATATCATCTAAATATTATATCTCTTGATTATAATAATAAAGAATTGAAGGTACAAGGAACAAAACTATTGGGATAAAAAGTAATATAGAGTCAAATGAGCAAAAACATCAATTGAAAAAGCGTTAAGTTAGGTGTTCGAGTTTAGGTTAGTGTTTTAGAAAATGTTTATTTGAAAATCAGTTGGCATACGCGGTCGCATATACAGTATACTCGGCCGAGTATGCGGCTTGTCCTGATTAATTGCCGATTTGGTCATACTCGGAGCGCCAAGGCTTCCGAGTATGAGTATACGGTCGAGTATACGATATACTTGGCCGATTTTCTGAACACCGACAACAGACGCACCTGGAGGAGCTATACAACACTCCACGTACCACGAGATTGTAAAGATGTCATCTCATCCTCCATCGTCATACGCCACTGACTACTCTGGAATGCCTCTTGATAGGACCGTGGTATCTCCACAGCTGACAATCCCACAACAAACCTCTAAAAATCCTCGGAGAGTCATGCTAGAGAAATATGGGAAGCATGAGGATGCATAGAGCATGCACGCCTCTGCTTCCGAAGAGCAATCGACACATTTAGGTCCACAGCATCCTCGAAAATAGCTTGCATCTCAAGATGCACACTCAAATCACCGGTGACATTAGAAGAACTCAAATGCTCAGAACATACCTTCGGCATGCTGGATGAAGGAGTAGGCACATGAGTACAAGGCCGATGTTGGTAACCTGCGGAAAGAAAATAAACGTGGCAGGTGTGGAGGTGGTGGTAGTGGAGGTGGTGGAGATGAAATCGGAGGTAGAGGCATATAGATCTCTTCTCTATTCTCTGAAGGAATAAGCCTGTCACCTATAGGAGAGAAATACATAATGGACTCAAAGAAGGTGAAATCTGTACTGACATAGTACCTTCGTTGAATAGGGTCAAAGCAACGATTCCCTTTTGGGTCTTGAAATACCCAATAAACACACACTTGACAGCTCTAGGAGATGGCTTATCAAGCCTTAGAGACATCTGATGAACAAAGGCAACAGATCTGAAAACACGAGGTAAGGGAGAAAAGATCTACCTCAGGAAACACAATCGAGAACAGGATCTTCTCCCCCATAACCGATGAGGGCATACGATTCACCAGATAACAAGCAGTCAGAACAGCATCCCCCCAGTACGAATGATGAGCACGGCTCTGGATCAAAACAATCATGCTAACATCCAAAAGATGGCAGTGTTTTCATTGAACAACCCAAATCGGTTGAGAAGTATACACACAAGAAGTCCGATGCACAATATCAGAGGATCGAAGAAATTGAGAAAGTTAAGTATTGCGAAATTCTAGCGCATTATCAGAACGTATATCAATGACATTCGCATTAATAAGGACTGAAAAACAAGACCAACATCAGATTTGTTCTTAAGAAGAAAAACCCAAGACAAAACTCATAGACAACAACAAGATAAAACCTATACCCTTCATGATCTGGGGCATGACTTGGACCCCAAATGTCAAAATGTATTAACTCAAAAAAAGTATGATTACTTTAACCATGACGACTCTAAAAAGTGGACCGATGATGCTTCCCAAGCTGGCAGACCTTGCACTATAAAATAGAGCGAGGGGAAATCTGTGGAAGAACGTGATACAGCTTTTGCAGAGGAAGATGAGCAAATCGAAGATGCCACACATAGGGAGAAATAGATCAGTATGAAGGGAAGAAACACCAGCATAAGGAGATTGTACCAGTCTATAGAGACATCCTTACTCACGGCCAAATCCAATCAACTTGCACGTAAGAATGTGCTGAAACCCAAGAGCAGAAGGGCCAAATATGGCACGACGATGTAAATCCTTGGTGAGTTGACTAGTGGATAGTAAATTCATAGAAAAATCAGGACAATAGAGAACATTCTGAAGCCGCATTGCAGGAATTAACTGCATCCGCCTTGTCCAGTAATGGGAGAGTGTGTCCCATCAACTATCACAACAGATCTCCCTGATTCAGTCGGACTAAACTTACTAATTGTCCCTTATCACCACAGAGACGATGGGATGCTTCTGAATCCATAATCCACTCTAACAAATCTACCATGTAACAGCTAGTAAAGGCATATGATATATCTGATGTGGACGTTGATGTTGAGGCAGCTACCTCTGAGGATTTAGAAGGAGAGCTGGTTAATCCAGAGGCAGGCATAATCTCCATGAGCTGCTCTATGAGTTCATCAAATCTCTGATCAGATGCATATGAACTCCCAACCTGCAGAGTCTTCTCTGCAATGTATGCTGAAGAAGGAAACCCATGCTTGGAGTAACATATTTCCTCGGAATGAACTGTCATGTGGCAGTAGGTGCACGGCTAATAGGGTAGACTACCCCCTCCCCTGCCACGGTTCGAGCTCCCCCTGCCACAATACTGTGTAGAGCTCGCTCTACCATGAGATGCAGCCACAGCTGAAGAAGTCTGAGACTGCAGGATATATCACCAGAGGATATAGAGAGCCTACTCAATTGACGATATTCCTCCTCCATTGGAGGTATTATGGCATCAGTGAGAATCTGGGCATGAGTAGTGTCATGCTCAGGATCAAGAGCTGACAGGAAGACCCCAGTCATGACAAAGTCTCGGTATGCCTTGAGCTTCTCAGGCATAGCAGTCAAGGGAATGTAACCATGGAGCTTCTCAAACATACTCATCGGAGAAGTGTAGAGGGTATGGAGGGGATGACCATTCTGCTTCGATGTAAAGATATCGTGCTGGAGCTGCAGTATCATCGACTCATTTTTCGCAGGAGAGTATGTGGCGACAAGAATGTCCTACATAGCCATTGCAGTTGGATGACTCAGTATATAATTAGCTATCTCTGTCGACACAGTCCTAGATAGCCATACTCGTGCATAAGCATCCTCTGCATCTCAGGAGGCATTTACCCTAATCTTGTCACTCGGCTCCTCATTCATGAGGATGTAATTCTTGTCATTGCATTGCATTAAACTCATGAACTGCATGGCACACGGTTCGTAGTTTGTTCCATCCATCTTGACGATGGGTGCTGGACCTTTGAAGGCATCCAAGGATGAAACATCAGCTTTGTTGTCTGATATGATGACAAGACAACTATCTCTAAGATTAGGTCTGCAACAACAAAGACTTGCATCTACACTGACAAATCAGAAGATGGTTGTAAGTGTAGACTCATACCACAACCTCTTCCATTCAATAGAGGCTTCTTCAGGAAACTAGGGTATTTTACATGATCACATCACACCCTGAAACCTAAAAGTGGGCTCAATCAACAGCGACAGTCGGCAGCAGTTGTAAGCGAGACAACCGACAACGGGCGGAGCGACATCGAGCCGGCAGCAGCGGTGGGCAGGTGGGAGGCGGAGAAGCGACGGCCTAAGAGATGGGTGGCGGCAGTGGTTCCCAGGAAATGAGAGGCAGAGGCAGCGGTTGTGCGCGGGTCGCGCTAGGGTTTTGGTGGGGTGGGGCTTTAGTGCACAGGCTCCGATCTAGGACTATCGCTCCGATACCATGCGGAAAGACGTGAAATGCAAAGTTGTATTCATCATAGCCCTGGAGCTCTCTTGTATAGGAGAAAAGCTCTAAGAGAAAATTACATAAAGTAGACTGAAGAAATAGAAAAAATATAAATAAAGACACAGAGATATAAGTATCTCAACAGGTAGTAATGGGCATAAAACTATGAAGACGCTCAAACATGCCACGAAGGTGCGATAAGTGGGCATGAAGAGGTCGACCATTCTGCTTGGTCAAGAAAATGTCATACTGCAACTGGAGTATCTTACTCTCATTCTTTGCTTACCCATATGTGCCAGCTAGGATATCTCAGATAGCCTTAGTTGTGGGTTGATTGACGATGTCGTTGGCAATCTCCATGGTGAGCGTCCCAGAGAGCCAAATCCGTGCATAGACATCATCTTGCTTCCATGAAGCATTAGCCCTAGTTTTGTTCGTCGGCTCTGAATTAGTCAAAATGTGCTCTTTGTTATGACTCTGCATAAGGGTACCAAAATGCATGGACCACAACTCGTAATTGGTTCATCCATCTTCACGATAGGAGCTAGGAACTTGAAGGCGCCGGACGACAAAAAAACGCCACCTTGTTCTTTAACATGATGAAATAATCACGGGAAATCGGGACTGAAACTGGGGAGTAGACCTCTTTGAGCAAATATCCACAATCATATGAAGTAACAACTGTAACTAAGGCCGGAAACTGGGGAGTAGACTCAATACAAGCATCATCTTCAATCCATGTTGAAGTCTATGGCCAGAAAACGTGATTTATATGTCTGAAATCACAATTTCAATCAGAAACAGACCTTATAAGCCTACAAAAAGGGGCCCGAACTTCGGCCCGTAAGCGGTAGTGTGTGGCTGCCGGCGATTGGGGCAGCTGGCTTAGGTGGCTGGAGGCGCCTGTTGGGGTAACAGGGGCCCGTTGGGCAAACGGAAGGGGCTTGCTAGGCGACACGGGCGGCCGGCGGCATTGGACGAGCGAGGATGAGTAGGGTAGGGTTTTGGTGGGATATGGAACCCTGGTCTAGGACCGTTGCTCTGATACCATGTTGGAGAAAAGAATAGAATCCATTCACTATTGAGACCTTAGGGCTCTCTTATATAAGAGAAAATCCATGGATCAATTTCATGAGAGATACACGAAGAAATGAAAATAAGAAATAAATATAAAGAGTTATAAACATCTCATCAGGTTAGTCAGCCGATTTTTGCAACAATGGATGGATAGTCTGTCACTAGAAGTAAAATGTGCCACAGGATGTATAGTACATTGCCTTTTTGTTTGGTGCAGAGCTATAAGGAGTTTTGGTGGAGCATCAGACCAGCAGTGATGGAGACACTAGAAGACGGCACATCATCCTGCAATTCTACAAATAAGGAACAGTAATGGTACATGGTCAGAATGACTAGTGTGCTTCCTTTTGTAGACAATGGGTGGTGGTAGGAGCTCCAATGGTATGTTAATGGCATAATAAGTAAAGTAGCTAGTATGTTCAAAGAAAGTAACGCCTACAAAATGTAATAACGATGACATGTAGGGACGTAGCACATGTACCCCTTCTGGATATGAGAATATCCAAAGACAACACACTTCATAGCACGAGGAGACAATTTATCTGCAATTTGAAAATTGTGTACAAAGGTGATACAACCAAATATCCTCAATTGAAGGAGAAAAGGTTAATCGACAGGCTACAGGAGTGAGAAAGGAGTTACCCCTTTGAGGACTGAAGACGAGACCCTATTGATGAGGTAGGAGACAGTGAGAACAACATCCCCCATTGGGTTTTGGGAACCTTCATCTTAGTAAGCAAGGTACGAGCAATGTCTAGAAGGTGGCAAAGATTCCTTTCCTCTATCCCATTCTGTTGTGAGATATACGAACAAGAGGTCTGGTGAAGGGTCCCCTGAGTAGCAAAGAAAGATACCAAGTCTTGTTAAGTGAACTCAAGAGCATTACCGATCCTGATAGTTTGAATACATGTAGAGAAAGATGTTTTAATAAGTTGAAAGAAAGATTAGACAATGTTATTAAATTCTTACTACTCCTTGATTAAATAGACCCAAATAGAAATGTTGTAATCATCTACAAAAACAACAAAGTATCTATGACAGGAGGTAGTACAAACAAGACAAGGCCCCCAAATATCAAAATGGAGTAAAGAGAAAGGTAACAATCAACATGGCTCAGTCCTAGGCGGAAAAGAAGCACGACGATGTTTGTCGAACTGGCAGGCTTCGGCACTCAAACGATTTCAGAAATTACTATCTAGGAAACATATGAGAAAGAGTTTTGACATACGGGTGACCAAGCCGCAAATGCTATAGGAACAGGTCAACTGACATAAAGGTATCACATGCAAAAGTTAAGTCAACAGGGATATCAAAATAGTAAAGACAAATCATCTCAATTCTCATATCCCCCACAAAAAATCTGCATCTTCTGGATGTCTTGAAAATAGCAATGGAAGTCATCAAAAATCATTCGACAATTCAATTTAACACATAGCTTAGGAACTGATAAAAGGCTCATAGGAAAATCTGTTGTGTGGTAAACGCCAGAGAGCCAGAGCTTGGAGGAGAACTCCATGGTCCCAATGGTCGTAACATGAGAATGAGCATCGTCAGCTACCCGAACAAACTTCACAATAGAAGAGGGTTGAGAAGAGTCCAGAAAACTGCCTTCTCTAGTCAAGTAAGTAGCTGCATCAGATTCGGTGATCCAGGTTGATGCTAATGCAGAAGCAGAAATGGCTACAGTATCTGAGGTAGTAGCTAGATGTGTAGTAGAAACAATCTCCCTTTGAGTAGAGTTCTGTAGAACCTTCATTAGGCGAGTGATAGAAGTTCCATGCCCGTCAACGGACACCTTTAAGATCCGATACAATAGCACATAGTTATATGTGCCCTTGAGTTTGATAGAAGTCCATTATACCATCACAGAAGATGCAATGTAAAGGGGTTTGGTCTCAGTAGAGTCCGATGCCATCGCGGTTCAATATATCGATCATATATCGTCGATATCCTAGTAAATAGATATGCATCCTAATATCGATATCCCCTGCCTCTCTATACCGATACATCGGCCATATATCACCGATATATCGTGGTATAGCCTTCTATAGCAGTAGTGCATGAAAGGCCCAAAAGGCGGGGATGGGCGGCGGCATGTGGCTCTAGAGATCTAGCATGCACCCTACTATACCATTGGGGATGGGTTGCCTGGAGAAGCAGCTACCACGAAAAGGGCCTTGCGTGGGGCCCTAAACGAAGATGAGAGCACGTGTAAGGATGGTGAATAAAGGTGATTGGCGGTAGCAATGGGATCTAGATATGAACCCCAGTTTAGAACTGTTGCTTTGATACCATGTGGAGAAAGATGAGAGAATGGATGACTTGACTTGTTCATGCGGTCTAGTGTTTTTTATATAGTGTGAAACCCTAGAGAGCCAAAAGGAGAAATTACATAAAAGATTCCAAAGGGTTACACGACTCAATAAATAGCCCAATAACAAAATAACTCTAACAAAGATCTAATAATGCCCTTGAATTTCGTAATTGCTCCTTGTTCATAAATCTTAAGAAACTTGATATAGTCCATCCGCCCTCTTACGATTATACATATATTACACAAAGAAAACATTGTGACTCCTTGATGATGCTCTATTTCATATCCATGCTCTTTTTACATTATTGGGTAATAGGCATATAAAGGTTGGTTGCCATTTCTCCAGAGATGTCATATAGTGAGGACTTCTATGGACTTCCAATGTTTCAACTACAGACCGTAGATATGCTCACAAAGGTACTCTCCATGTCCTCTTTTGAGTCATGCTATTACAAGCTGAGGATGTCAAATATCTATGCTCTGGCTTAATTGGGAGCATTAGAGTATACAAATGTAGCAATCCCTTGAGAGAAGATTCGTATTTATTCAATCCCTAATCCTAGCTTTTTCTTATAAAAAAAGTACCAGTGCTCATTATTAATATATCAATCTCTCATTGAACATAAAAGTAATCGAAGTATGTCAATAGGGGATAAAGCCAGAAGTCAAAATAAAATAGGAAATAGAACTAATCATTTACAAGTATCCATAGTAACAAAGTAATGAGTTGGTTTTTGGAATATCCACTCAAGAGTGGCCCCCCAAATAGGTGAGTTCCCCGGTGTTCAGATTGCATATGTTGGAGTAATCAGTTATTTTGTGAGATACCATTGAATGGAAGGAGCATATCCACGAATTTGTTGCTCTTCTTTGATGGCTTCTATCTTAGTATATGCAAGGCTGTCTATGTGCATTTGTTCCCCCATCTCGTTTAACCCTCCATTTTGTAACAACCCATCGCATTTATTTTCAAAGTTTGTATGTCATAAATCATAATCGTTACATTCTAATTAATCTCCATTAAGATGTAGATATGCAACTGATGTAGTCATGACAATAAAGGTAAATATTCACATCACATAACCCACACCCCAATCCTTTGAGTTAAGTTTTAAATGAAGAATGTAATATCTTTAGTCTAGTTTTTTTTAGAAAGTAATTTGTGTGTAAGTTCATACCAGAGACCGGGTATGAGATGGATTGAAAATATTTCTCAACCAATGGAACAAGAGTATGTCAATAGCTCTTGCATGCATATGGTCATCTGGTTTGTTTTATGGGAAGTAACAAGGACCAAACTCTACAAAAAGGGCATTGTATGAACATGAAACTTTGCCGATATATTGACCATCATATGTTTGAAATTACCGGTTTATTTTATGCTGTTCATTCAGTATATGACAAATAAATGAAGATATTGGTTTATTCCATGGCAAACATTTCTTGTTCGGATGGATAAAGAGTGCAAAGAGAGAGAGGTACTTTCTTTATCAACCCGTCCAAATCACCATCAGTTAGCATACACTCCTTACATAAGCCATCAGTTAGAAGGTCCTCAGGAGTTTCGGTTCCACGTACAGCAATTACAATAGATTTGAGATCGTGTAAAGACACTACAAAATAGGCAGCTTCACGCTGAGTCTGGAAATAAAGACCACAAAAACTGAATGAGCAATGCACTTTGTAAGTAACAATCAATGTTAATGTCTTAAAAAATTGTAGACAGTAATCAGAAAAACTGAATATATTAATTAAAATGTAGAGAAAAAGACAAGTTAGTTTGAAATTGAATAGGATAGCAATGAACAATTAAAATAATCTTGAAATATTTAAAGGAAAGTTTTGTAGGAGTTTTTCATTTCAGAAAGGTTTTCCAAGGAGATAATGATACAATCATGCTTAGAATCTTCTTATCTTGGGATTATATTTCTCCAATACCAGTATAATTTCAAAGTCTCTTACAGAACACAAATGTAGATTGTTGAAGAAAATTGTAATTTACAACATTATTTCAGAAATAAACACAATCATGTGTCATTTACCTCAAAGTGGTTGCTCCAGCACTTTGCCCAGTTGTTGTAATAAGATTAAATATTATTTTATTTCTGCATTTCATTTTCGTGTTCTTTATTTTTATCTGTGCAATACTTTGGTAGTAGTTGTTGGCATTGTCACTTATTGCATGGCAGACTTTTATTTGTTCTCATATGGTGTGATTGGTGGTTTTTTGTCAAAAAAGGGGGAAATAAGTTAAGCTATCTGCCCCAAGCTTGTATTATAAGTAAACAATAAGATTAATTACAGCAGCCAAGACTTGACTAAAGCCTGAGCTTGAAAAATTGCATTATCCTCATAAACCGCTCTCCACAGAAATGTACTCCATTGCAGGCCAATCAAATAGGCCACAACGCAGCTACTGGTCTTAGAAGGGATAGGGAGGATATGAACCGTGCACTCTCCAAAGATCACCCACAAACCTCCAGATTTGAAATACCAATCCATGGGACCACCACATCCGGAACACCCCGTAGAGGGTGCATTCCGTTCCAAAACAATGGAATAATCCCGTTAACTGCTCCTTTCTCAACAGGCACCTGCGCGCCTCAAGATCCACATGAATATATTGACCTTTATAGGTATTTTCAGATCCCAAATGAATTCGCAGTCCAGAACTAAAAGACTCTGGATTTGACCGATCTGATGTCTTCAGGATAGAATATGTCCGATTCACCATAAAATCACCCTCCATCCAAATCCAATGGTTACACCCCTCTGATGGACCTAAAATGTGATCAATTTCCACCATTTGTTGATCCAACAAAGTTTGCATGGAAAGAGGAGCCATGAGTCCACCCAAACATCAGCAGCCATAACATCACAATCAGATGCTAATGCATACTAGAGGCAGGGGAAGTGTTGTCTGAGTCCCTATCAATGCATTCATTACTGTAGCAAGGGAATGAGAATCCTGTCACCCACCACCACATGCAGAAACCTTGCAAGCTCAGGAAGAACCAAACAAATACCCTTCAAAAATGATGATGAAAGATGATGCATTTGTTTCATTTAAACCCACAGCAACAAAGTATGCAATAAAAATTATTGTTATTTATATCATATTCCATTATGGGAGAAAAAACTATTATGTCTGCATCATTGTAAGGGTCCCTCAATACGAGTCGGGATAAGTACCATGGTTATTTCGAGTATCATATATCTGTTGATCTAAATAGTTAAATCATACAAGTCGACATTGAGTTGTACATTTAAAGACTTATATTGACGATGCAACTAGCATTCAAAGAAGATCTCTAGTCTAAGAAGAGATGGTAATCTTCTCTAAAGATTGATATCCGATCGATACTATTGGTGTAGGTCCACTGCAAAGGAATACAGATTCACAAGTAACAGGCAACTCAAGTTAAATATTTAAATTGACAAGATCAACTAAGATTTATGTCATATATTATCCCGAAATAGGCTACACATCCTTTTGACCAAAGAAAGATATATGTCTATTTTTTAAAAGCAAAAAGGGCCTCCACCACATAGATGTATGCTCGAAAACTTCACCATTTACTCACAAAAAATATACAAGTTTTTTAGAGGGGGATATATAACTACACACTCCAATTTTCAGCTAACGCATTGGCATGAGCTACCACATTTTCACCGTAGAAATGCTCCTGATGAAAAACAACCCCATTTCTAGCTAACCAAATAGCCCAAATCTTTGTCGTGCATGTGATTCGCTCCTTCTCATAGCCATTCCAATCAGCTCCAGTATCTATATATATATATATATATGGGAAAAGAGAGTATGCACCCAGGTGCATGTAATTTTACATGCACCGAGGTTTATATCTTCCACTTTTTTTACTTTTTTAAAAAATTTCACCATGTATATTTATCCCTATATCCCTCCTATATGACATTCCAATTTCGTCAGAAACAGAGACTCCTATGCATTCCATCTAGAACAGTTAGTTTTAACAATCTTAGAATTGCTGTAATCGACCTGTTCTAGATGGAGGGCATAGGAGTCTCTGTTTCTGATGAAATTCGAATAGTATAATGGAGGGATATATAGATGAATATGCATGGTGATATTATTCAAAAAAGTAGAAAAACGTGAAAGATATTGGCCTCGGTGCATGTAAAATTACATGCACCCGGGTGCATGCTCCCCAACCCCTATTTATATATATATATATATATATATATATATATGAGGAAAGGGAGACTACTTTGTGAAGTAGGTAACTTACCTACTTTACATTTCATTTTTTGCAATTTTTATTTTTTTGAAAAATACCACCGTGGATTTTAATAATTATATCCTCCCTCTAATATGTCCTTCAAACTTCGTCAGAAACAGAAACTCTTACGGCCTCCATCCAGACAGTCATTTTTTAACGGTCACAGATTTGTTGTATTTTACCTGTTCTGGATGGAGGCCGTAGAAGTCTCTGTTTCTGACGAAATTTGAATGACATATTAGAGGGATATAGTTATGAAAATCCACAGTAGTATTTTTCAAAAAAATAAAAAAAATGAAAAAATGGAATGTGAAGTACGTAAGGTTACCTACTTCACAAAGTAGGCTCCCTTTCCTCTCTCTCTCTCTCTATATATATATGTGTGTGTGTGTGTGTGTACATTTGGCAAACCATTAGGTCGATGGCATGTCAAGGTTCATATACTAGTGAGTTGGTGTACATATAACAAAATATGAGATGTGTCAGAGTTAAAAATACTCAGTTGTGTTATTCCATAGAGCCTTAGGGTCTCTTATATAGAGAGAAAACCCTTGGGTAAATTACATAGACGTACATGAGGTAAATAAGAAATACGTAACGGTACATCATAAAATAACGTAAACCTCTACACTCCCCCTCAAGATGGAGCATAGATATCAATCATGCTCAGCTTGGAAGAACATCTCTGGAAAGGTCCTCTGAGCAATGGCTTGGTAAATATATCAGCAGTCTGGTCCTCTGAATTGACGTGTAAAGTGGAAATCAAGCCCTTCTGGATCATGTCTCTAGTGTAGTGACAATCTACCTCAATGTGCTTTGTTCTTTCATGAAAAGCTGGATTATTGGCAATGAACAATGCTACCTGGTTGTCACATTGAAGCTGCATGGGTAAAGAGACATTTACATTCAAATCTTCCAAGACTGCTCGAACCCACATCATTTCAGTGCTTGCTTGCGCCATGGCTCTATATTCAGATTCAGCACTGGATCTCGCCACAACAGTTTGTTTCTTGCTTTTCCAAGAAACCAAAGAGCTTCCTATAAAGATAGCAAATCCTGAAGTAGACTTACAATCCTTTGGACGCCCCGCATAGTCTGCATCTACACAAGCAGAAATCGACAGATCTGTGTCCTTTCTAAATAGCAAACCTGTGCCTGGGGAAGACTTTAGGTATCTCAATATCATATACAGGGCTTCCATATGGACTTACCTAGGCTGCTCCATAAATTGACTCACCCGGTTTACTACAAAAGCAATATTCGGTCGAGTTATGGTGATGTAAAGAAGCTTACACACCATCTCTTTGTATCTTCTTTTGTCCACCTCTTCAGTATCATTGTCGTATAGTCTCATACTTGGGTCCATAGGAGTGCTCGACGGTCTGCATCCAACCATTCCTGTTTCAACTACTAAGTCTGTGACATATTTTCTTTGGGTCATCATCATTCCTTGTGCATTTCTTGCAAACTCTATCCCCAGAAAATATCGTATTGTACCTAGATCCTTCGTAATAAACTGACTTCCCAAAAGAGATTTAGTCATCTCGATTCCCTGAGCATCATCTCCTGTAACCAGAATATCATCAACATATACCATAATGACAACTGTACCTCTGGGAGTCTTCTGGATAAACAACGTGTGGTCCGCATTTATCTTTTGAACCCCTGTCGTTCAATCAGCTGGGAAAGCTTCTGGAACCATGCCCTTGGACTTTGTTTAAGGCCATAGATTGCCTTATGAAGTCTACATACCATGTGAGTCTCCCCCTCAGCAGTAAAACCCGGTGGCTGCTGCATGTAGACTTCCTCCTGTAGATCACCATACAAGAATGCATTCTTGACATCAAGTTGGAAAATGGGACAATCACGTACCACAGCAACAGATAGTAGAATGCGAAGTGTCAGATGTCGAGCCACTGGTGAAAATGTATCCAAATAGTCTACCCCATAGGTTTGGGTGAAGCCCCGTGCAACAAGCCTGGTCTTGTACCTATATAGACGGCCATCTGCATGATATTTAACTGTGAACATCCACTTGCTACTAACCACAGAAGCACCCGGAGGAATAGGAACTAGGGATCAAGTCCCTTGAGACTGTAAGGCATGCATCTCCTCCTCCATAGCTAAACGCCAGCTATCAATCTTCATGGCCTCTTGATAAGTCCGTGGGATCTCAACTATCGATACAGTTGCTGCAAACCTCTGGAAATCACCAGTAAGACGATGAAAAGACACCTGAGACGCAAGAGGATATGCACATTGCCTCTTCTGCTTCCTATGAGCAATAGGACGATCAAGATCATTATCCTCTGTACTGACTGGCGGATCCTCCCCCTATATCAAAGATTCCTGCACCAGTACATTATCTAACCCATCATTAGTGATAGCATCGGAACATACCTGAGGCGTGCTGGATGGTTGACGTGTAGCTTGAGCAGGCCCTGACCGCCTTGTGTAGAACTTAGGGAATGGTGGAATGGGATGATATGGAGGCGGTGGTGGTGGTGTATTGGACTTAGATTGACTCAGACTTGGAGGTAGGGGAATATAGACATTATCATCCGGAGATGTGGAGGAAACCAACCTGTCACCTGCAGGGGAGAAGTACATAACTGGCTCAAAAAATGTAACGTCAGCACTAACATAGTACTTGCCGTTAATAGGGTCATAGCAACGATATCCTTTTTGTGTCCGAGAGTAACCTACAAATACGCACTTAACAGCTCTAGGAGAGAGCTTGTCAAGTCCTGGAGACAAGCGGTGAACAAAGGCGACTGTTCCAAAGACACGAGGGGTAAGTGAAAACAAGTCTTTATCAGGAAAGAACAGAAATTCGAGCTTTTTCCCCAAGAACGGAAGAAGGCATACGATTAACCAGATAGCATGTTGTAAGTATAGCATCTCCCCAAAAGGCTAATGGTGCACAACTTTGAATAAGTAATGTGCGAGCAATATCAAGAAAGTGACGATGTTTCCTCTCCGCGACACCATTTTGTTGAGATGTGTAAGCACATGTAGTTTGGTGAATGTAACATCCGAAATCCGCCAAATCCGAAACCGACCCGATTAGCGTCCGATTAATTGAATAAAGTTATCTGACAACATTAGATAACCTAAAACAATTAATTAATCGTGAATCAAAAGTTATTCGGGTGAAATCGACCAAAAATCGGTCGCATCGAATCACGTGCCGTGAAAAGCCGCGACGTAAATTCGGAAACCACAAAAAGAATCGAAACCGTCATTAGATCCGATTCGATGAAATAAGACCAACGGAATCAATCGTTCGTCAATCGGAGGTCGATTGATATTTTTTACATCACAAAATTTAATCTTAAACGAAAACCGTATCCGAAAATTTCGAGTAATCAAAACTCGATCGGAAGTATATTAATATTATACTCATATTGATCGTCATTCTGAGACGGTCAAAACAAGATATTGAGTGTCGAAATCTGAAGCCCGATGCATACACACGGTCGATTTTTATAAATGCCCAATAAATAAGAATTTGGTAACATATATGTATAAAAAAATAATAAAATTTAAACAGTAACAACAGGCTGAACTGGTTCCAGCCGTTGGTTTTCCTTCCTCTTTCTTAGCCTCCACGCATGGCCTTTACCCTCTTGCCACTTAACATTTTCTTCACCACTTGGCAAGCAGTTGAGCCCTCACTATCCCTATATATATATAGCTGCCTTCTCTTCAAAACTTTCTATTTCTCCAGCCGTGGGAACCAAAAGCCTCTGTTCTTCCTCTTTCTGGACTACAGCTGGAACTGGGTTTGAAGCCTCCTTCCTCGTCCAACTGTTGTTCTTCGGCATATCAAAGCTATTGCATGCCATTTTGGTCAAATTAGGTACGATTCCCCTCTCTCCCTCTTTAATTCTTCAAATTTCCCAAATTCTCCACTTATCCTAACAAGATAACAAGCCCCTTTCCCTTTCCTAAATTACCTAGAAGTTGATGCACAGGACAACCCTGTTGCATCTCAAATTCCTTTTCCTGAAGCCCCTACTGTTGGCTGAAATCTTTGCAATAGAGAATCTTGGGCTGCTGCTTCATGCTCCAGAATTCCAGCACTACATACTTGGAGTTACCAAATTGAAGATCCAATTAGGTACACTCCTCACCCATTCTTTGTTGCCATGCATGTGCATCCAACCCCTTCTTTTGCTGCCATCTATGGAATTTAGCATAAAATTAACTTCCAGTATAAAAAGCTCCTGATGTTAGAAGACAAAATTAAGAATTTGGAAATTTTTTTCTCTAGCTGATATTGGGGTACTGTATCAATATTTTTTTTTGTGCAATTAAAGTCCACAGTAAGCTTGAGTAAATAAATCAAAATCTTCATATCCCCTAATCCTAAGCTAAGTCCATTCAACACGCAGATGCTAAGTTTTCTAACATCAAAATTATTTCAAGGAGAATTTAGAGTATATGTTGAAGTGATGTATCTGATTACTCCTTATATAAACAATATATTTAAAAAGTCACAGATTTTCTCTATTCGGGAATATTTGGCACCCTCTTACATGCATCTGTCTTTAGAATGGTATAATATCAATAGCACCACCTCTCTCACTATTGAATACAATATCTATGTTAAGATTATAGGCCCAGACAGGGTCCTCGAATGAATCTAATGTTGCCAATATGATGATTTAGTGGACTTTGCAATCGAATCGAAAGAGTTTGGAAATAAATTGTTGTATAATTAGATCCAAGTGTTTCTCACCTTCAGGCTCAAAAGAACTAGTTACTACATCATTTCATTCCATTATTCAATAATATTCCATGGATTCTGTTTATCATACCATATCTCCAACCTCTTATACTTTTATCTCAGAATAATATGTCTGTTTTTAGATACAGTGAAACTGCAATAGATGCTTTTATTTATTATCTCTCATCCACGCCACAACAAAATTTTTCAGAAGAGATTTCATTATACATGTGATTATTTACAAATGGTGAAAAGTGAACCTCATTTATATGAAACCATATACCTCAACGTTAAGCCAAGTCATTGCCACGTTCCTCTCTTCTAGTATTGAGATCGACCTAGTTCCATTCTTCTACCTTACTTAAGGTGCATCAAAAAGAATTGAATTAGGATGGCCCTTCAAGGAAATCTCGACCATTCCAGATTTATTTCTAAAAGATGCAACTAAAGAAAACATGATCCATGTAAGCCTCTTTGTGACCATAGATGGGACCTCATGTATCGAAATTTGGGAATCGTTACCTCATGTTTAACCCTTGTTCACTAATCTCCCTCTACTACTATCCGAAAAGCCAATCATACCATAGATGTATATATGATTGTATTGTCAATGAACCTAGGTGGTTAATAAGAATCAAATGACAATTAATATTGTGTCGGTCATGGTAACTCTTACACCTGGCCGTGCGAGGGCGCGGTGACCCTCAACTGGGCAAGAGATAGGAAGCCCAGTTTGGGCAGCGGCCGCCAAGTGCGCGGGTCTAGGATCCCGGTCCCTTTTCGATTTTTACGCGAGCTCGCAGTGTTTTTTTTCGTCTCGTTGGGATCCTGACTTTATACCAGTTCCGTTGACCCTCTGTTTTAGGATACCCGGGCGGGGGATCCTGGTTGTTCAGTTTTGCGTACGAGCTCGGTTGCCCGTACTAGTCGGGTTGTTTTCTAGAGCGACTTTTCCGGAAAGCCTCTCTCACCTGTCTCAGTGGCGTAGTTTGGGAGTAGACCTATCCCTCTATTGGACCGTCCTTCCAATTAGAGGGCGAGACGGAAGAGCTTTTTTTTGGCTTCTTCACCGCTTGAGTTTTCTTCGCCAGCAGACTTGGCGATTCTACATCCAGATCATCCAGATCTATATCTACATCATCTGGGGTTACATCTGAGAAGGATTACAATCAAAGTTGGGTATTTATAAGTAACTATAATCTGATTCGAAATCTCATTAAGTTAGTGGACGTGTTGGGACTTAGTTAGGATGCATTATACAACACCGCATGCCTACGGAGGCACCCCACACTAAGACATTCCCCTAGTCTTAGAGTCATAGTGTGAGGTTTCACAAGAACCAAGACCACAGACTATCCACTAGACTTAAGAATTTAATAAATCATTATATCTTCTCATCTCATCTTTTCCATCATCAAAATCCACAAATATGACCTCTAAGTAATATGAGAATGAAATATACTTACTATGATCAATCAGTTATAAATAAATATGCTTATGTGGGAAATGTTGGTTAATGGCTAATCATGAGAGGTGCCTATTAAAGATTTGGAAACCTTTTACATTTGCAAATAGAAATAAATTTTAAATTTGAGTTGCTCATGCCTCTCTACTTGCTTTCTTTTGTAAATAATAAATGCCTGTTATTTTTATATAAGTTTCAGGAGGTACCAGCGTCCGCTGACGCCTTTTTTTTCCTTACACGCTTGGCAGGCAAACAGCCTGCAGTTCAGTAGCTATACATGCTTCCTGGAGATAAAGTATACACTAGACGGTATGATTTACGTTGTCTCAGTTTTTGTTCAGATAATGATGTAAATGCTTCCCTTTCTTTTCTCTTATGTACTACATTTTGTGATATATTGTGTATACTGACAGACATCGTACATGATGTAAAAATATATGGAAATTAATGAAAAGAAATTTTGGTGCCATTTGTCTCTTTTACTTTGTGGTTATGTGTTGGAAATGGATGTCATAATCGCGCGAAAAATTTCCCTATTTTTCTGTAACTTAATGCGATCTCATGTGAAAATAATAGTGTGAATGTGTGATTAACGGGTACCCGGATCCTCGGGGGTTCACAGTGAATAATGCCCTTAGAGGAAAGAAATTGAGCAAGAGAACGAGTGCAGAATTCCAATGCATTATCCGTGCGCACATATTTAACAGTAGACGAAAAAACATTATGCACTTCATTGATTAGATTTTTGATAACACTTCCTGCTTCAGATTTATTCTTAAGAAAAAGAGTCCAAGAGACACGAGAGAAATCATCAACCACAACGAGATAAAACATGTGTCCCTGATGATCCGGGACACAACTAGGACCCCAAATATCTATATGAAATGACTCAAACGGGGAGCGACTGCTCCGACCCTGACGACTGGGGAAGCTAGAACGATGATGCTTCCCTACCTGACAAGCTTCACAACGAAATGAAGAATTCGGAGAGATCTGTGGCAGGAGGTGACACATCTTCTGGAGCGGAAGGTGACCAAAGCGAAGATGCCATGTATACGGAGAAACGGATCCCTGAGAGTGAAGTGAGACGCCAGCATAGAAGTTATGTACTAGACGATAGAGGCCATTATGCTCAGAACCACAGCCAATCACCCTTTCGGTTAGTATGTCCTGAAAAATGACAGAAGATGGGTCAATATAGCACGACAGTGCAAATCTTTTGTAATCTGACTAATTGATAAAAGATTCATGGAGAACTCAAGTGCATGTAAAACATTCTGTAAGTGCATGAAGGGTAATAAGGAAGTCTCCCCCCTGACCCACAATAGGGGAATGAGTGCCATCAGCTATGAGCACGGAACGACCAGACTGAATATCCCTGTAGGACTACAGCATATCTCTGTCACGGCAGAGATGATGGGCGGCTCCAGAGTCGACAATCCAACCTGATAGATCGTGGTTATGACGAAAGGCAGAACTACTACCTGAGGTACTGACAGTAGCAGAGGTACTAGCTGACGCAGAAGCCGCAATGTCATATGTATCAGCAGCCGATGACGATGACTGTGGCATAATGTTACGAAGCCGTGCCACAAGCTCCTCGAACCTGTGATCTGGAGTAGATGCTGACGGAGCCTGAACATGATCGGCTACACGTACCGAAGGAGGAAATCAATGCTTGGAATAGCATATATCCTCGGAATGACCAGTGCAACGACATAATGAGCACGTTGAACGCATACGACCTCCTCGGCCACGTGCGCTACCTCCTCGACCACGAAATGAAGACGAACTACCTCGTCCTCTGAACACCGCCATTGCCGACGGTGGTGGAGTCGCGACGCTGGAGGGAACAGAGATACGACTGAGCCTCATGTAGACTACCTCCATCGGAGGAATAGTGGCGTCAGCGAGGATCTGGGAGCGGGCCGCCTCGTACTCCGGATCAAGTGCAGCAAGTAAGACGCCAACCATAGTGGCATTGCGAAACGTCTTCTGTTGTTCTGGGGTGGCTGTGAGCGGGATGGTGCTATATAATTTCACGAACATCCCTCGTAGGGACGTGTACAGAGAGTGAAGAGGCCTCCCATTTTGCTTCATGGTAAAAATATCATGCTGCAACTGCAGCATCTTAGTCTCGTTCCGCACCTGAGAATATGTAGTAGCCAGAATATCCCACATCACCTTGGCGGTGGGCTGATGGAGGACGTCATTGGCAATCTCCATCGTAAGCGTCCCTGACATCCAGACCTTGACATACGCATCATCAGCCTCCCATGAGGCATATATCCCCGTCTTCTGTGCCGGCTCATCTTCGGTAAGAATATACTTCTTACCACATGACTTCATAAGACTCAGGAACTGCATAGCCCAGAGTTCATAGTTCGTCCCGTCCATTTTGACTATTGGTGCCGAACCTTTAAAGGCACCTATGGAGGGCATATCAACCTTTTGGTCTGACATGTTGCCGGAGAAGAAGACCTTGGAATGATAGACAAAAGAACGGTTGTCTACAAAGACTGGATTGGATTCAAATGCATATGTAGACTTTATGCACTTGAACCCATAGATGAAGAAGTGCCGACCGACGAGAAAGAGGAGCCTGAGGGAGGGCTAATTCAGCCCCGGCGGGAAAGGGAGGCCCCGGCGGCGATGGGAGAGGGCCTCGGCGGTGGGATAGGGCCTCGGCGGCGGCTGGAGAAGAAGGCGGCGGCGGGATAGGGCCTCGGTTGTGGGCGGCGGCGGGAGAGGAGAGGAGTCGGGAGGATTTCCCGGCTGGCAGCGGCGGCTTGAAGAGAGGAGGTGGGTGGCGGCCGAACGGGGTTGGAGGGGGGCAGTGGAAAGAAAACCCTAGATTAGGGTTTTGGTTCTGATACCATGTCAGAGTTAAAAATACTTGGTTGTGTTATTCCATAGAGCCCTAGGGTCTCTTATATAGAGAAAAAACCCTTGGGTAAATTACATAGATGTACATGAGGTAAATAAGAAATACGTAACGGTACATCATAACATAATGTAAACCTCTACAAGATGTATGCTCTTTAAAAAGAATTATACAGGTTCATACTTACTAAACTGGAATACAAGAGCTCACTTATTCAATATTGAGGTCAAAATGAATTCCACCTGTTGTCATCTTGTATAGGAAACATGACAGAACAACAACAAAGCCTTCTCTCAAATTAAGTATGAAACATGATACGAATTCCAAAATGCTAATATACGCTTCTGGAAAGTATATATTTGATATTGTTTTTTAAAGGAAAAAGCACGACCACCATAAAGGTGTGCGGGTGTACAGTGAAAAACTTCACTATGAACTCACAAGTTTACAAGTACATGGCCTTTAAAGCAAAATTAAATACATGGCCCAACTATCAGCTAGTGTCTTTGCTTGACCAATTACATTTTCACCATAATGTCTTTTTAATGGAAGATCAAATTTCTCGCAAGCCACAAGGCCCAAACAACAACGACCCTAGATCTATCTTTCCCTAGGTCTCTCGCCAATTGGATTTAATAGACTCCTAAAAGCTTATCATGCAGTTCGTCAGAGATCGCATATGTGAAATATAGGTGGTCCATATTTTTCATGGGCCTTCAAGCAATACGTACAAATAAAGTTCGCACCACGGGAAAAAAACTCGTAAGCATGTCTCCCATCTTCAGTTGCCCCAACCTTCCAAGTTAGAGAAACAACTTAACTCTAGTAGGCACCTTACCTACTGCCAAAATCTCCTACAATCAACACTGCAGCTACGTGAATCACAATGCACCCACCCCATCAAGGTCTTGTAAGCATTCCGAACAAAAAATCTTTCATCAAACCAACTACAACATCAAGCCCATGAGATGTGAAGGCCCCACTTCCAAGATCACCAACATCTCATAAGATCTCTTGTCCGTTGATATGAAATATCATATCGAATATATGAAATATCATATCGAAAAGGCAGGAAAAATGAGGTAACATCCCAAACATCCACCAATATATTATATGGGGCATTTGACAGTGCCATCAGACAGGGGAATCTTACCCCTAGAATCCCACATTTCGTCCAACCATCACACTTGAACCAGAGCCCCTCCCCCCTCCCATCACCCAAAACTAGTCATGGCAAAATGCGAACATCATGCAACCATCGTTCCAAAAAATGCGCCTCGAGGTGCAAAGGCGCTCGAGGCGAAACGAGGCAGGGGAAAATAGCCTCAAGGTGACCGCCTCGGACCCCCTGGCAAAGGCGAGAGCCTCGGATGATCAAGGCGGTTGAGGCGGGGCGAGACGGTCGCTAAGGCATTGAGGATTTATTAAGCATTTTTTTATAAAATAATTGATTCTATTAGTAGTTTTAAATGTTTATAAAGGCACATTTGTTGAGGATATATTCATACAAGATGGATGCTTAAATTTAACATCTTTCTTATTCATATTTACCATTAACATGTCCAATTATTTCAGCGAACTTTTAATATTACAACAAGATGGATAAGGGGCCTTCCCAACAGCGGGACCACTGGATCTGGCGCGAGGGCAGCTTCTCGGTGAGAAAAGCGTACGCTATGATTTGCAGACCTCTGCCTTCTCTGTCACCTGATATGTCACGCAAGACTGCGGTTTCTTTTGGGGGCTTGGTCTGCCTGAGAGGATTGATTTTTTCCTTTGGTTGTTTAGGAGGAAGAGGTTGATGACGCAGAATCGATGCTCCAGGCTGCTGGGGTCGATGTCCGACAAGTGCCTCCTGTGTGCGTTGGGGATTGAATCGGTGGACCATCTCTTCTTCAGGTGTAATGTTACGGGGAGTCGGGGACGATATGGGTTGATCCTGACCTGGAATGGGTCACTAGGGACAGTGCTGAATCCTTTTGTGGGTGTCTGGTGGCAGCCAAGGGCCGTCCGCGTAGGGTGTTGCTCCACCCAATCGCCGTGGTCTGGGCACTTTGGTTGGCTAGGAATGCGCTGGTCTTCTTTGGGCAAAGGTTTCATAAAGAAAATGTATATGTTCAGGTGTCTTGGGTACTGGATTTGTGGCTCTGACCGGGTCCTCTTCATGTTCTCTTTGTAATCTCTCGTTACCTTATTAATAAATCTCTGGGGTGAACACCTTTGAGTGTATCCCCCTTGTTTGGCTTCAAAAAAAATAGTACAACCTTAAACATATGCATCCTCAAATCTCATATGCATGCAAATTCGAATACACGTATAAGAAATTTTTTTGGGACGAGGTGTTGCCCCATGCAACCCCCGGAAAAGGGGGCCCAGGTATCCCCCCAAGCTCGTTGACCGGGCAGCAAGACCCCTGTACTGGTAAGGTATGGTGGCACAGTAGGCATCAGACCGTTCTTCAACCGAGTTCAACAGAACATACGATTACGATTCAATCATATGAGTCATGTCAACATCTCGGATATCTTTAATGACAAGTATCACTAACGACTCCCTTTTTGATAAATATTTTAGTGGTCATTGATTTCCTTTTTGATTGGGTAGAAATTTAGTGCAAATGTTTATAGAATATGGAATTGACATATCTTTTTTTCATGTTCGTATTCACAATTTCATTATATATTACAATGTTATATATGTGACCCTATTTAATGTAAGAAAAGGCTTTGTCATTGTTGTATTACAATGTTGTATCTATCAGATTAGACTATTTCATTAATACATATATAAATTTATTATACTTTTTATAATCGTTTTCCTATACAAATTAAGGCTTACGCCTCGACTACCTCGAGGCTACTCCTCGCCTCGCCACCAGGGAAAATGCCTCGTTCCGCCTATCATTTTTTCAAACCTTGCACGCAACACCGAACAAATCACCCTTAAGAAATATATTGATAAACCTTTGAATGAGACAACCAACTATAGGATAGAGACTTCAGTTTATACAGTCTTCTCCTATGTAGGATGCATGAGTATTGGCAATGCTCAAGGTCAATGCAATTATAATAGATTGTATACCATGATACTTTCTTTTTGAGGGAACAATGAAACTGATGTTGGAAATGCGAGCCCACAGCGAGCCATTATGCAATAAATGTTATTGCAATTCACTCCTTAATCTGAAATGAAGAATACATAATTTGCACAATTAGGGTTATGTACCATGGCCATCTTGATGATCATACAGTTGTTGATTCAGTTATTGAATCATAGAGGCTGGTGCTTGGATGAATATCTAAAGAGTTAGATTGAGGACTCATCAAGCACCATCAAATGATTGTTAAGAGATGATCTCCAGCCTGAGAAGGAGATGGCAATCCTTTCTCTAAAGGTTGATATCTGACCGACCTCTTGATGCAGGTCCTCTGCATAGGAATAAAGATTCGGAGGTGTCAGACTAGTTAGGTCAAAGAGTTGACTTAACGAGATCGAGATAACCGAAGTCCTATATCGTATACTGTCACGATACAGGCACGCATCCTCTGACCGGAGACAGATGTGTTACTATATGTCTAAGTATGTACATTTGGCAGACCAATAGGTTGATGACCTAATCAAGGTCTATACACCGGCGCGCTGGTGTGCATATAAGGGCATATAAGTAATACGATCTCTCAAAGGGATCATACAGGTTCAGTTACTGAACCGGAAGACACGAGCTCCCTCATGAGATATTGGGAAGAATCAAATTCCGTGCGCACGGTCGTCTCGCTTTGGAAGCTTGACTGAATTTGTAGGTTTGATATATACTTTTGGAAAGTATATGATCAAGACCTAGGTATGATATACGCTTTTGGAAAGTGTATGATTGATACCAACTCCCAATGATCGAATGAGAAACTTACTGATAAAACTATGAAGTAGACAGTATAAAGTTGATCCAATACTTCGGGTTTAGTCTGAGTCTTCCAGTATGCAGGATGTACAGGTATTGGGAATACCTGAGGGTGATGTGATCATAAACGATTGTATAACCATGACGCTTCCATTCCTAGGGAGTGATGAAACGGGTCTGGATTTTAGTGACTCCTCTCAGTAGAGAAGTGATCTGATCTTGGTCCAAGTGTTGGACATTGATCTGAATGTGATTCAGATACAATGAGAAGATTAGATTTACGGTCTTGATTTAATCAAGCATCTATGGGAGGCCCGCAATCTGGATTTGAGATACGATCTCAATATCCATGTCACTATACGTGGAACAATACAATCGCCCTGTCTTTATCTCCAAGTATCTGCGGAGAAAGCGCATTATCCTTGAAGGAGTTCATGGATAATTCTATTGTTGATTTATGTATCCGAGCATTGAGAAAATGGATAATTAAATGTGATTTAATTATCATGATTAATATGATTTCGATCCATATTATAAAGAGAGTTGTCTTAGATAATTAAATATGATTTGATTATCAAAGATGTAAATAATGTGAATATGATTCATGTTATTTGAGAGAAGAGAATAGAGATCCAAGATGATTAAATGTGATTTAATTATCATGGATATGAATAATGTGGATAAGCAATATCCATATTAATCACATATATTATAAATGTGATTTATAATATATAAGAGAGAGCTATTTGTAATTTACATTTGTTAATTAAATGTTAATGTGAATTGGATTCACATTAGACACTGAATTGAAAATGTAATTTACATTTTGTTTTGGGTTGTGAATATGATTCACAAATTTTTCAATGGCAAGATTGAAATGTCTACAAAATAATTGTGAATTATTTTTGTAGAATAATTTGCAACAAAATTGTTGCAAATAATGGAGATTACATAAAAGATGAAATAGCCACCTTCCTAATGGAGGAGGGTGGACGGCCACCACTCCCATTGGGAAAGGGAGGCCGTCCCCCCTCTCCACATGGAAGGAGGCTTTCTCTCTTCCATTATCTCCATGTATTGATGATTTAATTTTGTAATTAAATTGTGTTGATTTATCAACATATATTTAATTTAAATTAAATTAATTGTTGTTGGTTTTACCAACACAAATCTTAGCCATTAAAAGAAACACAATCATGGGAGGCATTGGATTTGTGTTGTCACATGGATTGAGATCCATGGATCCCAAAACCC